>CM072820.1:26155150-26755150 GCA_036937905.1 Salvia rosmarinus
TGGGAGGCGGAAAACTTTCACGGTGAACAACTTGAAGAATTCTCGTGGGAGGATTTCAGAGGGCGTATGAGAAATACATACCTAAAAGCTATAAGAGGAAGAAGGAGCGAAGAGGAGAATTTTCACCTAAAAACAAAGGATAGCGTCGTGACAGCTATGATCGCACTTCTGCGAGATGTCGAGATATCACCGAAGCGGTGGACACCGACTTGAAAATGTCGGAAAAGTTGAGCGGGGGCTAAGAATGGAATGCATGTCTCTTGCCACTGGAGACACATCTTGAAGCTCCTGATATTAGCGCCATGGCCAAGAAATCGGTGTCATCTCGGACACACATACCTGCAGAGAGGAAGGGAAATGGGAACCCGCCAGGAATAACAACCGCGGGAGCTATGGCGCTGGTCGGCGCTTGGGTGGCCGAAGGCAGCGGCCGCGAGAGAGTGGAAGAGCGGCTTATGCTCCACCAAAGGGGACCACATGAGCGATCGAGGACACCTCAATGCCCTCGATGCCATAGGACACACAAGGTGTGTGCACGGCAAGTGTAGCGATTATAAGTGCGGGGCAAGCGGGCATTCGCGGCAGTTGCCCGGTGTCACGTTCGGATGTAGGCGAACCAAGGACAATACTTCGACCATTAAGGCTATCACGCTCAACCCGGCCGCCGGCGGTTTGTTAACCCCTCAACTCCGGTGTATGACCCACCTCAACAACAACTCAACGGCCGCAACAATGGCGGCGGCGCGGCAACAAATCCCGCGAGCGGGCGTCGACCACCGAGCGCCAGCGGCGCGGCGAGCCCGAGCGAACAACCGCGATCGGCGGGACGGTGCCCGTCGACCTCGGCCGGCTGGCCTACGCCGCGTGGGGACGAGCGAGCGAACCGAAACTTGGCGTATGGGAGTTCTACTCAACCACATTATGGTATTGTTCGATCTGGTGCCGCATTCTTTTATTGCAAAATCATGCGTGAAATCTTTGAGCCTTAGATGCTGAAAAATCAAGCCGAGATATGAGAATCTCCCGCCTATGGGAGGGATTATGGCCGTTACCACTTTGCTCGAACTAGAGTTGACATTAGGATCACTTAAGGTTGGCTAGCGACCTAAACATAATACCCTGGATGATGTAGACATAATCCTCGGAATGGTGGTTAGCTAAGAATCATTCCACGATTCTACTGTAAGGAAAGGAAAATTTCGTTTCACTTTTCCGGACAGAAGCAAACTTCGGGATCGGCATGGGAGGAGGATTAGATGGTATCGAACTACAAGCAGGAGGATGATGAACGGAAGGGATGCCATGCATTCTTGTTTATTTAAGCGATGAGGATAAACCGAGCGGGTAGAAGACATTGAAGTTGTCAGAAATTTTCGGACGTTTTCCAATCTACGAGGCCTCCTGATGACAATTAGATTTTACCATCGACTTGGGCAGGATCAGCCCGTGTCGAAGCGCCTATAGGATGCCCAAAGGAGCTGAAATGACCAAATCAAGAGCTTTTGGATCTAGGATTCATTGGGCAGTGTCTCTTTGGGGCGCTGTTTTGTTGTTAAGAAGAAGGATGGTTCTTTGAGGATGTGCATCGATTATAGGGGCTAAATAAGATGACACTAAAGAACAAATACCCTTTACCGAATTGATGACTGTTTGATCAATTCGAGGAGGTGTATTCTCTAAAATCGATCTTAAGTCGGGATACCATCGGTGAAAATACGGTCGAGGATGTACCTAAGGCGCATTCGAGCGAGATATGGCCACTATGAATTCATAGTTATGCCATTCGGATTAACCAATGCACCGCAGTATTCATGGACCTCATGAACATAGTATTTCATCCATTTTTGGATAAATTTGTTTTGGTCTTCATAGATGATATCCTTATTTACTCAAAGAATGAAGAGGATCATAGGGAACATCTAGACGGTTTCAACCACGAGAGGCGAAAGACTCTTTGCTAAGTTTAGCAAATGTGAGTTTTGGTGAAGGAAGTTATGTTCTGGACACATCGTGTCTGTGAAGGTATAAAAGTAGATCCGCCAAAGTAGAGGCCGTGCGAGAATGGAAATCACCAAGACTCGGCGAGTTAGAAGTTTCCTAGGATTAGCTGGCTACTCGGAGATTCATCGAAGGATTCTCCAAGATTGCAGGCCATAACCCGCTACTAGGAGGAATCAAGTTCAATTGAATGATGAGTGTGAGACGAGTTTCCAAATACTCGAAGAAAAATTGACCGATGCACCGGTTCTAGGTCGAGCGGACAGGGTACATGATCTATCTGAGCAGCATCTAAGGGGTGGGTTGTGTTTGATGCAGAAGGAAAATGATAGCTTACGCATCCGACAACTCGGACCCCAACTGAACTACCAACCCACGATTTGGAATTAGCGTAGGTTCATCCTAAAAATATGGAGACACCATCTACGGTGTGAGGTGTGAGATCTTCACGGATTAAAAGTTTGAAGTATTTCTTCAGAGATCGAATATGAGACAAAGAAGATGGATTGAGTGGTAAAGATTACGACTATGGTATTAACTATCACCGGGCAAGAATGTAGTGGTGGCCTTGAGTCGTAAGTCATACCAAGTTAGGATGTCTCTTTATGCAGAGGAAAAACTCGTTGAAGAGTTTGGTAGAATGAGGATTAGCTGGTGGAACCCCGAGACAATTGTGATTGTACTGTCACTCACTGGCATCGACCTAAGAAAAAGAATTGTCGAGACAAAGGATGGAGGAAAAGTTGGAAAAGATCAGAAAGACTAAGGTCGGAAGGATTAGAATTTCAAGGCGCGGATAACGCCTTGTTGTTTGAAGATAGGATATGCGTTCGATGGAAGCTCGAGACGAAATCATGAGTGAGGCTCACGTCCCCCTACACCGCCCACCCGGTACTAAGATGTACCGAGGACCTGAAGGAAAAATTTTTGTGGGGCGTGAAGCGAGACATAACCTCTTTCGTGAAACTGTTTCTTGTTTGCCACAGTGAAGGCACTTACACAGCGTCCTCACGGAAGTTACAACCGTTGGAAATCCCAGAATGGAGTGGGACGATATAACGATGGATTCGTTACAAGCTTACCCAAATCAAAAGAGAAACACCTATGGGTTGTGGATAGACTTCAAAGGTGCTCACTTTCACCTATTCAACACTTATGGATCGATAAGTTGGCTACTATACGTGAAGGAAATTATACGATTACATGGAGTGCGAAATCTATTACCTCGATCGAGACTCCAAATTCACATCGAGTTACGGATTAGCTTCAGAGAATTGGGTACTAAACTCGATTTCGATCGCTTTTCTCCACAAGCGGATGGCATCGAGAAAGACGATCAAGCGTTAGAGATATGCTTAGAACATAATATTGGACCAAGGTGCAAAATGGGAAGATATTTTACCTCGATTGAGTTTGCCTACAACAATAGCTACTGCGACGATCGGCATGGCCCTCTGAAGCCTTATGGCGAAGTGTAGATCACCACTTTATTGGGATGAAGTGGGTGAAAGAAAAGTTATAGGGCCGATGCGTGAGCGAAATGATCGAGATCGTCGACAAATTAGGATGAGGATAAAGAGGCTCGGGATAGACAAAATCTTACGCCGATCGCGTAGATCCGAACTACAATTTGAAGATGGAGACAAAGTATTTCTTAGGTCTCTCCATCGAAAGGATTGTCGGTCGCACGAAAGGAACTTAGACCCCTTTATAGGACCTATGAGATCTAGAGAGGATAGGTCCGATGCTTAAGTTGGCTCTTCCGCAAACTGGGAATGTGCATAACGTTTTCACGTGTCGCATTGCGAAATCGTTCGAATCCTAACACGTGATCCACCAAGATGGCGTGATTCTCAAGCCCATAATGAGCTACGAAGAGGAACGGTGGCGATCATTCTAGTCCACACTACGGACGAGTCGATTCCATTGGTCAATCTTGTGGAACACCACGGACAAGAAGAAGCCACGTGGGAACTTGAAGAAGCATAAGCGAGCGATACCCGATTTATTTTTCTAAAGGTATACAAATTTGGACGAAATTTTTCGTAAGGGTGGAATGTAATATTCGAAAAGCGAATATCGATTACGGTTTTCTAAACCGTAATTAGGGTTTTGTATATTATCTTTTACGACGCGAATATTGTGATTTCGCGATATCGTTATAACGAATTCCTTTTATAATTCACTAAGGATTGTGAATTTAAGTTGAAATATTACGAAATTATTCGTCGATATATTTTAACGTCGAGCGTGTCGACGTCGTACTTATGAAATTTTCGGCGGTGAAGCTTGGAATTAATTTCCATCTTAATTCCTTTATTAAATGGAATAGATTTATTTAGTAAGTCGAACTTCTCGACCATTTTGAGATGAGTCGATTTTGAGCGTTTGATCGTTTTGAGCGTCGCGTCTAGAGCGTTTTGAAAATGAGTTTAATACTAAGATTATCATAATTAATTTCCTATATTATTATATAATTACAGTATTATTAATTATTAAAATCGAATTTTAGCATTAAAATTCGATTTCTTTAAATGGTTTTCAAAACCTAGTTTAAACTATGGTTTTCACATGAAATGATACTATTAAATTATCTATGGTATCTAAACTATATGTTATGAATATATGAGTATTATTAAGCTATGAAATCAGTTTTAGATCAATAAAACTCGATAGCATTTTATAATTTGAAACAATCTTGAAATTAGGGTTTTATATGTGAAATGTGCAATAATTTTATCTATGTATTGTTTAATATCTAAATCATATATTATGATATATGTATATATTTGATCGAAAATTCATGAGTATCAATAATAGGTGTGATTTATAATTTTATCCTATTTTCCTAATTTTGATCGGTAATTTGAAATATACATATGTCTTGATTTAATTATTTTAATGGCTTGTATTATATATCTATGACTATACTATGATTAATACATTGTATTGGGATAGAATAAAATTAAATCCCCTAAACACCCCACAATGCTGTACCTTATAAAATACGATGATGTGCCTTTTTTCGACTGAAGCCCTTTTTCAGCCTAATGATCACTATATTACCATCAATTCTGCTGATTTTATTGATTTTGGCAAAAAATCGAGAGTGGGAGAGTTAATAGGAGGCTCTCTTTACTCTCTACTTCGCACACATTCTGAAACACTCACACTCTCTTTTCTCTCGTTTCGACAGACCTTTCTTCATTTCTTCTTCATTTCTTCTTTCCACTTCACAACCTTGATTCCATACCATAGGTAAATGAAGGACCATGGTTTCGATTTTACTTCTTTGTTCGAAATTTTGAACATGTCCTATATGTTTAAGTATGTGTTTGAAATTTTATAAATGTGTTTAAGTGTTCTTGAGCATGAGCTATTGTTTATATATGTGTCTTGAGGATTTTATTTTGAAAATATATGAGAAATATGTTTAGATGAACATAGGACATGGTATATGAAATCTTTGAATGGATTTAGCATGTATATATATAATTTTGAACCATAGTATGTATTAGAATAATTTTGAAAACTATAAAAATAAAATGGTGATGACCGAATGTTCTTAGGTGTTTTAGTTTGGATTATTGTTTATTTTGATGTGTTTAAATCCATGGTTTAGTTTGAAAAATTTTAGAAAACCTAGGTATTTTTTAAAATACCGTGAGCATAAATGTACCATGAGGTATAAATTTATTTTTAATCATATAATGACATATTAATGCTCTAGGACCTTGATTATATGTTCTATGATTTATTTAGAATTTTTGAAAATCAAATGCTAATATTTCAAAAATACCGTGAGCTATCTCAAAGTATACCTTGGTGTATAATTTTTATTTTAAGCTTGTGATGACATATTAATGCTATAATGTATTGTATTATGTTATATGATTTATTTAGAATTTTTGAAACCATATGATTAAATGTTGAAAAATACGTGAGCTTCAAGGTTTGGTATGTTGGTGTATGATTTTATTTAATCTCATGATATATTTATACTTTAGTATATTACTTATGTAATATATGATTTTATTAGTTTTGGAAATCAAATACCATAAATAAATCAAAAGCGTGAGCTATGTCTATAAGGTGATGATTTAATTGGTTTTGATGATTGTTATGATGTTATATTACTATATTATAGTGTATAAACATAGTATATAATTGTTGAAATTTTGAAAACCAAATACAAAAATTAATCGAAAAAGCCGAGGCATTAGCTCATATGGTGATGATTTAATTGGTTTGGTTGATATTATGATGTTACAATGTTATAATATAATGTTTAATGATGTTGGAATTTATTTAGAATTTTTGAAATTATTTGCTAATTATTTAATATCAATTATTACCGTGAATATTTTATATATTGTGAAATGAATGTTATGATGAACTATAGGTTATATTAATGATATACAATGATGTTGGGATATTATACTATGTGTATATTAATTTTGGGAATTTTGATAATTATTCCTAATTATTGAATTAGTAAGTATATATATGTATATATATAATAAATAAAAAATATCATATAAATTTTATAAATTCATATTCTGGACCATAGTGTATAATAATCACTATATTAATTTAGAAAATTTTTAAAAGTCATTTGAATTTTTAAGTTAATTATCGAATTTTGATAATTAATAAGGTTAAAATCCTTTTAAATCAGTTTATTAATAAAATATTTCTAAATTAATATTCTGGACAGTTTTAAATTTTACAAAATTTTATAAACATAGATTGCTATGTTTGAGCAATCTTTTATAACGTTTAAATCCAAAATCACCTTTTATTTATAAAAGGTTATTAAAATGCGAAATATTTATAAGTCCTTGATTTACGTGATAAATAGAAATAGGACTTTACGTTTTCAAATCGATCAAATTCGATTTATAAAACAAAATAGAAAGTTCTATTTAAAAGTCAAAATCGTTGACTTTGTTGACCGATGTTGACTTCGTTGACTTTTAAGTCAAGCGTCGTTATCGATTATAAATCGATCGATGCGTGAATATACTAATTGGTATGATACCTCATTAGTAAGAAAGATTTCAAATGAAATCCATATATGAAAAGCGTGCTTATCGTTGAGCGTTCTCGAGGCGAGAACAATTGATATTATCGTATTAAGGGCGTATTGAATTCACTAAGAATTGACTCATCGATATGAAATATCGAAGTTTATCTTAGCTTTTGAAGTCTCGAAGACTTGGCGGCGTCTAAAGCCTCGCTTTCGTAAAGGTGTGGGCCTTAAGCCTGACGGGATTTTGCGACGACGAACTGGGACTTTTACAACGAACCATAGTCGGTGGGCTTCTTACCTTTTAAATGTGGGCCTTTTCTTACCCACTAAAATGTGACTTTCTTGTTATTTCAAATGAATTTACTTACAACTTATCCTGTTGTTAACAAATGTTTCTTGCATTACACGAAAATATTTCATTTTGTGTATGGATCCTTCTGCTATGCGGGTAGGCTATGGAGATGTTGGAACTATTATATCAATTGTTGTGGTAGCCAACCTTTTTAATGTCGGGTCTGTGCGGATGATAAATGCGCTAGGATTGGCGTGAGGTTGGAACTCTTGTGTTAACATATGCTTGCGGTATGTGTCTTTGTGCGGGTTATGGCGGTCACGGCGTCGTAGATGGAGGCCTCCTACGCGTTATTTATTTATTATATTGTGACTATGAGATACGGACCATACAAGAAAATGCTCGGCGAGCTATGTTTCTGCGAAAATGATTTGGTAAGCCTGAGGCATTTTAACTAAAACCACTGTGACTACTCGATATTGGCGAATTCAAATGTTATCAAATGTTTTCGCATAAGTCCACGAGTGCATTTCTTGTTAGCCACCGCATATTGTTTTAAATGTGCGTTGAGCTCGATGGTGATGATGGAATGTGTTGAGGTCCGGTGTCTTGACCGTTATCTTGAATTTGTGGTTTATACCTGAATGCTATCGTCATATATGTATTCACACTATTGCCTCAACTCCCTTTATTCGCTTTATGTTTATAAATTATTGAGGTCCATCGGATCGGGCGAGTTTTGGGTCCGATGGCTAAACCTTCAAAAACATTATAACATCTCTCTATATTCGAGCATGTTAGTTTATTTTTATGCATCTCTATTTTATCCATGTAACCCTAAAATACTACTCCTAGTACTAGTGCCCTCCATGCGGTTGGTCCGAATGGGGTCGTGACATTATCCTGGATAAGAATTAAATCCATTTCTCTTTACATAGATTTTGAAAACATATATATAGCATAATGCTTATATATTTTTTTCTTGTAATAAATACTAATATATAGCTATGTGACATATTATAAATATTATATGATGAATTTAATCATAGGAAAAATATTTAGAACCATTTTAGATCACAAAACCTAATTTTAAAAATTAGGGTTTTAAACATTAAATATGGTACATTATATTCCTAAATTTTCTAGCATTATTTTGATGATAAATAATGCTCTTATATCATAAAATAATCATAGGAATTTAATTTTATAATTCCATGATCATTTGGCTAAGTTATCGCATTATCTCAAAAGCGTGAGCGTTGAAACGTCTAAATTCTCATAGTTAAAACATCTCTAAAATGCTCAAAATAAAGTTGTAACAACTTTATTTATTCCCATAATAATAGAATTACGAAATTTAAGCTAATTGCTTAAAATCTTGTAAGTCTTAGCTGTCGAATTACTGATGTTAGAACATCACGTTTGAAGGAATATCGAAACTATATTCCTTAATTCACTAAGCGTAAAATTATCATTATGTTGGTCAATAGTCGAGGTTGACTAATTAAGATTTTAATTATCGAATTGATAATACTAATCACGAAATTTATTATCGTAATTCGTATTAAATTTACGGGATATTACATTCTACCCTAAAATAAATTTAGTCCTCGAAATTTGCATACCGTAGAAATGCGGTTCTTTGCATATAACAACCTCAAGTTTCCCGTGACTTTCTTTTGTCCATGGTCTCCATTGGACTTTCAGCGACAGATACTTCTTTCTAAGCGTTGAATCTAACGATTTAATCATCACATATTCTTTCTCGTAATTCATCTTTTGATTCAAGATACGTATCATGATGGTCATGTATTTTGGACCATATTGTACTTTCTTTAAGCGTGATATGTGGAAAACTCAGTATATTCTCGAACTTGGTGGAAATACCAATCTATAGGCTACTAGGCCTTATTTTCTAGGATCTCACAATGTCCTATAAAGCGTCTTTCACTCCTTATTCTCCAACATTGAAATTCTTATGGAGAACTTTAATACACTTATCTCGCATTGAGTGCAGCTCATATCTCATATCGTAGTAAAATTTTTCTACCATGAGCCATACTTTCGCTAATTGGCAATCATCTTAATCATTTCCTTCCAGAATCTTTAAAACTTTCCTCTTATTTTCTTTATCTCAATAGAGATGATCGATACTTTCTATACTATCCTCCATGGGCTATCTGCTTCGACGATTATTGTCGTAGGTAAACTTAATAAGTGGAAAATACATTTCCAACTATGCGTTAATTCTTTCTCTAAGCATTCATATTCTAAAGATAACCTCAAAATCTTTATACGATGCAAGACGATACGATTTTCTTAGTAAATATGGGTTAACTCTTAGACCCGAGTAGTTCCTAAATAGGTATGCTGAACATTTTGGTAAGTCGATACACTACTACCCTATAGTAGTGTTATCTTTTGACTTTGTAGCTATCTCAAAATCCTTGTTACGTCATCTGGATCATTGATACTGAACCTTAACTTACGGCAATTGAGATGATGTTCGATTTTCTATCTTTCTCTTCTTAACTCTTTGCGAGTTTTCTCTTATCGGATTTATCATTACTTAGGTGAATTTTTCAACATGGAACATCGCCATTATATTTACCTTTTGTAGGTGATAATTTATATCACATTCATAATCTCTTACTAATTTGAGCCACGTCTCTTGCTCGAAGAAGTATCTTAAATTCTTATGATCTATGAAGATCTCACCTCACTTCTAAGGGTGATGTATCAAACTTTAATCGGTATTATTGTTGCAAATTTTAAATCGTGAGTTAGGTAGTTTTATTCATGTGGACTAAGTTCTTTGTAATGCCTGGCTAACACATTTCTCTCTTGCATTATCATACTTGCTAGTCAATCTTTGGGAGGCTACTTTCGCTTTATCAATCGAAGACTTTATTCCTTTGGGGTAACTATATCGTTGCCTTACTATGTCGGAGAATCCTTTTATGAATTTCCGATAGTAACAAATTCTAAGAATCCGAATTTTGTTTTGGGTTGTCATTAATTCTATCCTTGCCTTGTTTCAACCTTTTACCGGGTTACATGGATTACTTTGGAAGACACAAGCGTGTCAAGGAATATTATTCTTTAGTCGAATTGCCTTAAATAAACTTGGAATTGCTTGACTTTGATGTCTGCAAGATAGTTCTCAAAAGCTCTCTATACTCTTTCTTGCCTTAATAGATGAGAATATCATCTATGAAGATTTAAGACAATCTATCTTAGTATCTGCGGGCTTCGATTTTGAGGTTTATGAACACGGCTGGCGCATTAGTTGGTCCGAATAGCATAACTATAGCTCATAGTAGCCATTCTTGGGAAGCCATTTTGGGTACATTGTTAGCTCGTGCCTTAAATTGATTATAGTCAATTGAGATCGTTCTCAAGACTACTCTTGTTCTTTTCCGACGAATACTGCTCTATCCTTGGTAATGGATTATTAATTCTTGATAATCTATATACTTTCTTAATGGGCTATCTTTCTTCTTTGACAAGCAAGTCGGGTGTTTAAGGTGATACACTAGGTTCGATGAAACTTAGATTTTATAGCCTTTAACGTGAATCCTTATCTTTCACTTTCCTTGAATCCATTTGGGAAGGTACTTTTAACTGGTTCAATAATGGTTCTAACTCGATGGTAGAATTCTAGGCTTATCGGGGATAATCTTTGCTAAGTTGTCGGGTATCTCTAGAAATTCTCAAATCACTCCTACCTTCATTTCCGCTATCATCCTTTGCTTAGATAAGCGAGAATGCTCGACATCCCTCTTGTTTAATAATTCCTTATTTGTAGTATGGGTATGGTTGGAATTTCCTTCCCATGTGGATTCCATAGAAATTGCAACTTCTTATCCGGAGAAATGGAGCGAAATTTCCTTTTCACAGTCGAGTTGTGGAATGGTTTCGACTAATCAATTCTTTCTTAGGATTATCTCTATGTCTCATATAGGTACTATGTTCAAGTTCTTTACTAGAGTCTTAAGTGATTCTAAGTTCATTCTAATTTCGAGTAAATACGTATGGCGACCATGATCTTTCTTTTAAGTGAAGAGATTCTCATTCTTTGATTTGCTTATTCGATTTGAGCTCTAGTATCCGCGACTCTTACTATTCTTGTGATGATGAAATGTGAAGTACTTGTCTTGAACCAAAGTATCTTGGGTATCTTGAGAAGTTTTCTCATACCTACCATTCTTTCTGGTTTTTGTTCATTCTCATTATCATACTTTCTTAACGATTATGAATGATTGACTTCCTTCTTCCTCTTTATCGTTCCTTAGAATATATCTTCCATATATTCTTTCTTTTAAAATTCTTTCAAGAAGAATCCTATATTAGCATTTATTATGCTATCATGCGTAATATCCTTTTGGATATCGTCATTTCTCTTAATCTCATTGGTTTGACTAAGTGGTTTCGTAAGTTAAAATCCTTGTTTGTTGAGAAGCATCATACTTTTGCCATCGTATATCTTTACTATCTTCTGACATTCTATGTTTACTTCATATGCTAAGGTACCATATTTCACCTTATGGGTCATCTCTAAATATGAGGAAACTCTTTTAATTAGATTCACCTTAAGGTCCTTCATGAATTCTTTCCTTTATTGCTTGAGCATATTTCCTTAAAATTTCTTTAAAAGTTATCTCACTTGATTAATTACTAAATCACGCATAAGGTGGCGTTTGTCTCTATAAACTTAGATGCACGGTTTCATCTCAAATATCAAATCTACTTCTTGATCCATTCTTTCCTTGAAGGATTTGCTTTACTTATCATAATCAAACTGTTTGCAAAACTTATCTCATTTACGCTATATCTAGCGATATGGTAATTTCTCATTATTCTTAACTCTTGCTCTTTTCTTGAGCATGATACCCTAAAGTTATATTACTTTTATACTTTGATTCTCCTTTTAAGATCAGACCGTCATTATTACAATCTAGTGGTAGGTAGGTATGTGTGTACATCATAACTTATATTCCAAGTACCATGTCTTTGCAATCTCAACTTGGGTCTCTACCTTCTTGGTTTAAAACTAGGAGTAGCCTAGCTATTCACATATCTCATTAATTGATCCGTTGATCATACTATCTTTGGCTTAACCAAAGTCTTAAATTCTTGGAATTAGATCCGCTCAAGCATAATCTTATTGATTTAGGGATAAAAGAGGCTTATTAATGGAGATGCTTCCATTCCTTGTATACTCTAAAATGAGATTCATTTACCTCCATACTTTAAACATGTCCAACCTACTCTGAGGTCTTGGGACAAACAACTATCTTAAAAGATAAGTTGTATTCTTTCTCGCTATAGCGTGAATAGGAGGGTTATATCTCAGGATATCATATACTTTTCTTTACTCTATTCGACCTAAATGCTAAAGAGTATCTGTTCTAACTTAGTTATCATATACTCATGGAGGTACAACTTCTTGTTATCAATATTGGAGCCCATTAAGGTCGATCCCCTATGTATATCATAAAATATATCTCGTTTCATCGAGAACTTCTTTTCATCATATTTTGATGTCTATCACTTTCTTGATACGAGACTTTCGGTTGACATGCTACGTCACCTCGTCTACTTATTGGCTTAGTGGATTGAAGAAAATTGCATTATAACAATTTTAGAGGTATAGTTTCATAATTAGATGACAACTTTGAAAGTTTGAATCAACATGTTCTCGAACTAAATAATTGGGAGATAGTTAGAAGACCGAATAGCAGTCTGAGATTTCTTTGGTCATATGGGGTGGCGGGCCATCACAAATACTTTCTCGATCCATGAGGTTTGGTTTAAAGAATGCTTTATGAAATTTTACATTGTAACTTCTTTGAGAAAGTGAGAATTGATTGATATCTCAATCGAAACTAAATCTAGAGTTAAACTTAATAGAAATTTTGGTATGAATAAGATTTGAAACCTTATCAACTCATTTTTTTGTCGAAGGTTCTCGTGTACACATATATTATAGTTCTTCTTGAACTATTAAATCTTGTTTCTAGTAGCATTCTAAGATTCTGTCATCTTGTAGGGTTTGTTCTATATTAGAGATCGATCATCATTGTTCTCGATCATATTCTTATTTCATTTCTAACGAAAGTCATAGTCAATTTGGATTTTAGTCATACATTACTCGACAAAGACTATACTCAGTATCCTGAGTATAGTGACATTCATTATTTCTAAATCATCATCCTTGTTTTTGCTCTTTGACTTTCGCTCTTTGTTATATCGATCATCGAGATTCTCATTTTGATCTGTTTACGTCTCATTGACTAAAATTCTCATAGTTCTCTTTCTATGTTCTTTCAAAGGGATCATGCGACTTAAGCAGTCTATGTTCTTTGGGATAACATATCCATCATCAAAATAATGGAAATTTCATAGCGTAAACATTCTAACATAACCCTTTTCATAATAATCATGCTCTTAATTTCATGAATTCAAAGATTTCACTTTGACATATCTATGTCAACACTTTCTATATCATTTTCAACTCTTACAACATATAACATCATTGCAACACTTGCAATTACTTTCATTTTCAACAATCCTCATAACTTTCATTTTCTTTGAAAATTCATTACATCATTATCACTTCTTTTTCTCAAATATCTCTCATAACTTTCATCTCTTTGGAAATATCATATTCCGTTTTAAACTTTTCATTTCAAAATTTTGAAAAGGGCATGTACTTTCAAACTTTTCATTTCAATCGAGAAAATCATTTACTTAGCAATTAAATCTTTTAAGTTTTCCATGAATATGTAGTCCCATACCTACATATCCTTGGAATCCTTTGAGCCTTCCTTGAACATGTCCATACGCATATTCTTAGAATCTCTCCTAGTTCTAACTTTCATTTTCTTGAAAATTCATTTCACTTTAATGACTTTCACTTTCCAACTTCTTATCCTTATTCTCAAAGCGTGAGAAAATCATTTACCTTTTCCGGTTGAGCTTGATGTGATGGAGTGTTGAGCATAGTCGGTGATCTCTAGAAGTCTAGTGATTCTATCTAGACTCGACTTTTGAAAGAAGTTTTGGGTTTAGGTCGACCGCTCGATACCAATGTAAGACCCCACCCAAAGTACGGATTATGACGCGTACTAATGCGGGGATTAACAAGATATAAACACTAATTATGGAGCTGAGATATATATATAATAGATAAATTCAAACTTCATATTATTTAATGTGACACATATATCGTACATGTGACTGGATTATTAGACTCTTGACTAAAGGGTTCACTCGATACATAACCTATATAACTATCGTGAGAAAGACATGTGATTACACATATGATGATATGTAATCAAGGCTATACTTATCATGACGAAAGACTCCAAGCTCGACAACACATCGACATCAAACTCCTGCACATTTAAAACAAATATGGGGCTAAGTCTGAATAGAATGCACTTAGTGGGCTCATGCGAAACATTTTCTTTAATTACCTTTGCCCATAAAGTAAACCTGAGGGTTTTAGTTGAAAATGCCTTGTCTTACTAAAACATTTCTCATTTTCAAAAGTAAATGCGGCGGACATATTTTACATGCCTATGATCCATATCGGTAGTAATATCATGTAACATCATCACACGTTGGTGGCGAACCAACAACTTTCGATATCATCATGCCCGATGACTCCGCACAAAATATGACATCACATCGGGATCATCATCGTTGGTAGCGAACCGACAAATTTCAATATCATCATACCCGATGACTCCACATATAATATGACATCACATCGGGATCGTCGTACGTTGGTAGCGAACCACAAATTTCAATATCATCATTCCGACCATCACTGCGAAATAATAATATCATCATTCCGACCATCACCACAAATAATAATATCGTCATATCGGATCAATCCTGGCCGGTATAATCCTTGAGGCTTGGGATCGATATCGATTTCTCATGGTTGGCTTGCCCAGACAACGATAGGATCATACGTAAAAAACATAAACACTTTGGGCATGTAATCATTTCCTTCTCAGTGAAAGCTTTGTAAATAAATACTTTGCATTTGGCGAAAATAAATAAAGGGTTTTCGAATAAAGCCCACACAGTGCACGTAGCTTTTCGATAACGTTCCTTTCTAAGTTGAAGCTTCGAGTCCGCGTCCGCATATGCGTAAGAACTATTTTAGTGCGTTGATCACGTTAGAGAGGCGAGCATAGTACATAACGTTCTCACGTGTCGAAATAAAGGCTATGGCCGGATTTATTTTAGCGTTTCCTAATCGATTAATGTTGATTATGAATTTTCTCAATTTATAAGAGATATACTACCTTTTAATATATGATGTACGTTTTAGTGTACTTACGTAACGTAAGTTACATTGTTACTAAACGTCTTCACGTCACGTAGATCACGTATTATTGCATTACGTGCCTTTGACCTTAGTCGACGTTTTTGGTCAACAATTTTGACCAAGTCAACCTTTAGTCAACAATTTTGACTTTAGTCGGCTCAAAGTCAACATTTTGACTTTTCGATCTTTATGTAATTTTCGATTTTAATGTACAATTCTTGTTCCAAAAATTCCTATAAAATCATACTATGTCTAAAACATTATTTTAGGACATATTATGTATTTATATCTTATAAAATAAATTTATAACATATATATATATATAAATATATATATATATATAAACTATAGTTTCGGCAATTATGGATTAATTATGCAAAATTTGTGCATAAATTCTCATAAATTCACATAACACTCTATTTTATCTTAGGATCAATAATATGTAATCATATTGATCATATAAAATTTGTACATCATTTAATTTCGATATTTTATTTTCGGTGCTTTTGAAACTTCGATTAAATATTTTTCAAAATTCTAATTAAATCACATAACACATAATCACTACCATATAACATCACTATAACATAATTTTTATCAATTATGAACTTATTCATTAAAATTTACTAAAGTCATATTTTAGAAAGTGACTTAATTGAAATAATTTTTATAAATTCGATAAATTCATGCGACCATGTATTATGAATCTACTCCCTATATATATATAATAACATTTAAATCATGAATTATATCTCATCATAACATTTATTCATAATTTTCGGTATTTATTCATATATATACTATTATGTTCCAAAAATTCTACATAAAATCATGTAAGCATATTTAATACCCTAGATCATTATTTCATGCTTAAATCAACAATTAAAAATCATAATCATCAACATCTCATGCTTACATGGTTTCGGTCCATACATAAATTTTAATAACATGCTTAATTTTCTAATATAATCATATTATGCTTAGGAACAACATATAAAGATATTACATTAATATTATAAGATATGATCATATTTGAAAAGTCAACAATTTCAACTATGACTTTTAATTTGGTTTCACATTTGTTCATATTTTATTTTCAAAATTTTCGGCTATGATGAGATAAAAATCATAGGTTACTTGATCAAATTGATGACTATCTCTACTTTACAACTAATATCATGCTAATTTCATAATCTTATCCTCACATTAATTAAAACATGATATTTATTAATTATGTCACATAAAATGCTAAGATTTTCGCCACTTTTTATACAATTGGCACCCCACTTGTGCAAGTTGATAATACATCTTATCTTATCCCTAATAATATCTTAATATCATAATTATCACATAACATTATCACTTGGATAAGAATTAAATCAATTTCTCATTTACATAGATTTTGAAAACATATATATAGCAATAATGCTATATATTTTGTTTTCTTGTAATAAATAACTAATATATAGCTATGTGACATATTATAAATATTATATGATGAATTTAATCATAGGAAAATATTTAGAACCATTTTAGATCACAAAACCCTAATTTTAAAATTAGGGTTTTGAAACCATTAAATATGGTACATTATATTCCTAAATTTTCTAGCATTATTTTGATGATAAATAATGCTCTTATATCATAAAATAATCATAGGAATTTGAATTTTATAATTCCATGATCATTTGGCTAAGTTATCGCATTATCTCAAAGCGTGAGCGTTTGAAGCGTCTCTAAATTCTCATAGTTAAAACATCTCTAAAATGCTCAAAATAAAGTTGTAACAACTTTATTTATTCCCATAATAATAGGGAATTACGAAATTTAAGCTTAATTGCTTAAAATACTGTAAGTCTTAACTGTCGAATTTATCCGACGTTAGAACATCACGTTTGAAGAAATATCAGAAACTATATTCCTTAATTCACTAAGCGTCACAGAAATTATCCAATTATGCTTGGTCAATAGTCAAGAGTTGACTAATTAAGATTTTAATTATCGAATTGATAATACTAATCACGAAATTTATTATCGTAATTCAGTATTAAATTTACAGGATATTACAGTACCCTTGTTGGAACCCTTGCATAACATTAACTTGTACTTCTTCATATGCCATCTCACTGGTTCTTTGGCACATGTTAGCTCCATGCCCCGCTTCTCCACATATTCCACAAATTTCCATCGACATAGCTTGTTGCTGTTGGCATTGAGGTGATTTCTGAGGTTCAGTAGTTCTCAATAGCTGAACTTGACGAGTGAGATCCGCCAGTTGCTATGTCATTTCATAGTTGGGTGTCAACTCTTTTGCTACTGCAGCAGGTCTTCGTCCTGCACTTCTCCTTTGCGAGTTTGCAGCTAGCGTCTCCAGAATCTCGCTAACATCCTCGGCCTCCTCCAGCCGCATTATCTATCATGTATTGATAGTCCATCATCAATCCATCATAGAAAAACTGGTTGAGAAGCTCGGTGGGTAATGGTGATGCGGACAACTTCTGTTGTAACGACTTGAACCGATCCATGTCTCGTGCATGGGTTCTCCACCATCTGCTTGAATGTGGCTATCGGGCCCTCGACTCTTGTGTCTTACGGTTCGAGTAGTACTTTTGTAATACCCAGAATTTACGGGCTTAAATATTTCAAAAATAAAGAAGGAGCGATGCGATAGAAGCAGTATGAAAGTGAGCGTCGGTAATTGTCGATTTTGAATAAATCAAAATTTCTCTTGAAATTTTGAGCGAAATAAATTTTAAATATGTTTTAAGTATATTTAGGATATTATTTGCACTAAGGAAGAAAAAGAAATATTTTCCTTATTTAATAGTGATTTTCGAAAATTTAAAAGTATAAGGAATTAATTTGTGATTTATTATGTGATCACTTGATTTTATGTGATGAGTTGTCATGTTTATCTTGTAGTATATGATAAGATAATTATCTTGTACACCCAAGCATGAGGTGGATGTGATAAGGATGGAAAATGACATTTTTAAGATAAGATTTGCTATGATATTTTCATAAAAGATAAGATAAGGTCATGATTAATTAAGAGATAATGTTTATCTCTTAGAAATGTGTAGAAATATGTAGAATATCATAGAAAATAATATTTTAAATATTAGTTGCATAAATTTTGAAATTTGAGTATTATTTTATGTGGATTTCAAAATTTACATTTTCTTTATGTGATAAATGTATTAAATAATTTATTTAATTATATGCTTGATAAATATCATGATTTTCGAATAAAATGGGAAAATTGCTTAGAAAAATTCCAAAAAAATTATTTTATGATATAATATCATTATATTTATGTAATTACTCATGAAAATAATATTGGTTACAAAAAGAATAATAGTTTGAAAATTTATTCTTAGTTTCAAATTATCTGCCGATAACTTTACTTTAGTACATAGAAATGATCTTAAATAATTTTCCTATGATTTATTTTATCATCTAAGATTATTATTATGTCATATAGTTATTAATTGGAGAAAAATAAAATATTTGGCATATTATTTTAATAAGTGCCGAAAATTATGAATATTAGGTGTGAAAATAATGAAAAATATCATGCTTTAATTAATGAGGAGGTATGAGTTGTATCTTATCCTATAATAGGTGTAAAGTAGTATTAGTATACAATTTGAACAAGTAACCCATGGCTCACACATTGAGAGGGCGAAAATATCACAACTTTATGTGATTAAAAATTGTTTTACACCATGTGTTGAATTGTGTAGAGATAAGAGAAGATCCTATCATGTATTAGGTGTAAAGTAGTATTAGTTATCAAATTGAACAAGTAACCTAAGGTTGGACACTAGACAGTGACACACACACACATGCATGACTATGTGATAAACTTATACTATGTGACACCTAAGGTTGATGCATTTAATTAAGGGATAAGGTGACCTAAGGATGAGTTGTAAAGATAAGATAAGGTTTTGTTCTCTTATGCAAGTGGGGACCGAAAATTTAATGAAGATAATAAGTGTACATTAGATATTTTATGTGTAATAATTATAATCTGACTTGCGTATGCTATAAATATAGGATGAAGCTCTTCGTTCTCATTCACAACTCATAATAACCGAAAATATAGAGAAAGAGAGAGATGTTCTCCAATCCTTCAAACCAAACTAAGAGCAAATAAACGTTCGCCGATCAATTCTAGTCCGATTAAGAGGTTAGATTTCTTACAAGCTTCATATATACGTTAGAATTCATGTTATAAGCTTAGTTTATAGGTGTGTTTTTCGAAAATCATGTGACTTATGCTAATATGTTTAGATATTATATTTATATGATGTTATTAAGCATATGGTATAATTATATCACAAAATCAAGCATGATATCAAATTTTATATGTGGACTGAAAACTTGAAGGTGTAATATGTTGATAATTATGATTTTACTTGATGATTGAAGCATGAAATCATAATCTAGGGTATTAGTTATGCTTGTATGAATTTATGTAGAATTTTTGGAACACTTTGGTACCTAAGTCTATGATTTTCGAAAATATTAATACATGATATTATGTTGAGATATAATTCATATTTGAGTGTTATCATAGCATATTGATAGTGTAGATTCATAAAATAGTGTTGTATGAATTTATTGGATTTGTTAAAAATTTATTGGACCTAAGTCCAAATTTTCAAAAGTGACTTAGGAAGATTAAATTCAATAGTTCACAATAAATAAAAATTATGTTATAGTAAGGATGCTTATAGACAAGTATGTGTTATGTGATTTTATTGAAATTTTTGGAGATTGTTTGCTTAGTTTAATTAGGGTTTTCGAAAACTATAGGTTATAAGTATTAATGTTATAAATTTATTTTATAAGGTATGATTGCATAATATGATCCAAAATGATGTTTTAAACATATTATGATTTTATGGGAATTTTTAGAACAAGAATTGCACATAAAATAATAGAATTACATAAAAGGAATTTAAAAGTCAAAATGTTGACTTTAGTCAAAATTGTTGACTAAAAGTTGACCAAGTCAAAATCGTTGACCAAAAACGTTGACCAAGGTCAAAGGGCACGAAATTCGATAATATGTGATCTATGTGACGTAGTACGTTTAGTAAAAATGTAACTTCGTTACGTAAGTACATTAAAAGCGTCATTATATACTAAAGAGATAGAACATCTCTTATATAATGAGCAATGTCATGTCGACATCATTTTGATTAGGAAGCGTCGATTTAAGTCAAGCGTTAGCCTTATTTGATGCATAGGGCGTTATAGGCGATGTTCGTCTCTATCGAAAAGTATAGCGATGTACTAAACCTCGTTTCTCACATTGAAAAGGGTCTGCTCGGAGGAGGAAAGAAGGCGATAATTAAGTACTAGTGGCGTAGGAACTTTAAGTTCTAAGGTGGGCTTTCTTACCAAAACTAATTACGAGCTTTTTGAAAAATGTTTCTTGTTATTCTTTGTCTTGTTTTTACGCAAAGTTTGAGATACGATATTATGCGCTAGAAAATGTTTTATGTTTTGTATATGTCCATTCGGGTTGCACAGGCGACATGAAAAGTATTACAATTGGATCTAAGCTGGAGGTGAAGGGGAATCTAGCTTAGGGTTGTGTACACTTGACTTCGAGCAGAGTTACGGTCGGATGATTGACCTCGAACCGTTTTCGGTCGATCGTGCGTCCGGGTGAAGGAGGCCTCCCTGCGTAGCGTTAATCCATATGCCGACTTGGAATATCGTTGTGGTGATGTAAAAATGCTTGGCGGCGATATTTTGAGAAAGTATGAAAATGTATTTAGTAAGCACAAGGCCTTTTCAAACAAAACCCTTGTGTCTTCTTGTGATGAAAGCGATCTGATATTTCGTAAAGTAAAATGTTTTCGTGATGTGTCCACCGAGTGCATTATTTGTACTCGACCGCATATTGTTTTAAATGTGCGGGTTGAGCGATGATGGAGCAGGCGGGAGTTGAGCGGAACATTTTGTCGAGGCGTATGATGTATTTTTGGTTCGCCTTGAGAATGCATCTTCACATGCATGTCTCACACGTATTTCCTCTGTCAACCTCTTGAGACTCTGTTATCTTTTTGTTACTATGTAAAAGTTACTGTTGGTTGAACCCTTGAAACCTTCTATATATATATATTTGCTATTTTGCTCCATCGTGATTCTCGTTTCTGTTTGAAACATCTATATTTCTTCATAGATGAAATGAGTTGAAAACCTTATTCTGTTCATATTCACTTAACCCTAACCCGAGTCGCGGTCCGGTAAGGTTTAGCTAAACCGGGCTGTGACAACTTTCCCATGAATTTATCATACACGGCTTGCCAACTCGTCAGTGAACCAAGCTGTAGAGACATCAACCATGTCTTGGCTCTATCTTTCGGGTGTAGGGAAAACACCTCATTCTCAGTGTATCTTCTGTAAGCCCGTTCAGTGGAAAAGTGTGAACCACTGCATAGAACTCCCGGATGAAGTTCAGGCATCCTCGCTAGGCATCCCATAGAATGGCGGGCGGGTTGAAGTGGATGGGCTTCAACTCATAGTTACGGGCGGATCCCGATGACTATGCGTGGCGTTGTCACCCCAATGACGGGTCGAGCAAAATCACGCATCCTCGGGTTTCCTTCTTCATGGGCTCCTCCATTTGCTACCATTTCTTCTGGCACAAACTCCTCACTTGGAGATCTACTCCCCAAACTCTCGTACTCAACTGTCGCTGCACTCGTCTCACTTTCAGATGAGCTTTCTTCTTCCGAGTTCGAAGATTAAATTCTCCAACCACAGAATGTTGTCGAACACTTGGTGCCAACTTCCTTTTAAGACTTCGACGACCTAGCAAAAACAAACACCAGACAAGAAAACGGATTACGCGCACCTGCGGGAAGAATTAACCAAACAAAAATAAATAAAGAAAAATAGAAGATAGGAAGGGAAAATAACACAATCAAAAATGCCTAAAGCCTTCCCCGGCAATAGTGCCAAAATTTGTTCCGACCAAATTGTTCTACTTAGTCGCTCGCAATAGCACGAGGTCCCTATAGCGTGGTAAGGTCGACCCAAGTCGAATCTCTCGAGGAAGACTTAACAGGGCTATGATGTGTTACGATTAAAACGGTAAATCTAAATCCTAAACTTGATTTGGGGATGATGATTAACTAAGATTAACAGGGAATAAAACACGCAAACGATTCAAACCAAGCGTTCAAGCAATTCAATAGCACAGGGATAATTCAAGAGTGTGAGATAAACTAGGGTATTAGGGTTCTTCGCCTTGATTAATCGATTATTGCTTGATCAAGAAATCTACCTATTCATGCAATCCTCAAACCTAAAAACAAACACTCGACTTTCGTTCCTTGGATTAAACCTAGGTTATCAAATTTCACAAATACATACACTATTAGAGTACCCGTTTCCGGTAACCTCTAACCCAATTGATTCCTATGATTCACCGTATCTATCTCTCGATAATACACGAAACATACAAATTAAATGGTGATTAATCACTTAGCAAATTCCTATCATGCACGTATCTATCTCTCGATAATACGAAAAATAATTCATAGAGATCAATCACTCAACAATAAACCACAGGATTCATTGGTATTCTCAATCAAACAAATAATCAATCAATCAATTTGAATCACCCAACCCTAGAAGAGGATTATTTCATGCTCATCTCACGGATCAAACAATTATAATCGATAGAAATCATTATCCAATAATTCAACGGAAGTAAAATCGAATAATAATCCTTACAATTGTAAAAGTCGTTGATGAATCTCTTCAATCAAGCTCTTGAATCAATCCAACGCAAGGAAATTACTTAGAAAATAAATGAAGTACTATTCGGGTGAGGAGAGCTTTTTCAAAAGAAAAACTGACGAAATAATGAAGTCCGAACTAGGGTTTCACGCGTTACAAATTATATATATTTGCGGAATTTCACGCCCAGCGCCGGACGGAGTCCCGCGTCGGACGCGAGGTCTTCGAAACCAGGCCAAATAATGAGCACCAGCGGGGGCGCGACTCGGCGCGGGCGGGCGGCGTGAAGCGGAGGCCGCGCGCCGGGCAGCCCTTCTGGGCAGCTTCAACTCACGCCCAACGCGAGATGCATGGCGGCGCGGGCGGGCTGTCTCTCTGGCGGATTACGAATTGGCGCCCGGCGCGGGCGCGAGCATCGCCGGACGCGGCGTCTTTCTGGACAACTTCACTCTTGCACCCGGTGCGGACGGGCGCAGCACGGACGCAGCGATCTTCTTAGCGGATTCACGCCGGCGCCCGTGCGGGGCGGGCGCTCTGCGTAGTAACCGGCGTGGTGCCCAGCGCGGACGCATGCCGGCCGGGGCGGGGCACCCTACGGAACACTCGGCACCAGCACCGAGCAGCAGCAAGCGCGGATGCGGTGCCTTTTCCATTGCGACTTCACGTGCGTTTTTATGCTCAAAAAGCTTAAACGCAAACATTCCCTACACAAAACAAAACGAACATAATTCCAATAAAAAGATATTCAAAACTTAAGCATATAGGAACCAAATCGTTACAAACAAACAAAGAAAAACACAACAAAAACATACAAAACATCGAGAAACGTGAACGACGTACTAAAACCTCGCTTTTACGTAAAGGTGTGGATGCGAACGCGGCGACCGGACAGTGACAAGGAATTCAAACCTAGGACTCAATTAAGACGAACCATAGTCCGGTGGGCTTTCTCTTCAAACAAAACGTGACTTTGCTGTTCTTTCAAAATGAATTTATTTACAACGCTTATTTTAAACTGTTGATAAATGTTTGCAATATTACCTGCCAAAAATATTCCTGTTTTGTGTATGGATCCTATCCGTTATGAATGGTGTGAAGGATGGAATGACATGATATGAAATGTCTTGAATTTTGTTGGGTCGCGCCCAACCTTTTTATGAAATCGATATCGGATCCTATGCCGGAAGACTATGCCTGGCTAGGGTTAATGTGTACACCTGAACGGGACTGTGAGCTGTAAGGGCAATTCACGGCCGGTCCCGGCGTCGTTGAGGGAGGCCTCCTTCGCGATGTTTGATCTTTGATGTTATGATGAAATGAGGATATGGGATACGGATCATACACACCAAGAAAAATGCTTGGCCAAGCGACTTTTACGAACTGAAAATGTTTTAGTAAGCACAAGGCATTTCAACTAAAACCCTTGTGACTTACTTTGATATTGGCAGTGTAATTCAACTATGAAAATGTTTTCGGCATGAGTCCACTGAGTGCTTTTCTCGTACTCAGCCCTGCATGTTTGTTTTTAAATGTGCAGGTTGAGCTCTGATGATGGTGATGGAGGAAGTGTTGAGGAGTCCAGTGTCCTTGACTGTTTTTGTTAAGAATTTGGTTTCACCTTGAATGCATATCGTCACATATGTATTCACACACTTTCCGCTGCAAACTCTGAACTTATTTACGTTATGTTTGATGTTAAATCTTGTTGAGGTCCATGGACCATTCTTGATCTTTAGGTCGATGGCCTAAAACACTGGATTGTTTGAGATCACCGTATGTTATGTTCGTGCTAGTTTACTTTTGAAATGCATCTTTATATTAGCCCTTGTAACCCTAAAATACTATTCTAGTATTAGTCACCCTCCGGTTCGGGTTATCCGGTGCGGGCGTGTGATCCAAAGATTCGATGTTCTATGTTATTATTCCATTACTTAATCCCGTTTCAAATAACAGTCCCTGCTAATCCGTACTTTGGGTTGGCGGGCTGTTACAAAGTGGTATCAGAGCAGTTCGTTCCTTAAACCCAAAACTTCTTTCAAAAGTTAAGTCCAAATTGAGTCACTAGACTTCTAGAGATCAGCTGACTATGCTCAACACTCCATCACATCAAGCTCAACCGGAATGAGGTATATGATTTCTTCTCAAAAGTTTTGAAAAATAAGAGATTCTAAGAATATGCAGGTATGGGACTGTGATAAACGCGCATTTTACACGTTTATAGTTGATATTTGAAGATGAGTTTAGCTCGTTTAATGTGCGTTTACGTATCGATTCCTAATGTTTTATCTATTTTTAGAATCTGCTCTTGGGTGTTCTTTTGGTGTTGTGTAGGTCTATATGTTGAAAATCGAAGCAAGGAGCGGCCTTACGAGCCAAAACACATAATCTGGCGTGTTTCTAGCGACCAGCCTAGCGGTCGCTAGGCGGGCCGCTAGGAAACACGTGAGAACCCGGATGCCGTGACCATGCGAGCGCCCAGCGGCCGGAAGCCTAGCGAGAAAGCCATTGGGCGATTTCTAGCGACGGATCGGACTTCCTAGCGACCGCTAGGTGTGGTCGTGAACCAACCAAGCGGGCGCAGAGGCGATCGCGGGCGAGAAAGGCTGCTGCGTTACCTCGCGACCACACCTAGCGACCGCGAAGTGTGGTCGCGAGAGCGCGCGAAGGAAAATTAGGGTTTTGGGGTGTGCTATATATGCAACACCCTCGCCCCAACTTGACAACCACGTTTCGAGCCTCTTTTATCGGTTTTACATCGGTTTTCGAGTTTTAGCTTTAGGTTCCATATAGTTTCATTCTAGATTTATTTTACGTATTGTTCTCCGTTAGTTTACGTTTTGTTTACGATCCGAGCGTTTAGTCCGGACGATTTGCTAAATTTCCGTTTTTTTGAGGTTGGGATTCAAGCCCAGCGTGTTCATCAACGCTACATCACGGGTTTATATATTTAATTTTGTCTTTATGATTAAATCGTATTTCATTTCGTTTATTATATACGGCTAGTTTTCGTTCTAATCCTAGGGTTTGCATGATTTGATCCTATATGTTGTGATTCTGTTATCGTTATTTACCGTCCATGCATTGATTCATGATTCGATTGTGCTTATTTATATGTGTTGGTTTCGATCAATCTCGATGCATATTTGGTTGTCGGTTAATTACGTAATTGTGTTAATTGTCGATCGATATCGAATGCATGATACGAATGAGCCTTGAGTCGTGGTGAGATAGGATATTCGTAGGAAGCATATTCTTTGTGATCCGTTTGGGTTGCTTGTTTTCACCTAGAGCGTAAATGAATAGGAAAACTAGTAATCTCTGACCGCCTTGTCGTAATAGAAATTGTCGGTTATATATGTGATCTTCCATTTTATGCGGATTAAAAGTGGTTAATAAGAACAGGATAAACATACGTTGTGGATTGGATTAATGCATCCCTAGGGTTAGTCGTCTTTCTCTGTTTTCAAACATCCGAGTGTTTATTGCTTTAATTTACTTTCTGTTTTGTTATCCTTTGCTTTGGATTGAGTCCGAAGCCCTAAAACACCTTAAACCCATATTTGTTACTTGGATAATGATGAAGTCTTGTTGAGTTAGCTTCTGTATTTTCGTATTACAATCCCTGTGGATACGATACTTCGCTTACCATATAATTACACTTTTTTACGTGTGAAAAAGGAGCGATCAGACTGCATATTCAAGGAAAACTTAAAAGATTTGATATGTGTTCGATAAATGATTTTCTCAGTTTGAAATGAAAAGTTTGAAAGTAGAAAATGATGTTTCCAATGCGATGAAAGTTATGAAAGATATTTGAGAATGAAAGTTGTGAATGATGATTGAAGTGATTTTTCAATAGAAATGAAAGTTTTGAGAATTTGTTGAAAGTGAAAGTAATTGCAAATGTTGAAAATGAAGTTTTATGTTGTAAAGAGAAAAGTGATATGATAATATCAATGGTGTTGGTTCACTACCAACGTATGATGAACGTTATGATGATGAGGAGAATGTTTATGAGGTGGAATGTTATATGAGGAGGATGGTATGATGATGTTATATGAGGAGGATGTTATGATGGTAATGAAGGTTGTTGGTTCACTACCAACGTATGATAATGTTATGATAATGTTATATGAGAAAGTGTTGACATTGAGATGTCAAAAGTGAAATGTTTGAATTCGTGGAATTTAATGAGATTTATTGTTGTGAACAAAGTTATGTTATCAAATGTTTAAATTTCTAGTTCTGATGACAATGAGTATGTTATCCCGAAAGAACATAGACTGCTTAAGTCGCATGATCCCTTTTGCGAAAGAACATAGAAAGAGAACTATGAGAATTTTAGTCCATCATGAAAACCAAAAACGAGATCGAAATGAGAATCTCGAGTTGAATAATGAGAACAACGAGAACAAAGAGGAGGAAATAAAAGATCAAAGAATGGAATGATGATCTTGAAATGATGAATGTCACTATGCGATAAGTGACATGAGTATAGTCTATTGTTTGGATGTTCACGTACGACGAAATAGAAATGGGATTAAAGAATCAGTTGAGTTTAGTATTATGGTTTACACAGAATGATAGACCACGAGGTGGTAGAAATTTTGAAAGTAAAATTGAGAAATTGGATTTTAGTAGTATGAGTAGAGTTTGAAAAGTATGGTGGTATATTGATAACCCTTACAATTGATGATGACCTATTCCGAGTTATATGAAGTTTCAAATTTTATTCATTACCCAAGTTCTGTCATTGAGTTTAACTCTATAATCTAGTTCAATTGAGATATCACTTGAATTCTCACTTTTTCTGAAAGAAGTTTACAACCAGAAAGTTTCATAAAGCGTCCTCTTAAAACCAAACCTTTATGTGACTGAGAAAGTATTTGTGACGGGTCTGGCCAGCCCATATGACCAAAGAAATCTCAGTAGTCGTTATTCTGGTCTTCGGACCCTATCTCCCAATTATTCAGTCAAAAAAACAAATTGTTTCAAATCTTCAGAGTTGTCATCTTGAATTGTGAGAACGTACCTCTTGTGAGTTGTTTTGATGAATTCTCTTCAATCCTTGAAACCAATAAGTAAGAGATAGATTGACTAATCTTGTCACCTAAGTTTCGAGTTAGTAAAGTGATAAACATCAAGAGTGATGTAGGTTGACTTATTTTGGTCACCTAAAAGTTTCAGATCAGTAAAGAGATAGAATTCAAGAAATTATGATATAAAGAAGATCTCGATGAGACGAGATATATTTTCCTATAATGAACATAGATTTGATGACCCTTGATGGGCTTACCGAATACTGATGACAGTAAAGTTATACCTCCATGTGAGTGTATGATGATTAAGTTATGAACGAGATACTCTTTAGCATTGAATGCTAGAGTAGAAGTAAAGGAAAGTATATGATATCCTTGGGATATAAACTCCTCTTATTATGATAAAACGAGAGAGATTACAACTTATCTTTAAAGATAGTTGTTCGTCCTTATGACCTCATTAGTAAGTTGGACATGTTTAAAGTATGGAAGTGGACGAGACTCATTGATGATATATAAGGAATGATAGCATCTCAGTTAACAAGTCTCTCGCTTCATCCCTAAATCGATAAAGATTATGATTAAGTGGAATTGATTCCAAGTATTTAAGACTTTGGTTAAACCAATGATAGTGAGATTGATAGATCATAAATAATGAGATATGTGAACAGCTAGGCTATTCCCAGTATCTAAACCAAGTATGGGGAAGATACCCCGAAGTCAAGACTTGGTAGTGAATCATTGGTGCTTGGAACTTAAGTTACGGTGTACAAACGTACTACCTTACCAGTCTAGATTATAATGATGACTGTTTTGATCCTAAAAGTGAAAATCAAAGTATAATGAAAGTAATATGACTTTTAGATAACATGCTCAAGAAAAGGAGCAAGAGTTAAGAATAGCTAAAGGAACTACAAGCTATACAGTTATGAGATAGACTGGAATATGATATAAGTTTTACAAACAGTCTGATTACGATAAGTAAAGTAATTCATTTGAAGTAAAGAAGTGAATTAAGAAGTAGATTTATTATTTGAGATGAAAACCATCGTACTCTAAGTTATATATAGAGACAAAACGCTTACCTTATGTGTGATTTAGTAATTAATAAGCAAGATAACTTTTAAAGACGATTACGAAGGAAATACGTTCAAGCGAACAAAGGAAGGAATTCATAAGGAAGGACCTAAAGGTGAATCTAATTGGAAAGTTTATTCCTCATACTTATGTGATGACCCATAAGGTGAAATATTGGGTACCCCAGCATTGAAACGAAGTAAACGTAGAATGTCGAGAAGATGGTAAAGGTATATGATGTCAAGACGAAAGTTTTGGAGACATCACCTTTATGAAGTGAGGTGTGAGATCTTCACCGATCATAAAAGCTTAAAATACTTCTTCGAGCAAAGAGATTTGAACATGAAACAAGGGAGATGGCTCGAATTAGTAAAAGACTACGACTATGGTATAAAATATCACCCAGGAAAGGCAAATGTAGTAGTTGATGCCTTAAGTCGTAAGAATGAACCCAAATTGGGAAGTCTCTTTACAAAGAAAGAGAACTCGTTGAAGAGTTTGAAAGAATGAAAATAGAGATGGTTGAATAACCAGAAACGATAATGAGTCGTATTGCTACGCTCACCTTGACATCTGACTTGAGAAAGAGAATAATAGAAGGACAAAGGAAAGGTGAAAAATTTGAAAGAACAATGGTCAAAATGAGGACCAAAGGGCTTGAGAAGCGCCTGATAATACCAAAATGTTTAAAGGAAAGATTATGCATTCTAAACAATAACGAGCTGCGAAATGAAATCATGAGTGAAGTTCATGATACCACCCATACAGGCAGCACTAAGGTGCATCAAGACTTACGAGAAAAGTATTGGTGGAAAGGTATGAAACAAGATGTAGTCTCATTCGTCAAGCGCTGTCTTGTTTGCCAACAAGTAAAGGCATTACATCCACGAGTTACAGCCTTTGGAGATACCCAGTGGGAATGAAATGATATAATAATGAATTTCGTAACGGATTTACCAAAGTTGAAAGAGGTAACACTGCTATATGAGTAGTAGTGGATCGACTTGCTAAATGTGCTTATTTTCTGTCTATGCGAATTACTCATGGATCTAATAACTTAGTTCGGTTTTACATAAAAGAAATCGTATGTTTATACGAAGTGCCACAATCTATCATACCAGATAGAGGTTCCAAATTGTTTCCTAGATTTTGGAATAGTTTACAAGAGAATTGGACACGAGATCGAACTTTAGCATAATTTTCGCTCACAGACAGATGGACAGTTAGAAACGACAATATAAACGTTTGAGAAATGTTAAGAGTAATAGTATTAGATCGAGGTACAAGTTGAGAACACGTTTTACCACTTATTAAGATCATTTACGACTACATCTGTCAAGAAACGATCAATATAGCCCATATGAGGCATTGTATGGAAAGAAGTGTTGATCACCACTTTATTGTGATAAAGTAGGTGAGAGAAAGTTTTAAGGCCGACACTGTGAGTGAGATAATTAAGATCTTTGCCAAATTAGGCAAGGAATAAAAAGAAGCTTAAGATAGACAAAAGTCTTACGCTGATATGCGTAGATATGAACCGCATTTTGAATGCAGAGATAAAGTTTTTCTTAAGGTTTCCTCCATTAAAAGGGATTATAATGTTGGAGAGAAGGAACTGTTGAGATTACGTTTTATAGAACCTTACGAGATCCTAGAAATGATAGGTTCGGTAACCTATAGATTGATACTTCCACCAAGATTGGGGAATGTACAGAATGTTTTCCACGTGTTATAATTAAGAAAGTACGTGTATGATTCAGAACACGTGATTCATCATTATGATGTTATTCTCGAACCAAGATATGAGTTATGAGGAAGAATCTACGACTATTGTGATCGTAAGATTCAACGGTCAAGAATCAAGTTTATAACTTGGGTAAACGTCCAAAGGAGAAACCATGGACAAGAGAAAGCCACGAAAAAACTTGAGAACGTTATGATGCGAAGATACCCCATACTGTCTTAAGATATGCAAATTTCGGGATGAAATTTCTTTTAAGGGGGGTTAAATGTAATATCCCGAAGTTTTAAAACTAAATTGCGATATTAAAAATCGCTAATTAAGGTTTTGTTTCGGTAATCGAAATAGTAAAGTATCGAAGCTTGATTTTGACAATCCATATTACGAGGATTCTTATATCATATTAACTAATGATTAGAGAATTAAGGAATATAGTTTATATTATTCCTTCGAAAGTATAATTCTAACGTCGATTAAATTTCGATAGTTAGTCTTACGTTATTTTCTAAGTGACGAAGCTTAGAATTAAATTCCTTATTATCAAAGGAATGAATAAAGTGATTACAACTTTATTATGGACATTTTTTAGAGATAATTCGATTATTAACGTTTTGAGACGTTTCAAACGTCAAAGTTTAGAGACGATTCCAAAACTAAGTCTAACGATTTAGGAATTATATTATTTAAATTCCTATTATTATTTTATGTAATAATAGCATTATTTATCATTAAAATAATACTAGAGAATTAAGGAATAAAGATTGAACAAAAGAGCCTATTTTCGAAAACCCTAATTTTCGAAATTAGGGTTTTGTGACATAGAATTGTTCTAATCATTTTTCTATGATTTAATTCATCATCTAAGGCTTATAATATGTCACATAGCTATATATTAGCTATATGTTGCAAGAAAATAAAATGTGTAACAATTTATGTATATATATTTTCGAAAATCACACTATTAAGTGTGAAAAGAATTTAATTGATTATCCAATTGATGATGTTATGCTATAATTATGTTAATAAGATATTTTTAAGGATAAGATGAGGTGTTATATCAAGTTGTGCAAGTGGGATGGCTTTTATCTTCAAATGGCCGAAAACTTCATACTTTAGGTGTGAAATGTAGAAATATCATGCTCATAATTATGATATGTTATTATTATGTTGGAGAGATATTATTAGAAGATAAGATAGAGTATGTTATCAAATTGAACAAGTAACTATAGCTTTTGTCTTGTTATAGGCGAAAATATTGAAAAAAAAGTGTGAACAAATGTGAAAACTAATTAAAGTCAAAGTGTAAATATTTAACTTTATAAATATGTCATTATCCTAAGTTGATATTAATATATATATCATATCATAAGAAATAAAAATCACCCCCATGTATTTAAGGAGTGGCCGATCACTATGCTAGGAATAAAGTGAAGCATTTTCTTCATTCTTTGATAATAATAGAAATAAAAATGATATGTATTAAAAATGAGATAAGATGATGAATTTAGATATAATTTTTGTTTGTTAGTAAGCATGGTATCATAGTAAATAAATCAAGTTGAAATTGTTGACTTTGAAATTTATATTTTCTAAAGCATGATTAAAGTGTTTTATCAGCAAAATAAAATAACAATCATCTCCAATCCACTTGAGGTGGCGTGAACCATGGAGAAGCAAGTAGGAAAGATATTTTGTTAAAAAAAATGTGATGTTAAAGTATGATAGGATAAATATTAAACCTTGTCTTAAAGCATACAAGTGGACCGAAAAGTTGTGTGCAAAGTGTTATGATTTTAATTCTTGAGATATTTAGCTTGCAAGTGGTCATTATCCTAAAATGTCTATAAAATCAAAAGTTCTCTTTCATTTTATTACTTTAGAACCGTGAGTAACAAAGAAAGAAATAGAGAAAAGAGTTCTTCAATTTTCCTTCAATCTTAGGATAGAAAAACGTTGCCGTCAAAAATAGACTCTGATTAAAAGGTTAGAAACGTTACGAGCTTTGTATACATGTTAGAATCTTAAATTTTCATCCATTAAATCATATGTTATAAGCTTATATTATTTATAATGAGAATTTAAGAAATATTGTACATATGCTAAAGTTGTGTAGTAAGTATGTTTATGTGATATTTCTAAGCGTATATTTGAGTGATCGATCCAGTTTTTGTAAGGTAATGAATGCAGTAAAGAACACGAGGGATTTACATGGTTCGATCTTTGAATTAGATCTACGTCCATGGAGCAAGAGAGTGTATGTGTATTTGAGTGTGTAAGAAGCGATTACAAAGAGTGTAGATGCTCAAGTGATCGATCTGAGTGTCGATGTCTTTCTCTTCTATTCTAGCCTATATTTATATACCATCAAGTTGAGTTCGACTCTGATTCAAATTGAGTTTGACTCTAATACAAATAGAGTTTGACTCTAATACAAAGTTTTCTCTCATAAGGATTCTTTTAGATATGCATCTGTCACAGCCCGACTACTTAACCAAGTAATTAGTCAAGTAATTGGACCGTGACGTGGGTTAAGAAACAAATCTTTAATCAATGTCTTCAAATATGACCAATGATTCAAAGCGATCACAATCTGTGACCTAAATTTTTATCATGAAACAATCAAAACTTTATGTTTCAAAGAAGTGAAATAAATTTGACAAAGGTTAATTCTAGGTCCTCAAATCATAATAAAAGTTCGAATGAAGAAGAACAACGGTTGGGAGCGGATAATAACAAAAGGATAACCATACTAAGAATATATGTATTCAAGAAATGCTTTAACAATGATAAGAATCTTTCGATGTTTCAAAGCATGGTTCGACAACATGTCCAAGATATAATATACATCTTATTGGATCTAACAAAATAATTATGAACTTTCAAGGAAATTCTTGATCACAGAGGCATTTCAATGAATCCATGTTCTCATAAGCAAGTCGGCAACGTAACAACGATGCCAAGACCATAACAATAAAATAATATCCGTCATCAAGATTAGGTAAAACGGTTCAGCATAAGAAAACATAACAGCAGGTGAAGGCCAAAGTTCGACAACGAGAAGTGTGGTTGAGAATTATGTGTGATGACATAATTCTCTGGGCAACAAAACATGTTAGTCATCAATGAACAATATCAACAATTGAATATTATCATTATGAGTCAAATATTTAGAGAAGCTCATTTGCACAGCATTCGATTCCAGCATCCTCTCAAGCTCAACCTGCACGTTTAGAAATACATGCAGGGCGTGAGTACAAAAATGCACTCAGTGGGTACACGCCGAAAACATGAAACATTGCTCTTAGTGCTATATCAGTGACTTGCCATAACATTAGCAATACACAGGGATTATAGTGAAATAACCTGTGCATGCTTTTCAAAATAAATACTTGTTTTCATTTCATAATATCATCATAAAATATGCATATGCATGTTCTCATGTCGGCTGATAACTTTCTCTTCCCATATCCACGGATTCTTTCTATGTGTTGAGAAGTAGGCCTCCTTCTCAAACACACTATGACCCGAAGGTCGCTATCCGACGTCGGTAAATCTCAAACACCATAACATACCCGTGTTGATGGACCCGAAGGGTACCATGCCACGGCCTCATTCTTTCTTTCATTATTTCTTTCTTTTCTTTCTTTCATTTCCGTGGATAGGTAATGCATCATTCTTATGCTCATGCTCAAACAGGAAATCATTTAATTTTGAAATTTTTCACATAAAAGCATTTCATATCAATTTGAAAATATGCAATAGCATAAGCATATCATCTCATTTGAAAGTATGTAAAAGCATAACCATATCATAATGTTTTTGAAAATAGTTACCCACCTGGAGACAGTCACCCAAGACTGTACCTTTGTCTTTCATATCTTTCTTCTTCTCACTTGACCCGTCATTCGACATGAAGCGGCATAAAAGCCTATCTAGAATCAATCAAGAAAATAACTTATCTTAGTCGTCGATACGACTATATTTCTCAATATCAAGTCACCATGATCGATAACACTTGGGTCATTGCATCCTCAAACATCTTATATAAATAAATTCTAATGAAATTTCGGCGGAATAACGTTTATAAAACGCATCGCCATTTTAATACCAAATCAACCAAACTTAACCAAATCATCACCATATGTCTAAATGAGTATATTAAACTCAACAACAAGCTTAAACTATCTCATCTTAGCCAAAAACCCAACGTCCCCTTAAGACATAACCTATGTCCGACGTCAAAATTTACACGAGACATCATCTAACACCAATGAACCTCTATGCATGCTCAACTATCATTAGATATCATAAATCCTTCATCAAAACACAAAGATCAAAGCTTTAGCCTTGAAAACAATTTTTCTTCGGCAAACTAAAATTTTTCAACTTTTGAATACGTCGGCCGAAAAATCCGAAAAAATCATTTTAAGCTTTATTCATATCATAAAATACAAATATGAACTCAAATTGATCAAATAAAATCAAAAATCCAACATAGTAGGAGCTAGGGTTTCGGCCAACATAGGGGTTCTTGCATATGTTCGATTTCAAACGTTTTTCTTGCTCAAAACACGTTTATATCAACTCATCAACACATATATGAAAGAATATTAAGCATATAAACATCATAAATTCAAGAACATATCCTCCAAAATTTTTGAAAATCACAAGAATTCAAAGAATGAACATATGCTCAAAATTTCAACGTTAAACAACTTATCGGCGATAAATCGAACATAGAATCAAGAATTATTCAAACAAAACATTTCCTTCATAATTATTCCAACATGACCAAAAATTTAACATGATCATAAGTTGATGCTTTTCAAATTTTCAAACCATAAATGTATTCTAGAGATTGAGATATACCTTAATTCGAAGACGGATTGAAAATCCAACGGTTGGATCTTCTAAAATTGGAGTATGAAATTTTCAAAAATTTAGTGTGTGTAAGTGTGTGTGAGGCACGAAAATAATGAAGAAAATGGAGATGAATAGTGATCTCCAAGCATTTATGTGTTTTTAATAACAAAATCTATTTTATTTTTCATTTTCTTAAATAAATGTGATTATTCATCAACTTCTAAAGAATTCTCAAGAATTCTCAAAATTTCCACCATTTTCCTTTTCTTTAATACATGATGAATAATCATGTTATGGAAATACAAAATGTACACTTTTTATAAATAATACCAACGTTATAAATGCATGCTATTAATTCATATCGTTCCGATTTCAAATCTCAATTTCCGATAAAATGATCTCTACTTGAAATTCTCTTTTAAAACTCAATATCATATAATAACATCAAACTTTGATTATAAAAATATTTTGGTCCTCAAAAACCATTTTGGACATTTAGCCGACGATTAGGGTTTAATCGGCAAATGCCGATATCACCCAAAAACAAAAATGTTAAATTTCTCCATTTTATAAAATCAAGACTTCGTTGAGCATGTATCTATCGTCTCAAGACCCTTGGAATCTAGGTCTTCTTATTCTAAACAAGACCTAAGAATCTTATCTTAGGTTCTATCTCGAATCGATCTCAAATAAATATCAAATTCTATTTTTGTCGACACGAAGCTTAATATAAAAGCTTCTGGCTTAAACAAGTTTTTCTTAAGGATGCAATGCCCTTCTTATAAGCTCTTAATTATAAGGTAATCTCAGCTACATAAATGCGGGGTATTACATTCCCACCCCCTTAAAGAAATTTCGTCCTCGAAATTTAGTACATTTTACTGAGGTACTTCTTTATCATATGATTTTCTTGTTCCCATGTCGCTTCTTATAAACCCTGTTGCTTTCATCGGATTTTAGTTGAAGGAATAGATTTATTCATTAGCTGTCGTTCCTTTCGATCTAAGATGCATTTTGGTTCATAAATAACGTTCTCTTGATGTATGATGTGTTTTGGATCAAATACATGTCTTCGTAATTGCGACACACGAAACACCTCGTAAATACTACCGAAACTTAAGGGTAATGTTAATCTATAAACGATTGGCCCAATCTTTTCTTGAATCTCGTATGGGCGAAAATTCTTGGTTTGAGCTTTTCTTTTGATTCCAAAGCGATGTATTTATTTGGAAGGATATACTTTCATGGATACTTTATCTCTAATCTCGAAGCTTAACTTCGTTCGTCTTGTATTCACATTAGACTTCTGACGATCTTGAGCTTCTTTGATTCTTTTCTTGAGTTGTCGTACAATTACGATCATTTCTTCAATTGTTTCTGGTCCAAGCACTTTTCTTTCTTCAAATGCATCTTAGAAGAGTGCCGATCTACGCTTTCTGCCGTAGAGGCTTCATAAGGCATCATATAAATCGTTACTTGATAACTGCAGTTGTATGCAAATTTAATCTTTTACTCATCTCTTGTTGAAAACTCGTCCAAAAGCGAGATGTAAATTTGGAGTCTCTGTTTGAGGCATTGAGACGAGCACTTCATGAAATCGTACTATCTCTCGACGTATCTTCGAGCTAACTTGTCAGCTTCATACATAATAGAGATCTCAGGAAAAAGAACTTTCTGACGTGCTTCTGCAAACCTTCTTAACTAAAACAATATACATGAGAGACATTCTCGATCAGAGCATTCCAAAACTTAAGAACTCGTTTTACAGAGCGAACTCATCTTTAACATCAGCTGGGCTACAATTTCCATTAAGATATGGAGGATTCTGATGCATAAAATCTCTGAAATTCTGAGATCGGTTGAAAGATAAGAAGGTATAGGTGAATCATGAGAAAAATTGTCACTTTCTTATTTTTCCTTTTCAGAATGAGGATTTGTTTTCTGGGATATACTGCATTGCAAACAAATACTAAAATGCAGCATATCTTACTTATCAAAGCAGGAAAAAGGTTTTCAATCAACAAACATACTTATGTCTCAAGGATTTTCACAATTGTTTATCCCAAGGTTATGATATGAAATAACACAGCTGGTTAGCAAAATGATCATATATGTCAAGGGAAAATTTTTGCCTCTTTGAAGACTTTTTACAAAGCAGGGAAACATTGCAATCTGGGGTTTTCAGGCATATAAATAATTTGGCATCTCGGGAAAAACTTATCTGGTACGACTTCTCAAGCACACTATCGCATCATAAAAATATCTATTGACATTACCTATATATATGTTCACGATAGGCTGTCATCGTCATCACTCTTTTCTTACATCTTTGCGATTCTGTCCTTACTGCCATCAACGGCTTCATAGGAGTCTGACATCTCTACAATCTTTCTCAATCTCAAGAGATAGCATATCAATAGCACAATTGGGAATGGAATACAAAAGAATGATTCCAGGGTAAAGGATGCCAGAATCAGTCATAAAATATCTGACTGATATCTAGAGACTGTAACTATGTTATCCCAACAGCTGGCAAAATTTGGGTTTAGACATAAAAGATCTTGAGACATTTGGAGTCTTGATAAACTAGCTTGAGTTTCTCCTCAAATCTCAAATGAGAAGTTTCAAAAGCATGAGAAAATTGAACAAACTGAATCGAATAGAAATCTCAAGAGATGTGAAAGATACAAATCTAGGTCAATAGAAAACATCTCAGTGTTGAGATAAAAATGATCAAACTATAGAGGATATACATCATATTCAGGCATAGCGAGCTAGTTATCTGGAAATGAAAACTTTATTTTAGAGCCTGGGTACTAACATCATATTCAGGGGTGGTAGGATCATTATTAATGAGTTCAACATTTTCTTTGTCATAGGCATAAATGAAAAGTTACCAGCCAACTGGAGCTGATGAATAACTGAGATGAAGTCAGCCATAGAGGAAAAATGAACAAAAAAGGGACTCACGTGTACATAATAATGAGAACTGATGATAGTTAGGAGTATGGAAAAATTAGCGAAAAACGTGAGTTACGTGCCAATGGATGATCAGGGGTATATATATATATTTGATGTGTCGAAACCCTAATTCTCATCAGGTCATAGTGCCTAGCGACCGGACTAGCAATCGTTAGTTTCGGTGTAGAAACTTCTGGAATAAACTCTCATACTGGCTAGCGATTGCGAAGGTGATCGCCAGTCTCTTATTCCTTCTTGTCCCATTGTAACGTCCTCATATGCCTTTCTCACAAGCGATGGAATTGAGCTAGAATTTCTTTCTAGGTAAGCTGTTCACCTGATCTTTACTGATAAAGGTAAAACAAGATAATGATAAACGACATAACGTCAAATGAGTCGTTTTCTTCCAAGTCCAAGCTTTTCGGATGGTCCTTGCCATTCTAGATAAAAGAATGCTCGGACGCTTCATGTTGCTCTGTCGTCTCTTCTCATGATTTCTTTTCAATTTCAGCTCATAAAGCATTAGCTCATTTCGAGCATACATTTTCATATAGCAATTCATTCCATAAAGCATATACTCAACATCAACTCAATTCATACAAATAAAGCACATACTCAATCTTGACTATGATAATCATAATCATCATAATCATAAGCATAGTCGATACAGTGAGCTCGAGATGATGGAATCGAAATCTTGAGCTTCTCTTAAGAACAACTCACTCTTTATCTTATTTCTCAAATCGAGAATCAAACAACTAATTCCATAAACTCGATTCTCAAGATAGAGTCGAACAAATGACTCCATAAACTTAAATTCTCAAACAGGGTCAGCTCAAAAGAATTCACATGTTCAAAGTGCACAAACTGCACAAGACTTACAAAGATTCATGACTTTAGAATTCGAGACAGCGCACAAGCGGCATAAGGATTCATAAGAATTTAGAAGTTCAGAATTCAAACTGTGCTCAACTGTGCAAAAGTTCACAAGGATTTAAAAGATCAGAATTCAAAATTGTGCACAAATTACACACAATTCTCAAGGATTTACAGGTTCAGAATTCAAAACCGCTCTGATACCATTCTGTCACAGCCCGACTACTTAACCAAGTAATTAGTTAAGTAATTGGACCGTGACATGGGTTAAGAAACAAATCTTTAATCAATGTCTTCAAATATGACCAATGATTCAAAGCGATCACAATGTGTGACCTAAATTTTTATCATGAAACAATCAAAACTTTATGTTTCAAAGAAGTGAAATAAATTTGACAAAGGTTAATTCTAGGTCCTCAAATCATAATAAAAGTTCGAATGAAGAAGAACAACGGTTGGGAGCGGATAATAACAAAAGGATAACCATACTAAGATATATGTATTCAAGAAATGCTTTAACAATGATAAGAATCTTTCGATGTTTCAAAGCATGGTTCGACAACATATCCAAGATATGATATACATCTTATTGGATCTAACAAAATAATTCTGAACTTTCAAGGAAATTCTTGATCACAGAGGCATTTCAATGAATCCATGTTCTCATAAGCAAGTCGGCAACGTAACAACGATGCCAAGACCATAACAATAAAATAATATCCGTCATCAAGATTAGGTAAAACGGTTCAGCATAAGAAAACATAACAGCAGCAGGTGAAGGCCAAAGTTCGACAACGAGAAGTGTGGTTGAGAATTATGTGTGATGACATAATTCTCTGGGCAACAAAACATGTTAGTCATCAATGAACAATATCAACAATTGAATATTATCATTATGAGTCAAATATTTAGAGAAGCTCATTTGCACAGCATTCGATTCCAGCATCCTCTCAAGCTCAACCTGCACGTTTAGAAATACATGCAGGGCGTGAGTACAAAAATGCACTCAGTGGGTACACGCCGAAAACATGAAACATTGCTCTTAGTGCTATATCAGTGACTTGCCATAACATTAGCAATACACAGGAATTTTAGTGAAATAACACCTGTGCATGCTTTTCAAAATAAATACTTACTTATTTTCATTTCATAATATCATCATAAAATATGCATATGCATGTTCTCATGTCGGCTGATAACTTTCTTCCCATATCCACGGATTCTTTCTATGTGTTGAGAAGTAGGCCTCCTTCTCAAACACACTATGACCAAAGGTCGCTATTCGACGTGGTAAATCTCAAACACCATAACATACCCGTGTTGATGGACCCGAAGGGTACCATGCCACGACCTCATTATTTCTTTCATTATTTCTTTCTTTTCTTTCTTTCATTTCGTGGATAGGTAATGCATCGTTCTCATGCTCATGCTCAAGCAGGTAGTCGTTTAATTTTGAAATTTTTCACATAAAAGCATTTCATATCAATTTGAAAATATGCAATAGCATAAGCATATCATCTCATTTGAAAGTATGTAAAAGCATAACCATAGCATATTGTTTTTGAAAATAGTTACCCACCGAGAGCAATCACCCAAGACTGTACTTTGTCTTTCATATCTTTCTTCTTCTCACTGACCGTCGTTCGACATGAGCGGCATAAAAGCTATCTAGAATCAACCAAGAAAATAACTTATCTTAGTCGTCGATACGACTATATTTCTCAATATCAAGTCACCATGATCGATAACACTTGGGTCATTGCATCCTCAAACATCTTATATAAATAAATTCTAATGAAATTTCGACGGAATAACGTTTATAAAACGCATCGCCATTTTAATACCAAATCAACCAAACTTAACCAAATCATCACCATATGTCTAAATGAGTATATTAAACTCAACAACAAGCTTAAACTATCTCATCTTAGCCAAAAACCCAACGTCCCCTTAAGACATAACCTATGTCCAACGTCAAAATTTACACGAGACATCATCTAACACCAATGAACCTCTATGCATGCTCAACTATCATTAGATATCATCAATCCATCATCAAAACACAAAGATCAAAGCTTTAGCCTTGAAAACAATTTTTCGTCGGCAAACTAAAATTTTTCAACTTTTGAATACGTCGGCCGAAAAATCCGAATAAATCATTTTAAGCTTTATTCATATCATAAAATACAAATATGAACTCAAATTGATCAAATAAAATCAAAAATCCAACATAGTAGGAGCTAGGGTTTCGGCCAACATAGGGGTTCTTGCATATGTTCGATTTCAAACGTTTTTCTTGCTCAAAACACGTTTATATCAACTCATCAACACATATATGAAAGAATATTAAGCATATAAACATCATAAATTCAAGAACATATCCTCCAAAATTTTGAAAATCACAAGAATTCAAAGAATGAACATATGCTCAAAATTTCACGTTAAACAACTTATCGGCGATAAATCGAACATAGAATCAAGAATTATTCAAACAAAACATTTCCTTCATAATTATTCCAACATGACCAAAATTTAACATGATCATAAGTTGATGCTTTTCAAATTTTCAAACCATAAATGTATTCTAGAGATTGAGATATACCTTAATTGAAGGCGGTTGAAAATCCAACGGTTGGATCTTCTAAAATTGGAGTATGAAATTTTCAAAAATTTAGTGTGTGTAAGTGTGTGTGAGGCACGAAAATAATGAAGAAAATGGAGATGAATAGTGATCTCCAAGCATTTATGTGTTTTTAATAACAAAATCTATTTTATTTTTCATTTTCTTAAATAAATGTGATTATTCATCAACTTCTAGAGAATTCTCAAGAATTCTCAAAATTTCCACCATTTTTCCTTTTCTTTAATACATGATGAATAATCATGTTATGGAAATCACAAAAATGTACACTTCTTTATAAATAATACCAACGTTATAAATCATGCTATTAATTCATATCGTTCGATTTCAAATCTCAATTTCGATAAAATGATCTCTACTTGAAATTCTCTTTTAAAACTCAATATCATATAATAACATCAAACTTTGATTATAAAAATATTTTTGTCCTCAAAAACCATTTTGGACATTTAGCCGACGATTAGGGTTTAATCGGCAAATGCCGATATCACCCAAAAACAAAAATGTTAAATTTCTCCATTTTATAAAATCAAGACTTCGTTGAGCATGTATCTATCGTCTCAAGACCCTTGAAATCTAGGTCTTCTTATTCTAAACAAGCCCTAAGAATCTTATCTTAGGTTCTATCTCGAATCGATCTCAAATAAATCTCAAATTCTATTTTTATCGACACGAAGCTTAATATAAAAGCTTCTGGCTTAAACAAGTTTTTCTTAAGGATGCAATGCCCTTCTTATAAGCTCTTAATTATAAGGTAATCTCAGCTACATGAATGCGGGGTATTACAACATCCGAATCTTCTACGTCTCCAATTGCGATTAGAGTTGTAGTTGGTTGAGGAGTCTTCTTGGCCGAACTCACATAGCCCGAGCTTAATGTCGGGGCCCATTTATATTGGATCTGATGCTTGGGCCTAGTAGTTGGGCCGTATCCTATCATATCCCCCCCCTCCCCAAAAAAAAGGCGTAGAAGTGAGGTCGTGATGGAGGGGACATTGCCTCGTCAAAGTCTGTGGTCTGGCGAAGTGGATCACGTACAATCCTGTCGAAGTTGTATGTCGCTTGGCTTCGCCCTGCCGAGGCGTTCGCCGAAGTCGTATATTGTTTGGCTTCATACGGCGAGGCGTCTTGCCAGTCGTCGTCGCTTGGCTTCGCCCTGCTGAGGCGTTCGCCGAAGATGTATGTCGCTTGGCTTTGCCCTGCCGAGACGTTCAACCAAAAGTCGTACGTCGCTTGACTTTGCCCTGCCGAGGCTTTCGCCGGTTGTGTCGCTTGGCCGCCGCCGGCGTTACGCGGTCGTCGTCGCTCGCTTCCCGCCCTGCTGAGGCGTTTGTCGAATATGTATGTCGCTTGGCTTCGCCCTGCAGAGGCGTTCTGCCGAAATCGTACGTCGCTTGGCTTCGCCCAGCTGAGGCGTTCGCCGAAGATGTATGTCGCTTGGCTTCGCCCTGCCGAGGCGTTTTGCCGAAGTCGTACGTCGCTTGGCTTCGTCCTGCGGAGGCGTTCGCCGAAAATGTATGTCGCTTGGCTTCGCCCTACCGAGGCATTCTGCCGAAATCGTACGTCGCTTGGATTCGCCGGGATTTGGAGGACGAGAAGACCCTCCTTGTTCATAAGGTGGCCGAGGCTGAGGCGAAGGCTCGGGATACGGCCAAGAAGGAAGCTGCGGCTTGGGCGGCAGTTGAGGTGACGAAGGCCGAGGTCGGCCATTGGAGGGCCGAGGCGGAGGCGGAGGCGGAGGCGGCCATGTATCGGGGCCGAGGTGGCGAAGGCTGAGGTGGCGAAGGCCGAGGCAAGTTCGACCTGCGAGGGCCGAGGCGAGGTCGGCCTGCGGAAGGCCGAGGCGGAGGTAATTCGTCCTCGTATTTAAACGAAGGTAATTCATCCTCGAAATAAATGAAGGTAGTTCGTCCTCGTATTAAACAAAGTATTTCATCTTCGAAATAAACGAAGGTATGGGTTCCTTATTTGGCGAGAAGTGTCGCTAGGGGTGGTCCCCTCACGCGCGTTTAGATCTCCTCCTTAGAGGGTTCTCCTCCTTAAAGGGTATTGATTCTCCTCCTTTGAGGGTTCTCCTCCTTAGAGGGTATTGTATGGGTAAGAGGTAGTATGCATAAGTGACAAATGAAATATGCAAGGAAAAAATATTTTATTAATGAAACACGACGTACCGGATAAATGGGCGAGCTTATATGACTCTTTTCCGATGACTTCTTTAATTCGGTATGGTCCTTCACATGTGGTATCTAACTTGTCGTGCTTTGCAACTTTACTGACTTCGTTACATCGAAGTACGGGGTCGCCTACTTGGAATTGTTGGGATTTGACACTCTGGTTATAATACCGAGTTATTTGTTGCTTGTACCGACCTTCTCTAATGTAGGCGAGGTTTCTCTTCTCGATTTCTGTCGGGTATGTGACGATCAATTCACTGGTGACGTTGTCGGATGCACCGTGGGAGGTGGCGGAGTGTAATAACCCGCAGTTTAAAAAGCCTAATTACGTTTTTTTTTAAAACCCGTAAAATAAGATTTCGCTGTGAAATCAAATCAGCCTGAGATCGAATATGAATTCGATCTATCTTACAAAGGAATGAATTCCTGTTATAAATTCACTGAAAATCGTGAATTTAAGAATCGAGACTATAACGTTTATCGACAGTATATTTTTAACGTCGGCTACGTATCGACAGTTGAAATTTCATAAAATTTTCTAAGCAACCAAGCTTAGAATTTTATTCCTTTATTAATGATTTATAATAGTAAAGTGATTATGAATTATTACGACCATTTCGAGATGAGTCGATACGTAACGTTTTGAGACGTTTTCAAACGTTAACGTTTAGAGATAAAATGAAAGATGGTTTTAATGATCAAGAAATTATAGGAATTTATTCCCTATGATATTTTTATGTAATTACAGTATTATTAAGTATTTAAATAATGCTTGAACATTAGAGTTAATAAAAATCAAAACCTAGTTTTCGAAAACCCTAAATTTTCGAAAACTAGGGTTTTCTTCATAAAATAACGACTTTTAATTATTCTATGATATTAATTATCATCTAATTCATATACTATGATGTGTATATCTATATTTTTCATGAAAAATAATTATTTAGCCTTAGGTTGGCATAAGTGCCGTGTACTATGCTTATATGTGTAACCAAATGTATGTTTTAATTATTTCCACTCTTGTATATATATATTCTAGGTAATTCAGATTTTATATCATTAAAACTCCCACTAAATATATATATTAGCAATTTTCAAGATATCTTGTGTAAGACACTAATGATTAGGAACCCATTAGTGCATAAAATAGTATTATAATGTGAAGAGTCTCTTGTGTGTGCAAGTGAGAGAGAGAGAGCCGAGAGTGAGTGGATATGGGGGGAGGATTTTCAGATTTTCTCACTCCCAACCTCACTCAACCTTTCATACACTCAAACACTCTCATTCTCTCTCAAACATCCTCACATTTCTCTCTCAAACCTCTTCTTCCTCTCCCTCTTTTTTTCTGCAATACCGTGAGCTTCCTCTCCCATAGCCAAGCTTGATTTTTCTTCTCTTCCTCCATACAACACTTTGACACCTTGATTTTGTTCTATTAATCAACATACCAAAGGTAGGAATCGAAACAAGAGCTTCAATTATTCTTGAACTCTTGTAAAATTTTTGAAAATTCTATTAGTCCATTGCATGTGTATTTGATGATCTTTGTTGGAAATTCTTTGCTATTGCATGTGTGTTAATGATAGGAATAAGAATGATATATGCTCTTGTTTTCAAAGTATATTGCATGTGAGTTTTGTTTCAAAACTTTCGAATCTATAGGCTATGTTGTGTGCTAAGGATGTGTAGCAAGATGTTTTGAAGCTTAGATCATGTTTTAAAATTTATTCGAACATGTATGAAAAAATTATTGAAATGGCGAGACACATGAGAGGTTATTTGGACTTGAATCTATGATCTATGATATTATGTGTGGCTATACCAATTATTTGAAAATTTTAGAAAAATTCATGCTATTTTTTTATAATAGCGAGACATATGAAAATATATAGGGGATATATGATTTTATTTTGTACATGCAATATTATATTATTGATCTATGATGTATTGAGAGTGCATATAAATTATTTGGGAATTTTTAGAAAACTCTTGCTATTTTTTTTATAATGACCGAGATATATATATATAGTTATATGATGATTGATTTTTATTTTGAGACATGCAAATGCATATAATCAATCTATGATTTTATGTGAGACCATAGCCACTTATTCGAAATTTTTAGAAAGTCTATTCTATGTTTTTCCAAAATAACCGAGCATTTATATGATTATATGTTAATGAATGATTTTTATTTGAGACATGCAAAGACATATAGTTACTCTATGATGTTATAAAAGTCTATAGTGATTTAATTATAATTTTTGAAAAATTTTATTTAATTTTTTTTTAAATGGACCGAGACATATATATATAAGTATGTTGATATGTGATTTTCATTTAAGATATGCAATGATGTTTTATTAATCTAGGATATGATTTATGCACCCTATGCTTTAATTGGAAATTTTAGGAAAATCTTACCTATTTTTTTTAAGAATGCCGAGACATGTATATATGTATATGTTGGTGTGTGATTTTTATTTGATACATGCAATGTTATATTATTAATCTAGGATATGATTTATGCATCCTATGTTTTTGTTGGAATTTTTGAAAATCAATTACAAATTTTATTCAAATAAACCGAAAGCCTTGAGCTCAACTTGGTGATGAATAAAATTGTTTTTGATGTCTATTAAGATGAAGTATTGCTACACTATAGTGTATAAGCATGTTATAATTGTTGGGAAATTTTATAAAAATGTTTGATAAGTATTGTGAGAGAGCCGAGAGCTATGATACCATTTATATGGTATAGAAATGTTATATCATGGATTATATATCATAAATATGATATATACTAATGTTTGGACCTTGTAGTAATTTATTACAAATTTTTGGAAAAGTTTTGGAAAATTTTCCAAAATATCGAAACCTATAATGTTAATAAAGTAATGACCGAATATTGTTTGGTTGATATTATAACATATTAATGACCATAGTGTATAATAATACACTACATGATATTAGAAAAAAATTTGGAAACCATTGGATAATTTTTAATAATTACCGAGAATATTTTTAGGATTTTTAAGGATTTTTAAATCCTTTTAATTAAGTTTAATAATAAATTATATGTCTAAATATTATTTTAGACATATTTGGATTTTATAAGAAATTTTTAAGTTATAAAAAAAAATTTAAAATAGCCGTGAGCTATTTTTAGATTTGAATAAGGATTTTAAATCCTTAAATTCATTATTTATAATGAATTATATGTTTAAAAATTATTTTAAACATATTATTGAGTTTATAAAAAGAAATTGTAATATCCCGCAGATTTAAATGCCTAATTACGGTATTTAAGATCCGTAAATTAGAGTTTCGCTGAGTTATTAAATCAGTAAGATAGCGAATAATGATTTCGATTGTTTACTAAGGAATGAATTCCTATGTTATATTCACCGAGATTTGTGAATCAAAAAAATAGAAAGTTATAAAGTGTATCGGTAGTATTATTTTAACGTCGATCGCGTATCGATAGTTAAAATTTCATGAAATTTTTTAAGCAATTAAGCTTAGAATTAAATTCCATTGTTAATGGAATATTTTAATAAAGTGATTACGACTTTATTACGGCCTTTTCGAGACGAGTCAATAATGAACGTTTTGCAACGTTTTCAAACGTTAACGTTTAGAGACGTAACGAAAAGTGAATTTATTGATCAAGGAATTATAGAAATTAATTTCCTATGATTATTATATGTAATTACAGTATTATTTAGCATTAAATCAATGCTAGATCATCAAGATTTGATAGTGACCAATTTTTCAAACGTTCGAAAACCCTAATTTTCGAACTCGGTTTTTATCGCATAAAATGATGCTACTAATTTATCCTATGATATTATTTATCATCTAAACTATATGATATAACATATATCAATGTTTGGCATGGAAAATAAAAATTAGACCCATTGGCATAGTGTAAAAGCCGAAAACTATACACCTATGCATACAAGTTTATCTTGTTGATTTTTTCCTATTGCATGTATCTACTATATGACAATGTGATTAATTATAACCTAACTAATCAATTAAAATCAGATATATACATAGATATATATGTAAAAATCGTGCATGAGGTGTGTGGTGCTATTTGTGCATGAGTTATGTTTGACAATTGTCACTTGAGGCAACACTTGTCACCCCATGCAACCACCCCACCTCTCTACCACCACACACCCCCCACTTCAGCCATTCCCTCTCCCTACACTCAGCCGTCCCCTCCTCTTCTCTCCTTCCTCCAAGAACAGCTCCAAGGATAGCTCAAGCCACCTCTCCCGACGGGATGCTCACCGCCAAATTCACGGCCAAATCAAGGTGGCCGATGGCCACCAAATTCAATCCACTCCACTTGGATTTTATAGCTTCATACATCCTGTCCAAGGTGAAGAATCTAAACCTTGGACTAAATATTGTTGGAGCTACATACATGCATGTACACATATATGCTTGAATGTGCTAGATTTATAAGTATAGGTGATTGCATGTTGTTAATTTGGACGAACAGTGATTTTATAAAATTAATAGACTAAGTTATAGTGGTCCGATGATTGTGACTTTTTAATATGTTGAAATTTTATGTGTCTAGTATGCCTCTGTAAAATTTCAAGTCTATCCAACTTGATTTGTTATTTTAATCGTATTTTTCAAAAGCATTGCGCAAAACTGTGAAATTGCCTTGTTCGTCACCCACGGTCCGTGGCTTTCATTTTGAGTTTGGATAATGTTAAAACTCTACAATTTGGCATGAATATAATTTAGCATGTCTAGAAGATTCATGTAAATTTTCAGAATTTTCTAAAATTTTTACCATTTATTCCAGATTTTACAAGCTAACTGCACAAAACTGTCACTGTAGCGATAGCTTGAGGTAAAATATTTTTATCTCCCAATCTATTGTGAATCATTGAGTGAGGCTTTTTCTGGATTAAACTAGACTTAAGTGGATTTTCAATATGATTGGTTTCATTCCCAGATTCCTTATAATGAACTCACGGTGAATTTTTAAAGTTGACGCATTACAGTAAGCCTTTTTGGACAAACTGCCTTAGTAAATTTCTATGTTAATCAACTGTTCGTGTACGACTTTTACGTGAGATGTTCAAGCCGTTTGTAGTCCGATTTTGACTTCGGTTTCTTCATAAGAAATGTTCCTTACCATGTCTAGTTGTGATCTGGAAAGTTTGATCTCAAACCAAGTTTTATAGGTATACCTTTCACTGACCCAAAGTCACCTACTCGAATGTTGTCCTTTCCAACTAGTCAACTTTGGGCTTATGTATTTCTCGATGCATCAGATATCTTCCAGTATAGTCTTCATGAAATATGTAGTTCTTGTTACAAGGTTTCGAAATTGGTAGCCTGCAGTCATTTTGGCATTGTGAGTCAAAAGTTACGAGCCTCGCAAAACCCCTCGTCGTTAAGCTAAAACTGGAAATTCTGAAAAATTTTCAAAGTATAGAAGTCAGTTTGAGTTGCCCACTTTGAGACCCTATATCTCCAAAACCACGACTGTTTTGGATTTAATTCCTTCTTAGAACTTGTAGTACATGTTTAGAGGTTTCCAGAATGTATCTTTGTTCGACCATACGTATTCAGAATCGAGAGTTATGAATGTCAAAGTACGTCACTGGGTTGTTTCAAACTGTTTCTTGAAATTAAACACTTGAAATTTGACCAAGTGTTGAAAACCCTATATGAAATATGCCTTATGTGACTATCATGCTAGTAACGATGCATTCATGATGTTATGTCGCAAGGTGCGATAGAGCATTATAAGATGTACAATTATAATAAAACATCATGATACGATATTTTCACGGCGCACCTTAACGTGAGGTATTTGACTAGGTGCCACCACATGCTCAATTGAGTGTATATCATACCATGATATACACTAAAGTAGAAATATGGGTTCTAAGACCCGATGGATATTTCAACTCCAAAACCTCGAGGCCGAGAATAGATAGGCTAAGCTGGGGCTTGCATTCAAGAAATCGATACAATCGATAGTCGGGGGCTTTACTCTACTCAAAAATATAATGCTTACAAATATTTAATTACGATGCTTATTTCAACTGCTGATAAAATGTTTACAAGATTACCTGCCAAAAATGTTTATGTTTTGTGTATGTATCCTATCCATGAGATGTTATGCGACGTTATGAAATGTTATGAATGTTGTTGGGTCGCTCCCAACTTATGAATGAAATCGATATCGGATCCTATGCTGGAAGGACAATACCTGGCTAGGATTAACGTGTACACTAAGGTGACTATGTCTTTGTAAGGACAATTCATGGCGGTCGCGGCGTCGTTGAGGAGGCCTCCTTCACGACGTTCGACTATGATGTTACGATGAAAGGATGTTAAGGGATATGGATCATACACACCAGAAAAATGCCTAGCCAGGCGATGATTTTGAGAAATGATGAAAATCTTTTAGTAAGCACAAGGCATTTTCAACTAAAACCCTTGTGTCTTACCATGATGTGGCAGTGTAATCTACAAATGATAAAATGTTTTTGGCATGAGTCCACTGAGTGCATTCTTGTACTCGACCACGCATGTTTGTTTTAAATGTGCGGGTTTAGCGGATGATGGATGGAGCGGTGTTGAGCAATAGGATTATTGTCATTGAAAAGTTTATACCTTGATAGTACATCGTCATATGTACTTATCACTTGCCTTCATTGCAAGAACCTAAATTTATGTACTAAAGTCCAAGAATATACTTGACATATGTTTCTGATTTATTGTTAAAAGAATCTCCATGTATAATTATCCTGTTTAGAGTTACAATCCTTTTAAATCGTATTTAGGATTTAGGGGCATGTGTAAATCAATTGAAATTGATTTTTGTGAAAATTAGATATTAAAGTATGACTTAGTAATGAAATTACTAAGAAAAGTCAAAATTGTTGACTTTTGAAATCGTGACGAAATATGTTCAATAAATACGCTAATATGCGTAAGGCGTGTCGGTTACTAATAAAATCACATCGATACGAAAAGATTTCATGTTTGAAGTCGTTAGATCGAAAACGTGAGAAAGCGTTGAACCATTAACCAAAAGGGTAAAATGGTAATTTTGAACATATCTCGTCTCTATCGAAGGACGAGAAATGTTAAACTTAGTATCGCTAAAATGCAGTATTGAATTAGTTAAGAATTGATTTATATCGATATAGAATATCGAAGCTTATTATAGACTTTGTAAGTCTCGAAATACGTGAACGACGTACTAAAACATCCTTTTTATATAAAGGTGTGGACGCTGACGCAACAGTTGGACGTTGACAAGTAAGCGAGTGTTAAAGACGAACAATAGTTTTAGGTGGGCTTTATTTCTAAAACAAAATGTGGCTTGATTACTTATTTCAACAAACTTTATTTATGATGCTAATTTCAACTGTTGATTAAAATGTTTACAAGATTACCTGCCAAAAATGTTTATGTTTTGTGTATTGTATCCTATCCATGAGATTGATATGAATGATATAAATGTTGTTGGGTAGCTCCCAACTTGTGAATGAAAATCGATATCGGATCCTATGCCGGAAGGCTTATACCTGGCTAGGATTAACGTGTACACTAAAGTGACTGCATGTTGTAAGGATAATTCACGGCCGGTCACTGCGTCGTAGAGGGAGGCCTCCTTCACGACGTTCGACTATGATGTGACGATGAAATGATGACATGGGATATGGATCATACACACCAAGAAAAATGCTTGGCCAAGCAACTTTTATGAACTGATAAAAATGTTTTAGTAAGCACAAGTCATTTTCAACTAAAACCCTTGTGTCTTACCATAATGTTGGCAGTGTAATTCAATTATGATAAAATGTTTTCGGCATGAGTCCACTGAGTGCAATTTTGTACTCAGCCCTGCATGTTTGTTTTTAAATGTGCAGGTTGAGCTCGGATGTTGATGATGGAGGAGTGTTGAGGAAGTCCAGTGTCCTTGATGTTTTTGTTAAGACTTGTTAACCTTGAATACATATCGTCATATATGTATTCACACACTTTCCGCTGCAACTCTGAACTATTTTATGTTACGTCTGATGATGAGACAATATGAACTATGAAGCCCTTCAGATCGTAATATCCTTTGGGATCTGTTGGTCTAAACCTTTTGGTCCGATATGTTATAAATGTATGTTTGGTCTCAAGTATTATATCTCACATGTGATAAGCCTTGTTATAATAGTCTTATGCATCCAGAAATACTATTCCTAGTGTTAGTCCGCTCCAGTCCGGGTTATCCGGAGTGGGGTCGTGACAGAGTGGTATCAGAGCAGTTGCTCTTTGAAACCCAAATTCCTTCCAAAATTAAGTCTAGATTGAGTCACTGGACTTCTAGAAATCTACTGGCTATTCTCAACACTCCATCACATCGAGCTCAACTGGGAAAAGGTAACTGGTTCCTTTTAAACTTATGAAATGAAGAATTCTATATGATGATCAAGTTCGAAAGGATTTTGAAAGAAAAAGTTATGACGTTATGACGATAGGAATAAAAAGTTATGAGCAAGGATTTTCTAAATTTTAATTTTGAAATTAATTGGTGATGATACGAAGTGGTTAAGTTGAGATGTATGTTTTGAAACGAATCAGAATGATTAAAGATGAACGTATGAAAGCAAGTGGATATGTATAAGTACTTATGAATGAGCTATGATGTTATTTTGAAGTTATAATTATGAATCATGAAATTTATGTTGATAGCGGATATGTTATTCTCTTAAGAAGAGCGTGAGCGATATAAAAGCATGCTCACATATTGAAAGAGAACAAAAGAACGATAGGAAGCATGAATGTAACTTTAGTTTTGATTTTTTTTTTTTCGAACGTCAAGAGTTGAACGTAAAGATGATCGAGAACGGCGTTGACTATGAAGAATGAAGGATGTTGATATCGTCATCACAACTTTAACGTAAGGGACCGCAATCACAACTTCAACATGCGTGACCGTTGACTTGGACTTCAGAATGCTAAACGTCAACCTGAATACGCGGATGTAATAGTCTTACTACGTCGGCAGCAGCCATAGCGTGCACAACTTCGTCGTCGTCTTTGCCTCGAAATTTTGGCACGATCGCGAAAATTTTCTGCACTGTGCAGTAAATTTGTTTTAGATCGTACTCTTTCGTTAGGACTCCGTTTTACGCGTGGTTTTCGCCTGTGTACCCCTAACACTCTGAACTTCATTTGTTATGAAGGACATAATTCCTTTTTCCATCTCCGGAATGCACTAGAGTCTGGTTAAAGTTTAGCTCGAGTTTTAATTAGAGCGAAAAACTTATGGTATCTCATAGACCTTAGAATGTCATTAGGAGGTTTGTTTCTAAGTAGACTAAGAATGTCATGATCTGTGTACTACCCGTTAGTATTTATCTTCCTTATGGATGGAATAGTTCGTTCTAGCTGCTTAACAGATGTACTAAGTTACCTTATCTGCTTATAGGATATTATTAGTGACTGATATTAGTTTTGATCGTGACAGATGGAGGAAATGCGCTATATCACGAGGAGAAGGATAGGATCAAACCCTACTCCCGAGGAAACGGTGCGCACATATTGAGAAAGCTGGATGTGTTGTGGAGAGGATCTTTGGGAATTCCTAATGTACTATCTCCGACTCTGGAGAAATGCCTGAGTGTACGGTGTGACTGATTATGACGGTATTAAGCGTCTTCTCACCATCCTCCCATGTGACTGGGAAGACTACGCCCGTGAGGTGTCCGGAGACTATATCTACCGTGCAACCGAAGGTTATGATCTAGTAGGCGATTTACCCAAATTTGTCAGCCACTTGACATATGTGTACAGCATTTATGGCGCAGCACCGAGAGGACCTTATCTCCCTCCACAGGAGTACACATGGCGTGATGAGTCACCTGAGTGGATGTACACCGAGGTTCCACGGATAGTCGACCCGGTGGTGCCTCGATATCGGATTGACGAGGGCGACTCTTCCATGCGGATGGGCGCACCTGACCTAGAGCTTTGGGAGCTCTGTTTTCCTCCACCGATGTTTGGACACCACAATGCGTTCACCACTCCCGCCTCTACCACCGATGGCAGCACCCCTACCGCGAGTTGAGAGTTTCCGTCAGACAGCACGGATAAGTGTGACAGGTACCCTTGATGGTTATAACCCGATCCATGACAGCTACAGTCCGATTCGTGTTGATTATGGTCCGCTGCGGGACATTCATATGGTAGAGAATAATGGCACGGGACCCTCTAGAGCACACGGCCAAGGCGATGACTCAGACGAAGAAGAAGAAGGAGATCCCGAAGAGGATGACGAGGAGGAAGATTCTAGATAGGGATGTGGAAGTGAAGACCGGAAGGACTATGATGTTATTTTATTTATGTTTTGGTTATGTTTATTTTTGAAAAAAAAAATGATGAAAAGGGAAACATGATTTTTGTAAGGCTATAAAAGCCAATATGCATTGACTCCTTTTGTAATGTTTTGAAAGTCAGTATGTAAGTAATTTCCGTTATAATGACTTTTGATCGCAAGTACTTTACCTATGGTACTTTTGCAATTATATATATGACCCGAGAGGGCTTTTGCAACAAAATCGTGTATGACAAGGATGGAATGTTTTATTTGAGTTATTTTCCAATGAGGTTATGATGATATTGTATATATTCAAGTTATAAAAATAATGTATGATGCTAATGATATATTTTATATAATGAATGCCTCCTAGACAAGATCCCGAGCGAGGAGTAAGGGGGAGGGCGCACCTAGGAGAAGAGGTAGAACTCACGAGCAAGAAGAGGAGGATATACCTCAACCACCTCCACCTCAACCTGATCGCGGGATAGAGAATTGTTCCTAAGACAAAACCCTCCTACCTTCATGGGAAGGGTAGTCCGGAAGAAGTCGAGCAGGTGGATGAGAACCATTGAAAGGATTTTCACCTTTTAAGATGCACAAGACAGAGGCAGATCGTCATGTGTAACCTTCCAATTGAATGGACCTCTTGATTTACGGTGGGAGGCGGAAAGAAAACCTTCTGAGAGCAAATGGAAGAGTTAACATGGGAAGACTTTAAGAGAAAATGTATGATAAATACGTTAGGAAAGTTACAAGAAGAAGAAGGAACACGAATTTTTCTTGTTAAAGCAAGAAAAGATGTCGGTAACCGATTATGATCGCACATTTTGCGAGATGTCAAGATATGCTTTGGATCAAGTGGACACGGACCTAAAAATGGCAGAAAAATTCAGGTCGGGTTTAAGGCCGAAATAAGAATGTCGCTCACCGGTCTCGGAGACATGACCTATCTGAGCTCTTACACAAGCTCTAAACATTGAGGCGACAATGCGGATGATAAGTCGGCATCACCGGATCGTAATATAGTGGACAAGGGTAAGAGGAAATGGGATACAAGTTTTAGTAACAGCAATAAGGGAAGTTTTGAGAACGTGAATAACAGACGACAGTGGCAAGGGAGCACAACAAATCAAGGACAAGGATGGAGGAAGCCAGCTTTTGTTCCTCCAACAAGAGGTCCACAAGAGCAAAGAAGGGCTCTTCCGTGCCCAAAGTGCAGCACACGAGGAATGTGCATGGCGGCGCGGAACTGTTTTAGGTGTGGGATGAAAGGACACTATGCAAACTTTTGCCCGGGGGTACGTTCGGAAACGATCGTAAGGCCGAACCAACCCGGCAATGTCCAACCACTGAGGGCTATCCAATTTCAGCCCCAACCTCAACAGCAAGTACAGCCACAACAATGGCAACCACCTCCGCAACAACTGCAGCAACAACCATGGCAGCAACCGCAACAGCAAATGCAGCAGCAGCAGGGGCAACCACCTCGACAACGAAGGCCACAACCCCCGAGGCAACGCCAGCAGCAACAGCAGCCCAGACAACAGCAACAGCTTCAGCAAGGGCAAGCACAACGTCAGCCTCAGCCGGCCCAGGCTAGGGCATATGCTTTGCACCGGCGACAGAACGAACAGGACCAGGGAAACCTGGCAGGTATGGGAATTCTTCTCAACGTACCTGTTATAGTATTGTTCGATACGGGTGCTTCGCACTCCTTCATAGCAAAATCATGCGTAGATCTGATGGGACTTAGGGCTATAAAAGCAAATCAGGATATGAGAATCTCTTCACCTATATGAGGATTATGGTATCACACATTTACGCTCGAACCTAGAGTTGAACTTAGGATCACTTAGGGTTACGGCAAATAATTTGAACATAATACCCATGGGTGGCGTAGATATAATCTAGGAATGGATGGTTAGTCGCAAACCACTCCACGATTCTTTGCAAGGAGAGGAAAATATCATTTCATTTTCCTGGACAAGAAGCAACGCACTTCCATGGAATTAGCATGGGGAAGAGAATCCCGATTGTGTCCGCATTGAAGGCAAGAAAGATGATGAACAAGAATGGATACCATGCTTTTCTCGTTTATCTTAACAGAGAAGAAAAGCCGGAAACAAAGGTAGAAGACATAGAAATTGTCAGGGAATTTCGAGATGTATTTCCTAAGGATCTACCAGATTACCTCACGATGAGCGGTTAGAATTTACTATCGACTTGGAACCAGGATCGGCTCCAGTGTCGAAGGCACCCTACAGAATGGCCCCAAAGGAATTGGAAGAACTGAAAATCCAAATCCAAGAACTGTTGGACCTAGGTTTCATTAGACCTAGTGTTTCGCCTTGGGGGCGCTTTGTGTTGTTTGTCAAGAAAAAGGATGGATCTTTAAGGATGTGTATAGACTATTGAGAGCTGAACAAGATGAGGCTCAAGAACAAATACCCGTTGCCAAGAATCGACGATCTGTTTGATCAATTGAGAGGAGCAGGCATATTCTCAAAGATTGACCTCAAGTCAGGATATCATCAACTCAAAGTACGGCCTGAAGATTTAGCTAAAACTGCATTCCGAACAAGATATGGCCATTATGAATTTATAGTTATGCCGTTCGGATTAACAAATGCACCAGCTGTATTTATGGACCTCATGAACCGAGTGTTTCATCCGTACTTAGACAAGTTTGTCTTGGTTTTCATAGATGATATTCTCATCTATTCGAAGAACGAGGAGGACCATAAAGAACATCTAAGAAAAGTGTTGCAAACTTTGAGGGTTGAAAGACTATTTGCTAAGTTCAGCAAATGCGAATTTTGGCTGAAGGAAGTAATGTTCCTCGGACATATTGTGTCTGCTGATGGAATCAAAGTATATCCGGCCAAAGTGGAAGCAGTACAAGAATGGAAATCACCGCGAACTCAGAATGAGATCCGAAGTTTTCTAGGATTGGTGGTTATTACAGGAGATTCATCGAGGATTCTCCAAAATAGCAAGACCGATGACCCAACTACTCGAAAGGGAGTTAAGTACACTTGATTGCAGAATGTGAGGCGAGTTTTCAAAACTCAAAGAGAAGTTAACAAGTGCACCAAGACTAGCGGTGCGAGCATAAAAGAATATGTGGTTTATACTGACGCTTGAAGAGCGGGCTGGGTTGCATTTTGATGCAAGAGGAAAAGTAATAGCATCGCATCCGGCAACTTAGACCACATGAAATGAACTACCCAACTCATGACTTAGAATTAACAAAGCGGGTTCATGCGAAGATATGGAGACACCATCTCTACGGAGTGAGATGTGAAATCTTCACGATCATAAGAGTTTGAAATACTTCGAGCGCAGAGATCTAAACATAAGGCAAAGAAGATGGCTCGAACTAGTAAAAGATTACGATTGTGGTATTAACTATCACCCGTAAAGCGAATGTAGTAGCCGACGCCTTGAGTCGTAAAATCAAACTAAATTAGGATGTCTCCTTACGCAAGAAGATAAACTCGTCGAGGAGTTTAGAAAATTGAGGATCGAATTGGTTGAACAACCGAGACGATCATGAATCAGATCGCTACACTCACCGTGGCGCTTTGATTTAAGAAACAGGATCATTGAGAGACAAAGGATGGAGGAAAAGTTGGAAAAGATAAGAGGAAGGGTGAATCTGGCGAATTGAAGGATTTCCACGAAGCATCAGATAATTCTTTAATGTTTGAAGGGAGAATATGTATTCCCGATGATACTGAAGTTCGGAACGAAATAATGAGTGAGGCTCACGATACACCTTACACCGCCCACCCAGGCACTACGAAGATGTACTAAGACCTAAAAGAGAAGTTCTGGTGGGAAGGCATGAAACGAGACATAGCTTCTTTCGTAGAACACTGCCTTGTTTGCCAGCAAGTAAAAGCTTTACATCAACGTCTCTACGGGAAGTTACAGCCGTTGGGTATGTTTGGTATGATTTTGTGATGATTCTTGATATTGTTTTACGTGTCATTTTCTATGGTTTGTCCTATTTATGCCGTTGGTTTGATTAATATTTATCGATTCGGACTTACTTCGTTCGTCTCGATGTTTTGTAGGAAAACGGCAGAAAATAGGATGAATTGGATCTGTCAAGGATCAGATATAATTGAAGATCATCTCTATAGGAGTTCATAGGCACAAACGGATCGCAATTTGGAGTTCGGACGAGGAAGAACGAATCATTTTTTCAAAGTCGCGCACGTGCACTCCGCGCGCCCGCTTGCGCACCGACGCTGAACACTTTCAATGATTCTCATGAATAATGGAGAAGGAATCAAGGCTTTTGTCCTTCATAATAAGTAAATTACGTTGTGATAGGAGTCCTTAGGCGAAAACCATGCGCAAATCGGAGTTCAGACGAAGGAGAACGGGCCAAAGCAAAAACACTGCGCAAAGCAGTGTCGCGCGCGCCCGCGCGCCGCGCGCTCTCGCGCAAACGCGCCCAGCTTCCGAACGCCCAGCCACCGAACGCCGGTTCATCCTGAGCGCCGGTTCACCTGCTGCCAGCTTCCATTTGAGCGCCGGTTCATCAATTTTAAGCGCTGGTTCACCTGCTTGCTTTCACTCTTCGCGCCATCTTCTCCGGCCACCAAGCGCCACCACGCATCCAAGGCGCTAGCACTCAATTTCAGCCCAATCTCCAGCGCCTCTCAAGCCAAACGAGCGCCATCTTCAGCCCATCTCCAGCGCCGTTCTCCATTTTCCTCGTCGCTCAACTCCAACCGGCGTTCTCTTTGAAGGCAGAAAGTTTTATGAGCGAGCGTTCATCTCAAGCCGGCGCTCACTTTTAATTAATATATATATGCGCGTTTAGGTTTGAGTTCGAGTTCGATTTTTTAGTGGCTCATGCCATGAGCTCTCAAGCTTTTCTTCCAGATTTCTTGAGCAACTTCTCGGATACAATCTATGTTTTAATTTCGCTTTAATTCTTTCAATTTATGCAATTGCGTTTCTAAATTCTTGTTGAACATTTACATGCTTTGTTTGGAGATTTTAATGGAATCAACTTCATGGTTTATTGTTTGATGATTTTTATTGTAATCAATTCATAGTGACGATGGATTGAAATTCTTGTTCCGTTGGTTTAATTTGCTTAATGATTTCTCGCTTTCGCTTATTTGCAATTAGATTTAGATCGTGATCGACAAACCCATGAACAATATGATTGCTATGCTTTTGTTTATCGCTGATTTATCGCTTTTCGTAGCTCAACTAGGGATTGACAACCCCCGGTTTAGATTTATCGCTTTATTAGTATAGCTCGGGATTGACAACCCCTAGCTTAGGATCTTTGTTTAATTCTCCGTATTTCAATTCCGCATGTTCCAAACCCTTGTTGGCATTAGAATGTTTAGGTTTAATCGCTTTACATGTATGATATGAACAATCGCCTGCAATTAAGTTTTCCTTGAGAGGCGACTCGTGTTAACTTACCACGCCACGATTACCTCGCATGCGATTGCGAGTGAATTTGAGTGTGTTTTTAGCTCGATCAGGGTATACCCGAGTGGAAGTGGGATGAGATAAAGATGGATTTCGTTACAGATTTACCCAAGTCAAGAAGAGGAAACACTGCCATATGGGTAGTGGTGGATAGACTCACAAAATGCGCTCACTTTCTACCAATTCAGAATACTTATGGATATGATAAGCTAGCCCAGATATATGTAAAAGAAGTTATACGACTGCATGGAGTACCAAAATCTATTACATCAGATAGAGACTCCAAATTTACATCAAGATTTTGGGTAAGCCTACAAAGAGAATTGGGTACGAAGTTGAACTTCAGTACATCATTTCACCCACAAACTGATGGGCAGTTAGAAAGGACAATCCAGACTCTGGAAGATATGCTGAGAACCGTAGTACTAGATCGAGGTGCAAAATGGGAAGACATTTTACCTCTCATCGAGTTTGCCTACAATAATAGTTATCAAGCGACGATTGATATGGCCCCATACGAAGCGTTGTATGGCAAGAAATGTAGATCACCGCTTTAATGGGATGAAGTGGGTGAGAGGAAAGTAGTAGGGCCAGAAGCAGTGAATGAAATGATTGAAATCGTTCGACAAATTAGGCAAAGAATAAGAGAAGCTCAAGATAGACAAAAGTCTTACGCCGATACACGAAGATCTGAGCTGCAATTTGAAAGTGGAGACAAAGTATTTCTTAAGGTCTCTCCATCAAAGGGGATTATAAGATTTGGTGTTAAAGGAAAACTAAGACCCCGTTTCATAGGACCATATGAGATCCTAGAAAAAATAGGCCCAGTAGCCTATAGGTTGGCTCTTCCGCCAAACTTGGGAAATGTGCATAATGTTTTTCACGTATCTCAATTAAGAAAATAAGTACACGACCCAAAACACGTGATCCGTCAAGACGACGTAGTTCTCAACTCAGACATGAGCTATGAAGAGGAACCTACAGCAATAATAGACCATAAAGTTCAACAATTGAGAAACAAATCAATTTCACTGGTCAAGGTCCTGTGGAAACATCACGGAGTATGCAAATTTCGGGACGAAATTTCTTTTAAGGGGGGTAGGATGTAATAACCCGCAGTTTAAAAAGCCTAATTACGTTTTTTTTTAAAACCCGTAAAATAGGATTTCGCTGTGAAATCAAATCAGCCTGAGATCGAATATGAATTCGATCTATCTTACAAAGGAATGAATTCCTGTTATAAATTCACTAAAATCGTGAATTTAAGAATCGAAGACTATAACGTTTATCGGCAGTATATTTTTAACGTCGGCTACGTATCGACAGTTGAAATTTCATAAAATTTTCTAAGCAATCAAGCTTAGAATTTTATTCCTTTATTAATGATTTATATTAGTAAAGTGATTACGAATTATTACGACCATTTCGAGATGAGTCGATACGTAACGTTTTGAGACGTTTTCAAACGTTAAAGTTTAGAGATAAAATGAAAGATGGTTTTAATGATCAAGAAATTATAGGAATTTATTCCCTATGATATTTTTATGTAATTACAGTATTATTAAGCATTTAAATAATGCTTGAACATTAGAGTTAATAAAAATCAAAAACCCTTGTGAACTGATAAAAATGTTTTAGTAAGCACAAGGCATTTTCAACTAAAACCCTTGTGTCTTACCATAATGTTGGCAGTGTAATTCAATTATGATAAAATGTATTCGGCATGAGTCCACTGAGTGCAATTTTGTACTCAGCCCTGCATGTGTGTTTTTAAATGTGCAGGTTGAGCTCGGATGTTGATGATGGAGGAGTGTTGAGGAAGTCCAGTGTCCTTGATGTTTTTGTTAAGACTTGTTAACCTTGAATACATATCGTCATATATGTATTCACACACTTTCCGCTGCAACTCTGAACTATTTTATGTTACGTCTGATGATGAGACAATATGAACTATGACGCCCTTCAGATCGTAATATCCTTTGGGATCTATTGGTCTAAACCTTTTGGTCCGATATGTTATAAATGTATGTTTGGTCTCAAGTATTATATCTCACATGTGATAAGCCTTGTTATAATAGTCTTATGCATCCAGAAATACTATTCCTAGTATTACTCCGATCCAGTCCGGGTTATCCGGAGTGGGGTCGTGACACGGAGTGGACGAAGAGGCGGTTGGCCTCGCTCATCGAGACTTTGAACGTGTCCTTCGGGGGTCGTATCTCTTATTGGGCTTTTACTAGACCGAGTTCGGCGCGTCCTGCCGCCGTCGTTGTTACCGGTAGCAGCCCTAGATGTAATGCTTCTCGTGTGTTCCTCATCGTTCTGATTGTTACCTGTGAAAAAGCTGATCGAAAACACAAAATTTCGTTTCTCACAGACGGCGCCAGTTATCGATCCAGTTTTCGTAAGGTAATGAATGCAGTAAACAACACGAGGGATTTATGTGGTTTGATCTTTGAATTAGATCTACGTCCACGGAGCAAGAGAGTGTATGTGTATTTGAGTGTGTAAGAAGCGATTACAAAGAGTGTAGATGCTCAAGTGATCGATCTGAGTGTCGATGTCTTTCTCTTCTATTCTAGCCTATATTTATATACCATCAAGTTGAGTTCGACTCTGATTCAAATTGAGTTTGACTCTAATACAAATAGAGTTTGACTCTAATACAAAGTGTTCTCTCATAAGGATTCTTTTAGATATGCATCCGAATCTTCTACGTCTCCAATTGCGATTAGAGTTGTAGTTGGTTGAGGAGTCTTCTTGGGCCAACTCACATAGGCCGAGCTTAATATCGGGGCCCATTTATATTGGCCTGATGCTCGGGCCTAGTATTTGGGCCGTATCCTATCATTGAGCATGTTACAAAAATATATGATATGACCGAAAACTTATAGGTTCATATGTTGATGAAAATAATTTTTAATTGTTGATTTGAGCATGGATTAATCATAGTTGATAATGTTTAAGCTTGTATGATTTTATGTGGAATTTTGGAAAACATTAGACTATATAATCATGAAATTTCGAAAATGATAAGTTATGAGATGTTGAAGTATGATTCATGTATTAATAGCATATTATTGATGTAGAATCATAATAAAGTGTTATGGGAATTTATTAAGATTTTTAGAAATTGATTGTTCATAAGTTGAAATTTTCGAAAACTATAGAGTGTAAGAGTATGATGTACAATTTTCCTATGGCTAATATGATTACATATTATTGATCCTATGATAATATAGTATGATATGTGAATTTATGAGAAATTATGTGCAAATTATGAAAAATAAAACAAAAGGGCCGAAAGCTATGGAGCATGAAATTAAAAGTTCTAAAATTATTTTAGCATGTATAATCACATATTATATTCTAAAAATATGTTTTAGACATACTATGAATTTATGTGGTTTTTAAAACAAAGTATACTATGTTATGTCGAAACGTGATGTTATGTGACGTAAGGATATAAAAGTGAAGTGTTATGATCAAGTTAGATCATACTTATGTGTATTATTGAAGCATGATAGTTGATTAACGTGAAGAATTGAGATTGGTGAGAACATGATTAGAAATCGATTAAAAATCGAGTATATATGTAAAATAATAGTTATATGTAAGGACGTTGCGAAATATATGATTTTGAAAGTCAAAATTGTTGACTAAAGTCTAAACGTATGAAATACGTTAATATGTGATCAACATGATGTTGTACGTCTAGTCGAAATATGGATTTCGTTGAATAAATACACTAAGAAGTGTAAGACATACTAAGTGGGTTAAAGGATACTGAGTATGTTAGAGGATTATTTAATCTTTTAGTCTTTGATGTTTTAGAAAAGCGTGACCGACGTACTAAAATAGTTTCTTACGTAGAGGTGGAACGCGACGTGATCGTTGACGTTAGAAAGGAACTTTGTTGAAAAGCTACGTACCAGGTGGGCTTTACTCGAACTGAAAACTGAATTATTTACAATGTTTTCTTCGAAATGAAAAGTATTTATTTACAATACTTCTGTTGAGAAATGATGATGAGATGATTACCTGCCAAAAGTGTTTATGTTTTTATGTATGGATCCTATCAAGTTGTTGGTCAGCCAACTGTGAAAGTGAATAAGTTGTTGGGTTGCTCCCAACTTATGAGAATAGCGAATTCGTATCCTTGCTAGAACTCGCAGGATGATTGAGAATTCAAATCCTGTGCCGGAGTGGCAAGGATCAGATGATTCATGGTATACTTCTTCCAGATGCTGATTATCGAGAATTTGAACCGAAAAAAATAGATTTGAAAAAAACCATTATCAACGAAAATGGTTAATTTTTAACTTTCATCGATAAATTTGTTGAGAATCGAATCTCCCAATCTAAACCCGAAGGTCCTTCGAAAATAAAGAAGGAAGAATAGATTCAAAAAAGTAATGTAAAATTTTAAATATTTCTTAACTCAAACCGATCCTGATGGTCGAAAAATAAGGAGAAAATCGATTAGAATAAAAGAAATCAGTAAAGAAATACCTCGATGGTCATACAGATTAATTACCGATTTAGAACAACAATCAGGAGAATATCAAGAAAACGTACCAGTAGATCATCAAATTCGTTCAAGAAGGTGACTGTGAGCTGAAAGAGTTCTCGGTCGGTCACAGCGTCCGTGGAAGGAGGCCTTCTTCTACGGCGCAAGATAAGTTTATGAGATAAGTTTATGAGAAAAGGATATGGATCATACATAGAAGAGAAAATGCCTACGCAGGCGATGTTTTGAGAAAATGTTTTAATGTTTTAGTAAGCACAAGGCCTTTTCAAATAAAACCCTTGTGTCTTACTGTAATGGGGCAGTGTAATTTAAAGTTGAGAAAATGTTTTGGCAATGAGTCCACTGAGTGCATTATTTGTACTCAGCCCTGCATGTTTGTTTTTAAATGTGCAATTTGAGCTGATTGATGGGATGGAGCAGTGTTGAGCAGTCGGATCCTTTGTTGCTGATAGTAGAACCTTTAGTATACATCGTCACATGTGTACTTAACATGTTTTTCGCTGCTAGATTATGAAGTCATATGTATATTATGTTTTGTTAAACCCTAAACTCTTGAAATTCTAGAGATATTCCCGATATATGTCACACCATTCAGTGTTCTATGTTATTATTCCATTACTTAATCCCGTTTCAAATAACAGTCCCTGCTAATCCGTACTTTGGGTTGGCGGGCTGTTACAAAGTGGTATTAGAGCAGTTCGTTCCTTAAACCCAAAACTTCTTTCAAAAGTTAAGTCCAGATTGAGTCACTAGACTTCTAGAGATCAGCTGACTATGCTCAACACTCCATCACATCAAGCTTAATCGGAATGAGGTAAATGATTTCTTCTCAAAAGTTTTGAAAAATAAGAGATTCTAAGAATATGCAGGTATGGGACTGCATATTCAAGGAAAGCTCAAAGGATTCCAAGAATATGCATGTATGAGACTGCATATTCAAGGAAAACTTAAAAGATTTTATATGTGTTAGATACATGATTTTCTCAGTTTGAAATGAAAAGTTTGAAAGTAGAAAATGATGTTTCCAGATGAAAGTTATGAAAGATATTTGAGAATGAAAGTTGTGAATGATGATTGAAGTGATTTTTCAATAGAAATGAAAGTTTTGAGAATTTGTTGAAAGTGAAAATAATTGCAAATATTGCAAATGAAGTTTTATGTTGTAAAGAGAAAAGTGATATGATAATATCAATGGTGTTGGTTCACTACCAACATATGATGAACGTTATGATGATGAGGAGAATGTTTATGAGGTGGAATGTTATATGAGGAGGATGGTATGATGATGTTATATGAGGAGGATGTTATGATGATAATGAAAGTTGTTGGTTCACTACCAACGTATGATAATGTTATATGAGAAAGTGTTGACATTGAGATGTCAAAAGTGAAATGTTTGAATTCGTGGAATTCAATGAGATTTATTGTTGTGAACAAAGTTATGTTATCAAATGTTTAAATTTCAAGTTCTGATGACAATAAGTATGTTATCCCAAAAGAACATAGACTGTTTAAGTCGCATGATCCCTTTTGCGAAAGAACATAGAAAGAGAACATTGAAAATTTTAGTCCATCATGAAAACCAAAAACGAGATCGAAATGAGAATCTCAAGTTGAATAATGAGAACAACGAGAACAAAGAGGAGGAAATCAAAGATCAAAGAATGGAATGATGATCTTGAAATGATGAATGTCACTATGCGATAAGTGACATGAGTATAGTCTATTATTTGGATGTTCACGTACGACGGAAATCCAAATTGACTATGACTTTTTCGTTAGAAACGAAATAGAAATGGGATTAAAGAATCAGTTTAGTTTAGTATTATGGTTTACACAGAATGATAGACCACGAGGTGGTAGAAATTTTGAAAGTAAAATTGAGAAATTGGATTTTAGTAGTATGAGTAGAGTTTGAAAAGTATGGTGGTATATTGATAACCCTTACAATTGATGATGACCTATTCCGAGTTATATGAAGTTTCTAATTTTATTCCTTACCCAAGTTCTGTCATTGAGTTTAACTCTATAATCTAGTTCAATTGAGATATCACTTGAATTCTCACTTTTTCTGAAAGAAGTTTACAACCAGAAAGTTTCATAAAGCGTCCTCTTAAAACCAAACCTTCATGTGACTGAGAAAGTATTTGTGACGGGTCTGGCCAGCCCATATGACCAAAGAAATCTCAATAGTCGTTATTCTGGTCTTCGGACCCTATCTCCCAATTATTCAGTCAAAAAAACATATTGTTTCAAACCTTCAGAGTTGTCATCTTGAATTGTGAGAACGTACCTCTTGTAAGTTGTTATGATGAATTCTCTTCAATCCTTGAAACCAATAAGTAAGAGATAGGTTGACTAATCTTGTCACCTAAGTTTCGAGTTAGTAAAGTGATAAACATCAAGAGTGATGTAGGTTGACTTATTTTGATCACCTAAAAGTTTCAGATCAGTAAAGAGATAGACATCAAGAAATTATGATATAAAGAAGATCTCGATGAGACGAGATATATTTTCCTATAATGAACATAGATTTGATGACCCTTAATGGGCTTACCGAATACTGATGACAGTAAAGTTATACCTCCATGTGAGTATATAATGATTAAGTTATGAACGAGATACTCTTTAGCATTGAATGCTAGAGTAGAAGTAAAGGAAAGTATATGATATCCTTGGGATATAACCTTCTCTTATTATGATAAAACGAGAGAGATTACAACTTATCTTTAAAGATAGTTGTTCGTCCTTATGACCTCATTAGTAAGTTGGACATGTTTAAAGTATGGAAGTGGACGAGACTCATTGATGATATATAAGGAATGATAGCATCTCAGTTAACAAGTCTCTCGCTTCATCCCTAAATCGATAAAGATTATGATTAAGTGGAATTGATTCCAAGTATTTGAGACTTTGGTTAAACCAATGATAGTGAGATCGATGGATCCTAAATAATGAGATATGTGAACAGCTAGGCTATTCCCAGTATCTAAACCAGCTAGGCTATTCCCAGTATCTAAACCAAGTTAGGAAAGATACCCCGAAGTCAAGACTTGGTAGTGAAACATTGGTGCTTGGAACTTAAGTTATGGTGTACAAACGTACTACCTTACCAGTCTAGATTATAATGATGACGGTTTTGATCCTAAAAGTGAAAATCAAAGTATAATGAAAGTAATATGACTTTTAGATATCATGCTCAAGAAAAAGAGCAAGAGTTAAGAATAGCTAAAGGAACTACAAGCTATACAGTTATGAGATAGACTGGAATATGATATAAGTTTTACAAACAGTCTGATTACGATAAGTAAAGTAATTCATTTGAAGTAAAGAAGTGAATTAAGAAGTAGATTTATTATTTGAGATGAAAACCATCGTACTCTAAGTTATATATAGAGACAAAACGCTTACCTTATGTGTGATTTAGTAATTAATAAGCAAGATAACTTTTAAAGACGATTGCGAAGGAAATACGTTCAAGCGAACAAAGGAAGGAATTCACAAGGAAGGACCTTAAGGTGAATCTAATTGGAAAGTTTATTCCTCATACTTATGTGATGACCCATAAGGTGAAATATTGGGTACCCCAGCATTGAAACGAAGTAAACGTAGAATGTCGAGAAGATGGTAAAGGTATATGATGTCAAGACGAAAGTATGATACGATCCCAGTGGACAATGGATATTTAACTTATGCGAAAACACTTAGTAAATCAATGTGGATTAAGAGAAATGACGTATATCCAAAGAGGATATTACATATGATAGCACAACAAATGCAAATATAAGGATTCTTCTTGAAAGGATTTTTAAAGAAAGAATATATGAAAGATATATTCTTAAGAGCGATAAAGAAGAAAAATGATAAGTGAGATAAATGTTCACTTAGACAGACATGAACACCGCAAAATAGAGCCTACACTCTGCACCAAAGACAGAACGAACAAAACCAGGAAAGCCTGGTAGGTATGAGAAAACTTCTCAGCGTACCTATAATACTTTTGTTCGAGACGGGTGCTTCACATTCTGTTATCACAAAAATAGTAAAAGCATGTGTGGGTACGTTAGAACTCAAATCAGAATAAGCAAATCAAGGGATGAGAATTTCTTTACTTAAAGGAATAATTATGGCCGCTACACGTATTTACTCGAACTTAGAATTAAACCTAGGATCACTTAAGACTTTAGTAAAGAACTTGGACATATTACCTATGTGAGACGTAGATATAATCCTAATAATCGACTGGTTAGTCGAAAACCATTCCACGATCCTGTACAAGGAGAGGGAAATTTCGTTCCATTTTCGCGGTCAAGAAGTTACGAGTTTCCAAGAAATCAGCATGGGGAAGAAAATTCCGATCATATCCGCACTGCAAACAAGGAGAATAATAAACAAGAAGGGATGTCGAGCATTCCCTGTTTATCTAAGCAGAGAATAAAAAGCGAAAATAAAGGTCGAGGATGTGGAAATTGTTCGAGAATTTCCAGACATTTTCCGACAACTTTTTAAGATTGCCCCTACAAGCAGCTAGAGTTCCACTATCAATCTAGAAACATGATTAGTCATGTCAAAAGCACTTTTATCAAATGGATTCAAGGAAGTTGGAAGAACTAAAGTTTCAAATTTAAGAGCTGCAGAATCTAAGTCTTATCGGACCTAGTGTATCACCTTAAGAAACACCCAGCTTGTTTGTCAAAGAAGAAAAGATGGTTCTTCGAGAATATGCATTGGCTATCAAGAATTAAACAAACCAATGTTTAAGAACAAATATCCACTACCAAGGATAGACGGATTGTTCGGTTGAAAGAAGCGAGAGTATTCTCAAAAATCGATCTTAAATTGGGTTATTATCAACCTAAGTTACGAGCTAAAAATGTACCCAAAATGGCTTCCGTACAAGATATGGCCACTAAGAGTTTGTAGTTGCGCCGTTCGGACTAACAAATGCATGAGCCATATTCATGGATCTCATAAATAGAGTATTCCACCCTTATTTAGACAAAATTGACTTAGTCTTTATAGAGGATATCCTCATCTATTCGGAAAGGGAGGAAGAACATAAGGAACACTTGAGGACTGTCTTACGAACCTTAAGAGCCGGACAACTTTTGCTAAGTTTAGTAAATGAGAAGATTGTCTTAAAGAAGTAATGTTCCTTGGACACATCGTGTCTTCAGAAGGAATTAAAATGGGTCCGGTGAAGGTTGAAACAGTACAAGAATAGAAATCACCAACGACCCAAAATGAAATCAGGAATTTCTTAAAATTTGTTGGTTACTATCGGAGATTCATAGAAGGATTCTCTAAGATAGCAAGGCCAATGAAACAACTACTTTAAAAAGGAATAAAGCTTACTTGGATTGATAAATGCGAGGAGAGCTTCCAAAAGTGGATTAGATTGTATGTTAATGAAAGAGAGAAAGGTGTCAGCCTATGCATTACAACAACTTAGACCACATGAATTGAATTATCCAACTCATAATCTGGAACTAGCAACAGAAATACACGTACTAAGTTTTGGAGACATCACCTTTATGAAGTGAGGTGTGAGATCTTCACCGATCATAAAAGCTTAAAATACTTCTTCGAGCAAAGAGATTTGAACATGAAGCAAGGGAGATAGCTCGAATTAGTAAAAGACTACGACTATGGTATAAAATATCACCCAGGAAAGGCAAATGTAGTAGTTGATGCCTTAAGTCATAAGGATCAACCCAAATTGGGAAGTCTCTTTACAAAGAAAGAGAACTCGTTGAAGAGTTTGAAAGAATGAAAATAGAGATGGTTGAATAACCAGAAACGATCATGAGTCGTATTGCTACGCTTACCTTGACATCTGACTTGAGAAAGAGAATAATAGAAGGACAAAGGAAAGGTGAAAAATTTGAAAGAACAATGGTCAAAATGAGGACCAAAGGGCTGGAGAAGCGCCTGATAATACCAAAATGTTTAAAGGAAAGATTATGCATTCTAAACAATAACGAGCTACGAAATGAAATCATGAGTGAAGCTCATGATACCACCCACACAGGCAGCACTAAGGTGTATCAAGACTTACGAGAAAAGTATTGGTGGAAAGGTATGAAACAAGATGTAGTCTCATTCGTCGAGCGCTGTCTTGTTTGCCAACAAGTAAAGGCACTACATCCACGAGTTACAGCCTTTGGAGATACCCAATGGGAATCAAATGATATAATAATGAATTTCATAACGGATTTACCAAAGTCGAAAGAGGTAACACTGCAATATGGGTAGTAGTGGATCGACTTGCTAAATGTTCTTATTTTCTGTCTATGCGAATTACTCATGGATCTAATAAGTTAGTTCGGTTTTACATAAAAGAAATCGTATGTTTATATGTGTCACGACCCGACTACCTAATCAGGTAATTAGGCCGTGACTCGGGGTTAAGGAGAAAATTTAACGACAACGGACTCAAACATATGTCAAGAGAAGGGATGACAACAATTTTTATCATAGTTAAATTTAACCTTTATAATTCAAGAAGTAAACTACAGTTGAACGAATGATGATTTTATGGTCCTCAAATCACAATAAAGAATAGATCGAGAAGAACAACAGCTGAGGACAATGATCACAACGAAATGACCAACATCAAGAATGTAAATATTTGAGCATACTTTGAAAACTTTAAAAATTTATCGACAATTTGATTCATGATAGAGCATTGAACATGATCACTTTGTTCTAGCAGGACACATAATAAATAAAAGCCAGTGTTCATCAACGGAAAGTGTGGTTGAGAATTATGTGTGAAGACATAATTCTCTGGGCATCAAAACATATGAACATCAATCAATAACATCAACAATTCTCAATATAACCATAATTCAAATTACTTAGAAGCTCCTTCACAAAGATTCGATTCCAAAGATCCTCTCGAGCTCAACCTGCATATTTAAAAAAAATATGCAGGGCGTGAGTACAAAAATGCACTCAGTGGGAATATGCCAAAAACATTTAAAACTTTGCCCTTAGGGCTATAAACTTGACTTGCCATAAAATAAACTTATGCAGGGATTTTAGTGAAATTACCGCATAGAGTTTCTCAAAACTGCTCATGCATGCTCATATCATTATATTATCATATCATCATATCATATGCATATGAATGTTTCATGTTTGCATGCATCTTTCTTTTTCTTCCCATATCCACGTCTGTTTCTTTATGTTGATCCGAGGAGTAGGCCTCCTCCTCAACACACTTTAACTTCACATACCCGAGTTGGTCCCGGAGGATCTCAACTTCGGTCATACCCGACGTCGGTAATTTCTTTCTTTCTTTTCCGTGGATAGGTAGTGCATTATGTTTATGCTCATGCTCAAAATATTGGCAGGTCAATCAACTTTTCAAATAATTGCATATCATAAAATCTCATGTCATTTTTCATGCATAATCATATCATATCATTTGAAAACATTTAAAAGCATAAGCATATTATTACAAAAATACTTATACCCACCTGGATGTTCCTTAGAGCTAAGGAACTAATTCCCAATTCCATTTCTTTATTTATCCATATTTTATCCTCATAGAACGGCATAAATGCCTAACAAGAAACAAACACGAACATTACTCATCGTAGTCGTCGACACGACTATATCTTCTCGATATCAAATCTAAGACACTATGGTCTATCAAAATTTGGGTCATTGCATCATCTAACATCTTATTAATAACCAAATTCTATCGAAATTTCGGCATAGAACGCCTATAAAACGATCGCCAAATCAACACCGATCAACCAAACATAGCCCAAACTCCATCAATTCATCACCATATGTCTCAATATACATAGAAAACTCAACAACAAGCTTCAATCATCTTATCTTAGCCATCAACCGAAAATCCCCTTAAGACGTCACTTAAGGTCTAACGTCGAAAATTCCCGTAAGACGTCATCTAACACCAACGAACCTATATACATGCTCAAATATCTTTAAATATCATCATTTTATCAACGAAATATAAGGATCAAAGCTTTGGCATTAAAACCAATTTTCACGACAAACTAAAATTTTACCGTTTTGAATACGTCGGTGGAAAAATCCGAATAAATCTTTTTAGACTTTATTCATATCATAGAATCCAAATACGAATTCAAAATGATCAAATAAAATCAAAAATCCAACAATATATGGACTTAGGGTTTCGGCCCTTTTTGGGAAATTTTGTATAGTTTCGATTTCAAACGTTTTTCTTGTTCCAAACACATTTATATCAATCCAATAACATATATATGAAGACAATTAAATCATAAAAATATCATAAATTCAAGATCCATGCCTCCCCTTTTTCGAAAATTTTAGGGAATTCCAAACAATAAATATATAGTCCACAAATTCAACGTTAAGCAGTACGTACACGTCGAATCTATCATAATATTCATAAATAATCAACAAAACATAATCAATCATAATCAATACATAATGACCAAAAATCTGATTTCAACATATGATCATGTTTTTAAAAATTTAAAACCGTAGATGTGTTCTCGGTACGAGATTATACCTCTATTCGAAGACCGATCGAAAATCCAACGGTCGGATCTTCCAATTTTTGAACCCCAAATGCTGAAAATTAATGTGTGAAAATGTGTGTGTGAGTGTGTGTAACCGTGAGTGAGGGAGAGAAATGAGGGAGAAATCATGTTGAAAAGTCTAAAGTATAAACTTTATATTATGTAATAAATAATTTTATTTTTCATTTTCTTTATTTAAGGTGATTAATCACCATATTCTAGAAAAAATTTTCTTTCCTTTTATTTTCTCATTTATTTAATATAAAATAATCACTTTTGTTGTAGAAAATAATTATAAATATTGTAGAATAAAACATAACGCTTTTATCGCAAAGAAATCGACGCTAATTATCCGATAAAATAACCTCTTTTGAATCTCTACTTTTAACCTCAATATTTACTCATAAATATCAAAATATACTTATTAAACATATTTTGACCTTAAAACCATTTTAAATAATTTTGCTCTTCATCCGAGCTTAATCGGCAAACGCCGACGCCATAAAAACGTAAATTTTGAAATTCTCAATTTTATGAAATCAAGACATCGTTGAGCATGTATCTATCATATCAAGACTATTTAAATCTAGTTCTTCTTATGTTCGACTAGATTTAAGGATCTTATCTCAGATTCTATCTCAAATCTGTCGAAATTCTATCGTCTCAACTCGAAGCTTAATGCAAAAGCTTCTAACTTAACCAACTCTTTCTTAAGGATGTAATTCCCTTCTTAATGAGATCTTAATTATGGGTTAATCTCTGTTACAGAAATACGAGGTATTACAATATGATGTACCAAAATCTATCATACCAGATAGAGGTTTCAAGTTGTTTCCTAGATTTTGGAATAGTTTACAAGAGAATTGGACACGAGATCGAACTTTAGCATAATTTTCGCTCACAGACAGATGGACAGTTAGAAACGACAATATAAACGTTTGAGAAATGTTAAGAGTAATAGTATTAGATCGAGTTACAAGTTGAGAACACGTTTTACCACTTATTAAGATCATTTTCGACTACATCTGTCAAGAAACGATCAATATAGCCCATATGAGGCATTGTATGGAAAGAAGTGTTGATGTAATATCCCGCAGTTTTAAATGCTTAATTACGATAATATAAATCGTAATTAGGGTTTTAGCCTCGATAATTAAAATCTTAATCAGTCAACGCTTAATGTTGACTAAGCATAATTTAATAATTTCTGTGTGATATTCACTGACACTTAGTGAATTAGGGAATGCAGTTTCTGCTATTCCTTCGAACGTATAGTTCTAACGTCGATAAAATTCGACAGTTAAGCTTTACGATATTTTTCTAAGCATTAAGACTTAGGATTCAAATTCCCTACCATTATAGAAGTGAATAAGGCGATTCCAACTTATTTACGAACGTTTTAGAAAAGAATCAACTATTAACGTTTTGAGACATTTTAAACGTCTACGTTTGGAGATAATTCGATAATTTGGACAAATGATCATGGAATTATAAAATTCAAATTCCTATTATTATTTTATGATATAAGAGCATTATTTATCATAAAAATAATGCTAGAAAATTTAAGAATAGAATGAACCATATATAGTGGGTTTCGAAAATCCTAATTTATAAAATTAGGGTTTTGAGTTCGAAAAAGTGTTCTAAGTATTTTTCTATGAATAAATTCATTATCTATGATCTATAATATGTCACATAACTATGTGTTAGCTAATTGTTACAATAAAATAACATGTTTAGCAATTGAGACCTATAATTTTTGAAAATGCATACATATAGCATTAATTAATTTTAATTCTTATCCAATTGATGATGTATCATAATTATTATATTAATATAATATTATTAAGGATAAGATAAGGTGGTATATCAAGTTGCACAATTGGGAGGCCATTAATGTGAAAAGTGCCGAAAAATTAGCATGTTGTAGTGTGAAAATGATTAAAATATCAAGCTCTAATTAATTCTATGTTATGATTATGTTACCTAGATATTATTAAGAGATAACATGGTAGTAGTTACCAATTGAAACAAGTAACTCTAGCCTTTGTCTGACATAGGCGAAAATTTCGACTATAGTGTGAACAAATGTGAACCTAATTAAAAGCATAGTGTAAAACTTTGACTCTTCAAAATTGATCTTATCCTAAAGTATTATCAAGGTATATAATAGTATAAAAATAAAATTTATTCTTCTACACTATGTAATAACCGAAACCATGCATAAGTGTGAATGGAATGAAAAATTTTCTTTTTAATTCATGTTGTTGCCGTGAGCTATGGCAAGTGGGAAACAAAATAAAATTTTTCTCTAGCAATTACCATATCAACGAAAATAATGAGATAAGATATGTTAATACTAGAGTATGACTTGATTAAGTTAAAATCTTATCTAAACCTTTGCAAGTGGGTCGAAAACTTGGAGGATAAGAATGCAAATATTATGATTAATTGCATAAGATATTTTTAAAGTCTTGCAAGTGGGTTATCCTATAATGTCTATAAATATAAGGTAAGATCCACTTCTCTTCCATTTGACACCATAACCACCGGAAAAAAAAAATGAGAGAAAGTTAGAGAGTTCATCACATATTCTTCCCAAATCTTAGATAGAAAAACGTTGCCGATAAAAATCGACTCCTATTAAAAGGTTAGAAATGTTACGAGCTTCGTATACATGCTAGAATTTTCGATTTTCATCCGTTAGAATTCATGATATAAGCTTAGTTTGTTTATGATGATTTTCGAAAATCATGCTCATATGCTAAAGTGTGTAGAAATCATGTTTATATGATGATATTGAGTATGTACTATAATTATATCACAAAATTAAGCATGGTATTAAATTTTGAAAAAGGACCGAAAATATGTAACCATGAGATGTTGATGATTATGAATTTTAATTGTTGATTTGAGCATGGAATCATGATCTAGAGTATTAATTATGCTTATATGAATTTATGTAGAATTTTTGGAAAACTTTAGTACCTAAGTTTATAATTTTCAAAAATTATAACACATGATATTATGTTGGGATATAATCCATGTTTAAGTGTTATCATAGCATATTGATAGTATAGATTCATAATATAGTGTTGTATGAATTTATTGGATTTATTAAAAATTATTTGGACCTAAGTCCAAATTTTCGAATATGACTTAGGAAGATTTAATTAAATAGTTCACAATAAATAAAAATTATGTTATAGTAAGGATGCTCATAGATGATTATGTGTTATGTGAAATTATTATAATTTTTGCACAAGTCTAGGTTATTTAATTATAATAACCGAAAACTATATATTATATGTATTAATTTTATAAATTTATTTTATAAGATATAATTGTATAATATGTTCCAAAATAATGTTTTAAACATAGTATGATTTTATGGGAATTTTTAGAAAAAAAATTGCACATAAAATAATAGAATTTCGTATAAAGTATTAAAAAGTCAAAATGATGACTTTGGTCAAAACTGTTGACTTTAGTCAAAATTGTTGACTAAATGTTGACCAAGTCAAAATCGTTGACCAAAGACGTTGACCAAGGTCAAATCGCACGCAATTCGATAATACGTGATCTATGTGACGTAGTAAGTGTAGTAACAATGTAACTTACGTTACGTAAGTACATTAAAACGTACATTATGTGCTAAAGAGATGGAATATCTCTTATAAGATGAGCGATTTCATAATCGACGTCATTTTGATTAGGAAACTTCAAAATAAGTCCGACGTTAGCCTTATTTGATTCATAGGACGTTAGACGATATTCGTCTCTATCGAAACATGACCAATGTACTAAAATAGTTCTTACGTTAAGGTGGGACGTGGACTTGAGCTCTCGACTTAGAAAGGAACTTTATTGAAAAGCTACGTACCAGGTGGGCTTTATTCGAAAACCATTTTATTTATTTGCTTCTGCAAATGAAAAGTATTTATTTACAGTACTTCTGTTGAGAAATGATATGATTACCTGCCCAAAGTGTTTATGTTTTTATGTATGATCCTATCAAGTTGTTGGGTAAGCCAACTATAAAAGTAAATCAGTTGTTGGTTCGCTACCAACGTATAATGATACTGATATGTGTGGAGATGGCTGGTATGATGATATTGAAAGTTGTTGGTTCGCTACCAACGTATAATGATACTGATATGTGTGGAGATGGCTGGTATGATGATATTGAAAGTTGTTGGTTCGCTACCAACGTATAATGATACTGATATGTGTGGAGATGGCTGGTATGATGATATTGAAAGTTGTTGGTTCGCTACCAACGTATGACGATCATGTTATGTGTGGAGATGGCTGGTATGATGATATTGAAAGTTGTTGGTTCGCTACCAACTTATGACGATCATGTTATGTGTGGAGATGGCTGGTATGATGACAGTGAAAGTTGTTGGTTCGCTACCAACGTATGATGATGTTTTAATTAGATTTATAGTTTGTTGGTTCGCTACCAACATGTGATGATGTTATGATGTTAATATATGAGAACTGATATGGATCATACAGACAGAAAATATGTTTGGCCAGACGACTTTGAAAATGAGAAAATGTTTTAGTAAGCGTAAGGCCTTTTCGATAAAACCCTTACGTCTTACTCAGAAGGGGCAGTGTAATTTAAAGTTGATAAAACGTTTTTGGCAATGAGCCCACTGAGTGCATTATTTGTACTCAGCCCTGCATGTTTGTTTTTAAATGTGCAGGTTGAGCTGATCGATGGGATGATGCAGTGTTGAGCAGTCAGGTCATTTGTTGCTGATAATAGAACCTTGAATACACATCGTCACATGTGTACTTCACATGTTTTCCACTGCTAGATTATGAAGTCTTATGTATGTTATGTTCTGTCAAACCGCAAACACTTGAAGCTCTCGAAATATTCTCAATATATGTCACACCATTCAGTGTTCCATGTTATTATTCATTACTTAATCCCGTTTATCCGTAACAGTCCCTGCTAATCCGTACTTAGGGTTGGCGGGATGTTACAAAGTGGTATCAGAGCGAGGTTGTTCCTTGAAACCAAATTTCCTTTCAAAGTTAAGTCTAGATTGAGTCACTAGACTTCTAGAGACCAGCTGACTATGCTCAACACTCCATCACATCAAGCTCAACCGGGAAAGAGGTAAATGACTTTCTCAAAGTTTTGAAAATAAGAACGAGAAGTTTGAAAGTGGAGATTATTAAAGTGAAATAATTTTTTCAATAAAATGAAAGTTTTTGAAATAAAAAGAAATTCCAAGAATATGCAGGTATGGGACTGCATATTCAAGGAAAGCTCAAAGGATTCCAAGAATATGCAGGTATGGGACTGCGTTTTCATGGAAAACTTAAAGGATTTGATATGCGTTAGGAAAATGATTTTCTCGTTTTGAAAATGAAAGAGTTTGAAAGTAAATGCCTCTTCTCAAAATTTTGAAATGAAAAGTTTAAACATGGAAAACGATATTTTCCAAAAAATGAAAGTTATGAAAGATATTCGAGAATAAAAGTAGTGAATGATGATTGAAATGATTTTTCAAGAAATGAAAGTTATGAGGATTGTTGAAAGTGGAAGTAATTACAAATGTTGCAATGATGTTTTATGTTGTGAAGGGTTGAAAGTGATATGAGAAAGCATTGACATTGATATGTCAAAAGAGAAACCTTTGAATTCATGAAATTCAATGAGAATTTATGTTATGAAAGCTGTTGGTTCATTACCAACATATGATTATATTATGATGATGTTATATGAGAAAGTGTTGACATTGCTATGTCTAAAGTGAAATCTTTGAATTTGTGAAATTCAATGAGCATGAATATTATGGAAAAGATATGTTATGAATGTTGATAATTCTGAAATTTACAGTTATTTTGATGATGGGTATGTTATCCCAAAAGAACATAGACTGTTTAAGTCGCATGATCCCTTTTGCGAAAGAACATAGAAAGAGAACTATGAGAATTTTAGTCTGTCATGAGACAGAATCGAGATCGAAATGAGAATCTCGAGCTGAATAACGAGAACAAAGAACAGAAAGTTAAAGAGCAAAGACGAGAATGATGATTTAGAGATAATGAATGTCACTATATTACAAAGACATGAGTATAGTCTTCGCTTGATGTTCACGATGACGGAAATCCAAATTGACTACGACTTTCTCGTTAGGAACAAAATAAGAATGTGATCAAAGAAACAGTTGATACTGATCATGCGACGTATATAGAACGAGAACTCTACAGTGCGACAGGAATCTTAGAGTACTACTAGAAAGCAAGATTCCCTATAGTTCAAGAAGAACTATAACATATGTATACATAAGAATCTTTGATGACAACTAAAATGAGTCAGATAAGGTTTCAAACTTTATTCATAGCCCAAAATTACATTATCGAGTTTAACTCTATGATCTATCTTCGATTGAGATATCAATCAATTCTCACTTCCTTTGAAAGAAGTCTACAATGAAAAATTTCATAAAGAGTTCTTTGAAACCAAACCTTCATATGACCGAGAAAGTATTTGTGACGGCCCGCCACCCCATATGATCAAAGAAATCTCAAGATTGCTATTCCGGTCTTGGACCCTATCTCCTAATTATTCATTCAGAGAACATGTCGATTCAAACCTTCAAAGTCACATCTCAATTATGAAACTATACCTCTTGAAAGTTGTTATAATACAATTTTCTTCAATCCATGAATCCAATAAGTATGACGTAGATTGACGTATCATGTCAACTAAAAGTATCCGATCAGTAAAGTGATAGACATCAAGATATGATGTAAAGAAGTTCTCGATGAGACGAGATATATTTTATGATACACATAGGTGGATCGATGTAACAGACCGCCAATCTAAAGTACGGTCTAGACGGGACTGTTACCATTAAACAGGGATTAAGAACATAAAATGATAAGGGAGATGATAAACAATCTTTATAATATATCAAAAGATAGGAGATGACCATACAACGTAATTCATATAACTAGACCAACAGATCTATAACAAGAGGGTTCGACTGATCTGAAGGTGATATGCATCAATAATCAAAACATAACTATGTGTTTAAACAGCGGAAAGCATGTGAATGCATATATGACGATATGCATTCAAGGTTAAACTATATCAATGACAAAAACTCGATCGCTCAACACTTGTCCATCCATCACCGCTCAACCCGCACATTTAAAACAAACATGCGGTGGTAAGTACAAGATTGCACTTAGTGGACTCATGCCAAAATCATTTTATTTAATTACATCGCCCATCAAGATAGCACGAGGGTTTTAGTAGAAATAACTCGTGAATACCAAAATACTTTATCACTTTTTCAAAAGATCGCTCACAGCATTTTCTCGTATGTATGATCCGATCATCAGACATTTCTCATAACTCTGTTTCTGTTGAGAAGTAGGCTCCTTCTACGCACGCCGCGACCGTCAAGATGTTGCTAACGGCTCACAAATACCTATGGTGTACACGTTAATCCGTGCTAGAATTCGCTTCACAGACAGATCCGATATCGATTTTCTATAAAGTTGGGAGCTACCCAACAACTGATATTTCCATGGTTCGCTAACCATCTCATGATAGGATCCATACATAAAACATAAATACTTTGGGCATGTAATAACAGTTCATAATCATTTCTCAACTGAAAGCTTTGTAAATAAATATTTTTCGAAGAAAGCATCGTAAATAAAAGGGTTTTAGAGTAAAGCCACACCTGATATATTTAGGTCTTTCTCAATGATTTCCTTTCTAAGTTGATAACTCAAGTCCACGTCCCACCTTAACGTAAGAATCATTTTAGAACATTGGTCACGTATTGATAGAGACGTACATCGTCTATAACGCTCTATGCATCGAATAAGGCTAACGCCGGACTTATTTTAACGTTTCCTAACCAATTGATGTTGATTACGAATTTTCTCAACATATAAGAGATATTCTATCTTTTAGTAGATAATGTACGTTTTTAATGTATTTACGTAACGTAAGCTACATTTTTACTAAACGTACTACGTCGCATAGATCGCAGACATCGAATTACGTGTCTTTGACCTTGGTCAACATTTTGGTCAACTATTTTGACTTAGTCAACATTTAGTCAACTATTTTGACTTTGGTCAACTCAAAGTCAACATTTTGACTTTTTCTAATTTTGGTGTATTTTTCGATTTTTATGTACAATTCTTGTTCCAAAAATTCCTATAAAATCACAATATGTCTAAAACATTATTTTAGATCATATTATGCAATTATATCTTATAAAATAAATTTATATCATTAATACACATAGGCTATGGTTTTCGAAACTCTAATTAAACTAAGCAAACAATTTCCAAAAATTCCAATAAAATCACATAATACATACTCATCTATAAGCATCCTTACTATAACATAATTTTTATTTATTGTGAAATATTAAATTAAATCTTCCTAAGTCACTTAGAAAATTTGGACTTAGGTCCAATAAATTCTTAACAAATCCAATAAATTCCTACAACACTATATTATGATTCTACACTTCCAATAGGTCATAATAACACTCAAACATGGATTATATCTTAACATAATATCATGTTCTATATTTTCGATATTCATAGACTTAGTACTAAAGTTCTCCAAATATTCTATATAAATTCATATGTTTATTCGATACCCTAGATTAGTATTCCATGCTCAAATCAACAATTAAAAATCAAAATCATCAACATATTACTTTAAATTTTCATCACTATATAAATTTTAATATCATGCTTGATTTTGTGATATAATTATACTACATGCTTAATAACATCATATAAATACAATATCTAAACATTTTGACACAAGTCTCATAATTTTCGAAAACACACATATTAACTAAGCTTTATAACATAAATTCTAACGATATACAAAGCTCGAAGAAATCTAACCTTTAATCGAGTAAAATTTATCACGAACGCTTATTTTCTAGGTTTGGGATCGAGGTTTGGAGAACACTCTCTTTTTCTCTCTACTATTTTCGGTCACTTTGGATTTGAATGAGAATTGGAGAGCTTCATGGTATTTATAGCCTTAGCCACTTGAATTTAATTATTACACTTTAAAATATCTTATGCACACTTGTCCCAAATCTTATCTTTATCCTTATCATATCTTATCTAAATCTTTATCATATCTTATCTTTAATAGATACATTGAATTTATTCATACACTTGTATCACACTTGTCCTAAAATAATTAATTCACAATTTTATAATATTTATCTAGCAATTTTCGTCCCCACTTGTAGTTAGGAGACAAAATTTTATCTTATCTCTACAACTCATCCTTAGGTCACCTTATCCCTTAATTAAATGCATCGATAATCCTTATCTCTTATATTAATTGTAGCAAGATTTTTGTTCACAAATCTTAAAAAATGTGTAAATTTCATTCCTATGTACAAGTGTGCTCCACTTGTGCCACTTGATATAATACTATATATTATCCTTAATAATATCATTTTAATATAATAATTATGATACATCATTAATTGGATAAGAATTAAATTAAATACCATGCTTAGAAACCCTAATTTTCGTCCAACCCCCTATATGTGTCACCTAACTTGTGCAACTTGTAATAAACCTCATTTTATCCTTAATGATGTCATAATAATATAATAATTATCATATATCATTAATTGAATAAGAATAAAAAATAATTTGTACTTAAGAAACCCTAATTTTCGAAAATCACTAGGGTGTTCCCAAGCATTTTATTTCCTTGTATAAAATTGCTACTTCATAGTTATGTGACATTTTATATGCCTTAGATAATAAATTTAACCATGGAAAAGTATTTAAAACAATTTAGATTCACAAAACCCTAATTTTGGGAAATTAGGGTTTTCGAAACCCTAATTATTGGGGCTTTATATTCTATAATTCTCTAGCATTATTTTGATGATACATAATGCTCTTATATCATAAAATAATCATAGGAATTTGTATTTTATAATTCCATGATCATTTGGCTGAGTTATCGACTCATCTCTAAAAACCGACGTTTGAAACGTCTCAAAATTCTCATAGGCGAATTATCTCTATAACGCTCAAAATAAAGTTTGTTACAACTTTATTTGTTCCTATAATAATAGGAATTTCAAATTAAGCTTAATAGCTTAACAATCAGAAACGAATTGTCGAATTTATTCGACGTTAGAAAATTACGCTCAAAGGAATATCGAAGTTATATTCCTTAATTCACTAAGCATCGCGAATCTTATACAGAAATTATCTAATTATTCTTAGTCAAAGTCCAGAGTTGACTAATTAGGATTTTAATTATTAATTAATAATACTAATTACGAAATTTATTATCGTAATTCAGTATTAAAATTACGGGATATTACATTCTACCCTCCTTAAAAAAATTTCGCCTCGAAATTTGCATACCTCAAAAGAGTTCGGGTATCGCTTTTCATGGCGTCCCCGAGTTCCCACGCGGCTTCTTCTCGTCCGTGGTGCCCATAGACTTTCACTATTGTTATTGATTTATTCCTCACCGCCGAACCTTAAGATCTAAAATAGCCGTAGGTTCTTCCACGAACTCATGTCGGGTTTAAAATCACATCATCATGATGGATTACGTGCTTTGGGTCATACACGCATTTCTCAATCGCGATACGTGGAATACATTATGACATTGCCTAAACTTCGCGTATGCTAATCGATAGCTACGTGACCTATTCTTTCAAGGATTTCATAAGGTCCTATGAAACGTGGCCTTAACTTTCCTTTCACTCCGAATCTTATGATCCCCTTAGATGGTGAGACTTTAAGAAAAACTTTGTCGCCACATTCAAAGTGTAGCTCGGTTCTACGTGTATCGGCATAAGATTTTTGCCTATCTTGAGCTTCTTTGATTCTTTGCCTAATTTGGCGAACAATTTCAATCATTTCCTCATCAGATCGTGCCCTAAAATTTTCCTTTCACCCACTTCATCCCAATAAAGTGGTGATCGCATTTCCTTCCATACAATTGCCTCATATGGGGCCATATCAATCGTTGCTCGATAACTATTATTATAGGCGAACTCTATGAGTGGTAAGACATATTCCCAAGTCATTCTATCCAAAACCACCGTTCGTAACATGTCCTCAAGTGTTTGGATTGTTCAGATCACCTCGTCTGCTTGTGGATGGAAAGTCAGGCTAAAATTTAATTTCGCTCCCAACTCTCTTTGCAAGCTAGTCCAAAATTTTGATGTGAATTTTGAATCTCTATCGGTGATAGATTTTGGTACTCCGTGTAGGCGTCGATTTCTTTTACATATAGTCAGGCTAACTTATCCGATCCATGAGTAGTTTCACAGCGTAAATGAGCACATTTGGTAAGGCGATCCACTACTACCCATATAGCATTGTTTCTTCTTTGACTTTGGTAAACCTGTTACAAAGTCCATTGTTATATCGTCTCACTTCCACTCGTGAATCTCCAAAGATTGTAGCTCCATAAGGTCGTTGATGTAGTGCTTTCACTTGTTGACAAGCTAAGCAACGCTCAACAAAAGAGGCTATATCTCTTCATACCTTCCCACCAAAACTTTTCCTTTAAGTCTTGATACATTTTGTACTACCGGGGTGAGCGGTATAAGGAGTATCATGAGCTTCACTCATGATTTCATTTCAAGATTGTTGTTATCTCGAACGCACAATCTTCCTTCAAACAATAGGGCATTGTCCTGCTTTCAAAACCTTTAATCCTTCACCCCAACTCGCTCTTGCTTTCTAACTTTTCCTCCATCCTTTGTCCGCCTATTATCCTTTTCTTAAGTCGATGTCAAAGTGAGTGTAGCAATATGACTCGTGATCGCTTGGGTTTTCAATCATCTTTATTTCCATCCTTTCAAACTCTCTAATGAGTTTTTCTTCTCAGGTGAAAAGACATCCCATATTGGGTTGATTTCACGACTCAAGGCATCGCCACCACATTTGCCTTGCACTCGTGGTAATTTATACCACAATCGTAATCTTTACTAATTCGAGCCATCTCCTTTGCCTCGTGTTCGCATCTTTTGCTCGAAAAAGTATTTTAAGCTTTTGTGGTCAAGAAGATTTCACATCTCACCCCGTAGAGACGATGTTCCAAATCTTTAAGGCATGGACCATACCGCCGCCCAAGTCATGAGTCGGGTAGTTCAACTCATGTGGTCTAAGTTGCCGTGATCGTAAGCTATTACCTTCCTTCTTGCATCAACACGCAACCAAGTCCATTCTTGAAGCCAAGATAGACAACATACTCTTTGTTTGAATCGAACAGCTAGTACCGATGCACTAGTTAACTTTTCCTTAAGTGTTTGGAACTCACCTGCATTCGTCCGTCCAAATGAATTTAATTCCTTTTCGAGTAGCCGTGTCATTGGCCTTGCTATCTTGGAGAATCCTTCAATGAATCTCCTATAATAACCAAATAATCCTAGAAACTTCGAATTTCATTTTGAGTGGTCGGTGTTTTCCATCCTTGTGCAGCCTCGACCTTTGCTCTGATCAACTTTATTCCTTCCACGACACAATGTGTCCAAGGAATATTACTTCCTTAAGCCAAAATTCACACTTGCTGAATTTAGCATAAAGTTGTTCGCTCTGTAGGTCTCAGAACACTATTCTCAAGTGTTCCTATGTTCCTCCTCGCTCTTCGAATAGATGAGAATATCATCTATGAAGACCAAGACAAACTTATCCAAATATGGATGGAACACTCGGTTCATAAGATCCATAAATACGGCAGTGCATTAGTCGAATCGAACGGTACAACTACAAACTCGTAGTGCCCATATCTTGTTCGGAATGCCGTTTTAGATATATCTTCTGGTCGTATCTTTAGTTGATGGTATCCCGATTTAAGATCGATTTTCGAGAATACGCTTGCACCTCTTAACTGATCGAACAAATCGCTCATCCTCGGTAGCGTATATTTGTTCTTAAGTGTCGCTTGTTTAATTCCCGATAATCGATGCACATTCGCAACGAACCATCTTTCTTCTCGACGAATGTGACGTGCTCCCATGGTGAAACACTTGGTCTAATAAAACCCAAATCCAATAACTCTTGATTTGAATTTTAGCTCTTCGAGTTCCTTTGGTGCCATTCGTATGGCGCTTTTGATATCGAGCCGATCCGGCCCGCATCAATTGTGAACTCTAGTCACCTGTCTGGGTAGTCCTCGTAACGTGTCGAAAGACGCCCGAAATTCTAACAATTTCCACGCCTTCAATTCCTTGTTTCCGCTTTTTCTTCTCCATTTAGATAAACAAGGAATGCTTGACATTCCTTTTGTTCATCATTCTCCTTGCTTGAGTGCGGATATTATCGGGACTTTCTTCCCATACTAATTCCATAAAAGTTCGTAGCTTCTTTTCCCTGGTTGCATCGAAATTCTTCTTTCCTTGATAGGATCGTGGAATGGTTTTCGCCAACCAATCCATTCCTAGGATTATATCTACATCCCCATAGGTATTACTTTCAAGTTATTTGCTAGAACCTTAAGTGAGCCTAAGTTCAACTCTAAGTTCGAGCAAGCCTGTAACGGTCATAATACCTCCTATAGGTGATGAGATTCTCATTTCGATTCGCTTCCTCGTGTTTAAGTTCTAACATATCAACGCATGCTTTTGAAATGAAAGAATGCAAGCACCAGTGTCGAATGTATATAATAGGTATATTGCAAAGTAATCCCACACCCGCTAGGTTACCTGGTTTTGTTCTGCTCGACGCCTATGTAGCGCATAGGCTCGGCCCGAGCTGGCTGTGGTGGCGAGGTGTCTTGCCGCTGATATGCTTTGCTGCTGCTTTTGTGGTTGTTGTCGCCGCTTCGCTTTAGCCGGTAATCAGATTTCTGTGGGCCGGGTTTGATTTGGTTGATTGGGCCTCCTCGTCCTCCCGGGCGAATCCGGGCATACATTTGCGTAGTGGCCTTTCATGCCACACTTATAGCAACCGACACCGCTTAATAGACATACACCGTGCGATTTTATTACACTTTGGTCAAGGAGGAACTTTTCTCTGCCTCGTTGTCCTCCCATGGGCGTGAAAGTACCGGTTTCTTCCATTCTTGCCCTTGGGGTGCCATGTTATTCTTCCATGGTCTTTGAAACCTCCTCGGTTAAGGTTGTTATTATAACCTCCTTCCCATTTTCGCTTCCTTTGTCGCCGACAATTTGGGATCGAGTCGATGCCGGTTTTTCTTCGGCATCGCGGCTCGATGTCTAGGGCTCGACTTAGAGCCTCAGATAGGTTAAGTTCCATGACTTGCCAAAGACATTTTAATCTCGTGCCTTAGTCCCGCCTCAATTTTTCTCGACATCTTCATGTCGCTAAACTAAGTCCGGAGCGATCTAGACATATCACGTAAAAGACGGTCGTATCGTCACCGCTGCCTTTCCTTGTTTTAGATTGAAAAATTCAATCTCCTTTTTCTTTCGATAACTCTTGGGAATGTATTTCTCATATAATTCAGTCTTAAAATCATCCCAAGTGAGGTATTCCATTTGTTCAGGTGTTAGCGTCTTCCTTCTTGCTTCCCACCAGAAATCTGCCGGTCCGGTGAGTCAAACGCAACACAAGATAATCTTTCTTGCGTGGTACAAGAAGGAAGTCGAAAATCCTTTCTATGGCCCCGACCCATTGTTCAAGGCCTTCGGGCTTCCTTGCCATTGAATAAGGTGGTTTTGCCTATGAATAACTCCTCAACCCTACGGTCAGGTGGAGGTGGAGGTGGTTGTGGTATCATTTCTTCTTCTTCATCTGGTTGGGGTACTCCGCCCCTTCTCCTTCCTCGCCTCCTATTTTCGGATCCGTGCGCTGCGGCGGCATTCTTATAAAAGGTAGTCAATATTTGTTTATCGCAAATTACTATTCATAGATCTTTGTGTAATGTTACATAGAATGCCTCTAGTAAAATTACACATCCATCTAATACTCATTTTGTCGCAAAACCCTTCTAGGTTATTGTATATATACAAGGAAAATGCCTCATAGAGGACTTTTCCACAAGTCATAAGACTCAAAAAGATCTCGTATTGTTTATACAGTACTATGCTTCTATTTCTACTTTTATCGCATTTCTAGTCATGCTACACACATGCTACTTTACACTACTACGTTTTCTTTATACATACCGACCATACTATCTATAGCACGATTTATTATTTATCCCTTAGGTTTCGACGTTGTTGAGTGTCCTTCATCGTAATCATATTCTTCACTGGAAATTCGCTTGTCAAAATATATGTTTGTCTCATAACAAGTGGTCCAATTCCTTGCCGGGTAATGTTACTCCCTGCCTCTTCCATGAGACATGGATCCCGTGTTACTTTAATCTCATTTCCAAGCGTGAGAATGATGAGGTAGGATATGGGTTAACGTTGGGCTCCATAGTGCCATGCGCATCGTTGAGGAACGATCTTTACAGCGCTACTCCATATAGGTCATATGTATTTTGAGATGGTTGACGAGTCCCGGGAGATATCCTAACTTCAATTTTCTCTGTGGATGACATATTCTTCGCTACTTCCTTAGATATTCTCGCCACCGCGGCAATAGGCTAATAAGTTGTCGAACGCCATCCGTAGTCGTTATTCCATGGTAATGAGCTTTTATCCAAAGGTGCATGAACTCGCCCAGAATTGTCCTATATCGGTGCTCGTCTATAATAAAGAATCTATACTCGAGCTCCTCGCTCAAATCTTTCCTTTTCCCGCCATCCAATAGTACTAGCGAAGTTCATCTAAACATATCCGATAAGCGATAAGGCAAACTGGATATATCATATGTGATAAGGCAAACACATCTGATAGGCAGATAAATGTTTACATCAAAGTTCCTATGTTCATTCTATATCATAATTTCACTTATGGGATCTCTACTCTTAACTTTCTAAGTTCTTTGGTTCTTAGCAAAAATTTTCAGTCTGACTTCGACTGTTCCCCACGAAATCTGGGGAAGGATTCAGGATTTCAGTCCTTCATGTGAAATGAAGTTCGTCATGATAAGAGTGCGTGAGCGAAAACCGTTTGCAAAACGGAGTTCAAACGAATAAGAACGAGTCAAAACAAAAACACTGCGCAGTGCAGTTTTCTGCCTGCGCGCCCATGCGCCGGGAATTACTTCTATGTACAAGTGCGAGCCCATGCTTGCTTCGCATGAATTTCTTTTCAAAATTGTTTAACTTTCTATGTTCCTCATCAAACTTGAGTATCTTGCTCCTTTGATTCCATCCTTTCTTTCGTAATTTTTGAAAATTCGGGTTCTGCTTCCAACTAACTTTTCGCTTGTTCATAAATCAATACCTTACTATTGTTCTCGCAAAGTGATAGAGTTCCTATAATTCATACTTCTATGTTCAAGAGGTGAGCATGCTTCTTAGAGCATCTATGTTCTTTGAGATAGCATATCAACGTCAGAAAACTTTGAAATTTAAAATAAAATTTCAAACTTTCAAATAATCATAACATATATTATACTTTTGTATTTCGTGATTCAACGATCACCTTCGACATAGCTATGTCAACGCTTCTTGTTCTCTCAGAACTCAGTATCACTTTTGACATATAATTGTCAACTTTTCTCATTTCACTATGAAATTCTTTTTCGAATGCTTTCCAAAACTTTCAACTTTCACATTTTTCACTATTTTCAAAATATGAGTTTAATCACGTTTTCAAAGCTTTTCAGCTTTAACTCTATCACTTTCTAACTTTCAACTTTCAAATTTTCAAACCGAAAAGAAGGTTTACCTCTTTCCTGTTGAGCTTGATGAGATAGAGTGTTGAGCATAGTCACCGATTTCTAGAAGTCTAGTGACTCAATCTAGACTTCGACTTTTGAAAGAAAGGTTTAGATTCAAAGGACAACCTTGCTCTGATACCAACTGTAACAGCCCGCCAATCAAAAGTACGGACTAGACGGATCATACTATTAAACAGGATTAAGAACATAAAATGATAAGGGAGATGATAAACAATCTTTATAATATATCAAAAGATGGAGATGACCATACAACGAATTCATATAACTGTAGACCAATGATCTATAACAAGAGGGTTCGATCGATCCAAGGTGATATGCATCAATAATCAAAACATAACTATGTGTTTAAACAATGAAAGCATGTGAATGCATATATGACGATATGCATTCAAGGTTAAACTATATCGACGACAAAACTCCGATCGCTCAACACTTGTCCATCCATCACCGCTCAACTCAAGACATTTAAAACAACATGCGGGGCTAAGTACAAGATTGCACTTAGTGGATGTTTGGTATAATTTTGTGATGATTCTTGGTATTGTTTTACGTGTGATTTTCTATGGTTTATCCTATTTATGTCGTTGGTTTGATTAATGTTTATTGATTCGGACTTACTTCATTCGCTTCGATGTTTTGTAGGAAAACGGCAGAAAATAGGATGAATTGGATCTACCAAGGATAAGATATAATTGAAGAGCATTTCACAGGAGTTCGAGGTGCAAACGGATCAAAATCGGAGTTCGACGGGAGAACGGGTCGAACGACCAAAGTCGCAAGACGGCACCCGTCGCATGGCCGCGCGCCCGCCGCACACGCCCGCCACCGCACGCCCCGTGCACCCGCAAGGCTGCGTGCCTCCCTAGCCAGCGCCGCTAACCGAGTGCTGCGTTCATGAATTCGCTGCTCAATCGCGCCGGTGTTTGCTCGCCGCCGCCCGCATGGCGCCACGCCGCCAGACTCGCCTCGCCGCTTCGCCGCCACAGATGCGCCTGCCGCACTTCGCCAGCACCGTCCCGGCCCGAGTATACAGCCCCGCTTCCACCTTCCAGCCTCGGCGCGCATGACAAGGCCATTCTAATTCCTGCCTGCTTTTCCTCACCCGGCCAACTCGTCGCCCAGCCTCCCGCTCCATGCGCAAGATCACCAAGGCCGAGCCCCAGCGCCAGCGCTCTCGCCAAACTCAAAGACACTCGCTTCTTCTCCACATGACAAGGCTTCCAATATTTATCACCACGATCCACCGGCGTTGCTTCCAAGCTGTTTAATTTACTCATACTAATTTGAGCTATTATTTGTGAAGAAAGAATTCTTCCTCACCGGCTCATCCTCACCGCTCATATTGAAGGCGAAATGTATTTTGATCCGGCCACTTGCAACCGGCGCCACTTCGCTTAATATATATATGAGCGTTTAGGTCGAGAACGGTTCTTCGCTTTTATTTCAAGCGCAGCCGCGCGCCTCGCCACTTCCATTCTCCAAATACGTTTTCGATTTCCTCCGATTCCTCGTGCAACATGATGCGATACAATTTTAGTTTGATTCCTGCTCGCTTCATTGAATAATTTAGTTTATGCTTGGATTATCGCCTATTGGAATTAATTTCATAGTGTTTAATGTTTGATGATTCTTGTCAATTCAATTCATAGTGACAATGGATCGATTTTCATGTTCCGCTTGTTTAATTTGCTTAATGATTTATCGCTCGCTTATTTGCAATTAGATTTAGATTAGGATCGACAAACCCTATGAATAACATGATTGCTATGCTTTTGTTTATCGCTGATTTACCGCTTGTTAGCTCAACTAGGGATTGACAACCCATGGTTTAGATTTATCGCTTATTAGTATAGCTCGGGATCGACAACCCTAGCTTAGATGCTGCTTATTTTCTCGTATTTCAATTCCTCGATGTTTCAACCCCGTTGATGTTAGAATGTTTAGGTTTTAATCGCTCACAGTATAATATGAACAATCGCCTGCTAAGTTTTCCTTGAGAGACGACTCGTGTTAACTTACCACGCCACGATTACCTCGCATTTATCATGCAGTAATTTGAGTGTTTTAGCTCGATCAATTTCGGCGCCGCTGTCGGGAAAACTTTAGGCGTATTGTTCGTGTTGTTTGTTTTGTGTTTCTTTTCTTCTGCTTGGTTATTTTCTCCCTGCGCGTAATTTTGTTTTTGTTGTTGGTATCTGCTAATGCAGGGTTATCAACAGTACGATTATGGTCAACCCGGCTGGGGGGAGGAAAGTTCGTCGTATTGGGCAAATTCTTCTTTCGAAGAAGGAGCCCAATTCGACTTTTCTGAGGGATGTCCGTCAAAGCATGAGCCACAAGCATATGATCCTTCATCGATCCACAAAGAACAAAGCAGCCTCACCAAACCGATTTGGGATATTGGGATCCACAGCAGAAGCAGCCGCCTCCACAACCCCGACCGGAATATTGAATCCACCGTACTTTGAGGATCAAGCCTCCAATCCCTACTGGGATCAACCGCCTCCGCAGCACTATGAGGATCAATCCTACAATGCCTACTGGGAGCAACCACACCCTCCACCTCAGTATGAGTACCCACAACAGCCACCTCCACCTCAGATGACAGCTTGGGAGGATGAGTTAACTCAAAAAGAGAAGCTGTCCATTCAAAAAACGGATGCTTTAGTCCAAGGTTTGGATGCTGCAAATGCCTCAGCTTTGTGTTTGGAGACGCAATAGATATGTCCAGAGCTCGCTGATAAGTCATTACAAAGAAGGAGGAACTTCCAAACCAATCCGATCGATCCAATCGGTCATCGTTTCTAGAAAGTGATCCAATAGTTGAAAATTGGACGGAAGAGACATCGATGAGCTGCAGCAACATGTGGGGTGGAAAACGAGAAATGATCGAATCACACCTTTCCCGCCTCCAACCCGATCAGCTCGATGGTCACTACTCTTGAAGTGACCCAATTGTTGAAGATGGGGAGAGACACCAAGAGTCACGCGGCGGATGAGGTGGAAAGTGAGAACGGGGCACGTGTGGATAAGAAGCATAATCGAGCCCCATGACCTTTTACGAGAACGGATAACAAGGAAGAGTGGGCAAATCCAATGGTATCATTCCAACACTCACTGGAGGTGAAAGAGTTATCCAAACACGTGAAGGAGGATGAAGAGGGATGAAGCAAGTGGGCACTCGGTTGATGACATGCCAAAGCCCACTCTTGAAGCGATCAGACCGCCTCAACAATTGAGTACGGATCCCGAGGAGGACACAATGATAACAAAGGTTGAGGTAGTTTCTATAATTTGTCAACATCTTAATTTACCAAAGTATTGTCTCAGTAGGAGTTGAAGTTATTTATTTTACTTTGGAAAATAGGATGTTTGATTTGAGCTTAATTGATGTATTACTTGTTGTCTTTACTATCCTCTGCTCTTATAAGGTTGCACCGATGTTCGCCGAGATGGTATTCCTGCAGTGAAGGACTATGGATAGTCCGTTGTCGACCGAACACGCCGTGCTCACGACGTTAAATCGAGTAATCGCGTGGGAGTTGACCCACGGATTTTATTTGCTTTTTCTTTCTTTCTTTCTTTTCTTGTTTTGTTGTTCTTGTTGATCTATCCGTTGTTGTTGAGTTTGTTTTGCTCGGATCATGAAAGTTGTCGCAGCCGAGACGAAGCCGTGGTGCTCCAACTCTACACATTAATATCGCCGATTATCGTGGAAGTATCATCCTCTATAGTCATTTTGAGCTTTTATCGTTTTGAGCACCGGGACGATGCTCGATTTAAAATGTGGGGATGTTTACCGCTTTTGTATGCGTGATGTATTGTTTTGTTGCTTAATGACGCGCCTTGTGCTTATTTTGATTGTTCGACGTAAGCTTTGTCTATGCGAATAATTTAGGATTTTGATTTGTGCAACCAACTCGTGGTATTGATCAAATTGATTTTGAATTTCAAACTTTTGGTGATATATGATTCGAGTATAATGTGAATTGACGAGATCGTGATCGATAGAAAATGAATAGGGGAAATTGATGTGATTTGTCCTGGCTAATGTTAGTGAGTGTTAACATTGTGGTTGCCTATATACTTGTTTCATTTTATATATATATAAAAAAAATGTGAAAAAGAAGTAGAAAATGAGGAGAATGAAAGCTCCAAGATTTTGTTGAGATTGTTGAAATGGAGGATGGGATTATGTCCTCTTCTCAAATTGAGAAATGGACATGGAAAACCACGTTAGAGACTCGAGTTCATCGAGAGTTCACCTTCAATATTGTTCCAAAATCATAAAACATTCTTTGTGCTTTATAAAAGAAACTTGTTGCTAAAGGTGACCACATTAGTTAGTTCACCCCAACGAGAGTCGGTCCGAGCGAGATTACCTTTTATCTATTGGAAGTCAATTGTCGTTTCTTGATTTATTTCGCATTATCTTTGAATTCGTAAACACCAAGTGTGGGGAAATGCAATAAGGTTTGATTGATTAGAATAAGGGTTAAGTTGCATGAGTTATCTTTCGACTTTATTAGTATAGACTTTGCTTGAGGACAAGCAAATGGATAAGTGTGAGAGTTGTTTGGTATGATTTTGTGATGATTCTGGTATTGTTTTACGGTCATTTTCTATGGTTTATCCTATTTATGTCGTTGGTTTGATTAATGTTTATCGATTCGGACTTACTTCATCTGTTTTGATGTTTTGTAGGAAAATGGCAGAAAATAGGATGAATTGATCTACCAAGGATAAGATATAATTGAAGAGCATTTCGACAGGAGTTCGAGGTGCAAACGGTTCGTAAATCGGAGTTCGACGAAGGAGAACGGGTCGAACGACCAAAGTCGCAAGACGGCACCCCGCCGCATGGCCGCGCGCCACACCCACGCCCACGCGCCGCTGCACGCCCCGCCACCGCACGCCTGCACCTGCAGCGCCGCCCAGCCAAGGCGCTAACCGAAAAGCGCTGCTCATGAATTTCGCTGCTCAATCGCGCCGGCGTTGCTCGCCGCCCGCCCGCACAGCGCCACGCCGCGCCCGCACTCGCCGCTTTCGCCGCCCGGTAGCGCCACAAGATGCGCTCGCCGCACTCGCCCGTCGTCCGGCGCCGAGTATACAAAGACCCGCCCACCTTCCAACCTCACCGGCGCTGGATGACAAGGCCATTCTAATTCCCAGCTGCGTTCTTCCTCACCCGCGCCAACTCGCCGCCCAGCCTCCCGCTCCATGCAAGATCCAGCCGGGCGGCCGAGCCTCAGCCGCTCGCCAAACTCCAGCACGCCGCCTTCTCCATGACATGCAGGCTCCCAATACCGGTCACTCACGATCCAGCGGCGTTGCTTCCAAGCGCTGTTTAATTTACTCGCTACTAATTTGAGCCACCATTTGTGAAGAAAGAATTCTTCCTCACCGCGCTCATCCTCACCGGCGCTCATATTGAAGCGTAATGTATTTTGATCCGCGCCACTTGCAACCGGCGCCACTTCGCTTAATATATATATGAGCTTTAGGTCGAGAACGGGTTCTTCGCTTTATTTCAAGCGCAGCTGCGCGCCTCGCCACTTCCATTCTCCAAATACGTTCTTCGATTCCTCGATTCCTCGTGCAATATAGATGTATACAATTTTAGTTTGATTCCTGTCGTTTCATCAATAATTTAGTTTATGCTTGGATTATCGCTTCTATTGGAATTAATTTCATAGTGTTTAATGTTTGATGATTCTTGTCAATTCAATTCATAGTGACGAAGGATCGGATTTTCATGTTCCGCTTGTTTAATTTGCTTAATGATTTATCGCTTTCGCTTATTTGCAATTAGATTTAGATTAGGGATTGACAAACCCATGAATAACATGATTGCTATGCTTTTGTTTATCGCTGATTTACCTTTCAGTAGCTCAACTAGGATCGACAACCCCGGTTTAGATTTATCGCTTATTAGTATAGCTCGATCGACAACCCCTAGCTAGATGTTGTTTATTTTCTCGTATTTCAATTCCTCGTATGTTTCAACCCGCTGATGTTAGAATGTTTAGGTTTTAATCGCTCGTGTATAACATGAACAATCGCCTGCTAAGTTTTCCTCGAGACGACTCGTGTTAACTTACCACGCCACGATTACCTCGCATTTATCATGCGAGTAATTTGAGTGTGTTTTAGCTCGATCGGTGGACTCACGCCAAAATCATTTTATTTAATTACACCGCCCATCAAGATAGCACGAGGGTTTTAGTAGAAATAACTCGTGAATACCAAAATACTTTATCACTTTTTCAAAAGATCGCTGCAGCATTTTCTCGGTATGTATGATCCGTATCATCCAGACATTTTCTCATAACTCGCTTACGCCGTAGAAGTAGGCTCCTTCTACGCACGCCGCGACCGTCAAGATGTTGCTAACGGCTCATAATACCTATGGTGTACACGTTAATCCGTGCTAGAATTTCGATTCTAGCATGTGATCCGATATCGATTTTCTATAAAGTTGGGAGCTACCCAACAACTGAAATTTCCATGGTTCGCTAACCATCTCATGATAGGATCCATACATAAAACATAAATACTTGGGCATGTAATCAATAATAGTTCATAATCATTTTCAACCGAAAGCTTTTGTAAGTAAATACTTTTCAAGAAAGCATCGAATAAAAGGGTTTTCGAGTAAAGCCCACCTCAGATACGAAGGTTGTTATACTCACGGTCTCCTTTCCTATGTCAACGCCTCACCCACGATCACCTTAACGTAAGAATCATTTTAGTATTTTGGTTACGCTCGATAGAGACTAACATAGTCTATAACTTTCTATGCATCAAATAATGCTAACGCCGGACTTATTTCGACGCTTCCTAATCAATCGATGTCGACTATGAATTTTCTTAATTTATAAGGGATATTCTATCGCTTTAGTACATAATGATGTTTTAATGTACTTACGTAACGTAAGTTACATTCTTACTAAACGCATTCACGCCACATAGATCGCAGATTATTGAATTACGTGCTTTGACCTTGGTCAACATTTTGGTCAACAATTTTGACCAAGTCAACACTTAGTCAACATTTTGACTTTAGTCAACTCAAAGTCAACATTTTGACTTTTTCAATTTCTTATGCATTTTTCGATTTTAATGCACAATTCTTGTTCCAAAAATTCCTATAAAATCATACTATGTCTAAAACATTATTTTAGATCATATTATGTAATTACTTTGGTCAAATAAAATCATATACCTTAGAATTATACTATATGGTTTTTAGTTTTCATAATTCACTAAGTAAACCATTTTTAAAAATTCCAATAAATTCACATAACACTTAATCATCCTTAACTATGCTTACTATAACATAATTGTTATTTATTATGAACTATTGAATTTAATTTACCTAAGTAATATTTCAAACTTCGACTTAGGTCCAATTAATTTTATAAATTTCAATAAATTCCTACAACCATATATTATGAATCTACATCATCAATATGACATGATAATACTTAAATATGGTTTATATCTCAACATCATATCATATATTAAAATTTTCGAAATTCTTGAACTTAGGTACTAAAGTTCTCCAAAAATTCTATATAAATTCATATAAGTTTATTTAATACTCTAGATTATTATTCCATGCTCAAATCTATAATTAAAAATTAAAATCATCAACATTTTTCCTTCCTAAATTTTCGTCCAATTTTAAATTAAATAGACGCTTAATTTTATGATTTAATCATACTACATGCTTAATAACATCATATAAACATAATATCTAAACATATTAGCATATGTTATGTAATTTTCGAAAATCACATGAACATACTAAGCTTATAACATGAATTCTAACGATATATGAAGCTCGAAGAAATCTAACCTTTAATCGGTATGAGTTTGATTGGTGTCGCCTATATGCTCTAAGTTCGTTCTTGCACAAGGTGAATACTCTCCTTTCTCTCCTCTCTATTTTCGATTTTTTTTTGTTTGTGATGAATAAATGAATGCCTTCTTTGGGTATTTATAGACTTAGGCTACTATTTTTATTATTTATGCAAAATATCTAATGTCCACTTGTTGAAAATCTTATCCTTATCCTTATCAAAACCTTATCAAAATCCTTATCATATACAACTCATCCCACTTGCTACCTTATCCTTTTAATTAGATTCATTGTACCATATGTTAAATTGAAATCAATATTTTATTAAATATATATATATATATATATATATGAATCGCCTTCATCCATAGCTTAGATAGATTTTATTTTTTTCTTTTATTATACCCTTTATTATATCATATTATAATTAAATTAATAATTTATAAGATTATTATCAAGAATTATCACATTAGATAATATATATATCATTTTGAAAACCACTAAATTCTAAACCTAGATTACTTGTTCAAATTGAACACCACCTTATCTCCTTACACAAGTGGATCCTTATCCTATCTTAATGAGATCTTATCTTATCTCTTCATTTAATAAGACTAGATTTGGTGCATCGAACTTTATAAAATTCCTAAAATTTTCGGCCCCTATTCAATGAACCTTGAATTACTTGTTCCACTTGATAACTATTACTACTTTACACCTAATATAGGATAAGATCCAACTCATAACTTATCCTTAATTATAGGATAATGTTTATCACATAAAATCATACTTAAAACCCTAAGATTTTCGCCACTTTTAATCACAAGTGCACCCCCACTTGTGCAAGTTTTAATACACCTCATTTTTTCCTTAATGACATCATAATAATATAATAATTATCATATATCACTAATTGAATAAGAATAAAATTAAATTGTACTTAGAAACCCTAATTTTCGATTTTCACTAAGGTATTCTCAAATATTTTATTTCCTTGTATAAAGTAGCTATTACATAATTATGTGACATATTATATGTCTTAGATAATAAATTTAATCATAGAGAAGTATTTAAAATAATTTAGATTCACAAAACCTAATTTGGGAAATTAGAGTTTTGAAACCCTAATTATTGGGGCTTTAAATTTATAATTCTCTAGCATTATTTTGATGATAAATAATGCCTCATATCATAAAATAATCATAGGAATTTGAATTTTATAAATTCGAGATCATATGCTAAAGTTATCGCATTATCTCTAAACGTAGACGCTTGAAATGTCTCTAAATCCTCATAGTTTGATTATTCTAAAATGTTCAAAATAAAGTTTATTACAACTTTATTTATTCCTATAATAATAGGAATTTCAAATTAAGCTTAATCGCTTAAGAATATCAGAAGACGAATCGCTTAATTTATTCGACATTAGAAAATTACATTTGAAGGAATATTGAAGTTATTTTCCTTAATTCACTAAGCATCGCGAATCTCATACAGATTTTATCAATTATGCTTGGTCAAAGTCAAGAGTCGACTAATTAAGATTTTAATTATTGAATTAATAATACTAATTACGGAATTTATTATCGTAATCCCGTATTAAAATTACGGATATTACACAAAGTGGGCAACTCGAACCGACTTCTATACTTAGAATATTTTTCAGATTTCAGATTTAGCTTAACGACGAGGGATTTTGCGAGGCTCGTAACTTTTGACTCACAATACCAAAATGACTGCAAGATACCATTTTGAAACTTTTAATAATAACTACATGTTTCATGAAGACCATACTGGAAGATACTTGATGCATCGAGAAATACGTGGGTTCAAAGTTGCCTAGTTGGAATGGACAAATTTCCAAAGAGGTGACTTTGGGTCAATGAACAAGATACTTATAAGGCTTGGTTTGGGATCAAACTTTTCAGATCAACACTAGACATGGTAAGGAACATTTCTTATGAAGAAATCCAAGTCAAATTCGGACTACAAACGGCTTGAACATCTCACGCAAAAGTCGGACTCGTAGGGTTCATTAACAAAGGAATTAGACTAAGGCAGTTTTGACAAAAACACTTACTGTAATGCGTCAACTTTAAAAATTCACTGAGGGCTTATTAAAATGAATCTAATAATGCAAGCTATCAGATGGAAAACCCACTTAAGTCTAGTTTAATTCAGAAAAATCCTCACCCAATGATTCAAAATAGATTGGGAGATAAAAATGTTTTACTACAAGCTATCACTACAGTGATAGTTTTGTGCAGTTCGTTTGTTAAATCTGGAATAAATAGTAAACATTTTTAGAAAATTCTGAAAATTTACATAAATCTTCTAGACATGTTAAAATATTTTTATGACAAATTTTAGAGTTTTAACATTATCCAAACTCGAAACGAAAGCCACGGACCGTGGGTGATGAACACCGAAATTTTACAGATTTGTGCAGTGTTTTTGAAAAATAGAATTAAAATAGAAAATAAAGTTGGATTGACTTGAAATTTACAGAGACGTAATAGACATGTGTAATTTCAACATAGTAAAATTTCACATTCATCTGACCACTGTAACTTAGTCAAATAATTTTATTAAGTTACTTTTTCGTAACCTACTTCCAGCTTTCAATTTTAAGCTTATTCTTCTTGTATGCATTTCATATAACCACGAAAATGGTGAATCTATCACCCCAAATCACCACCAAGATCATCAATCTAAGCATGCAAGTATGATTTAGTCATGTCTAAGAGTCATAGGAGGTAGTTATACCTCAGCCACGAATTTGAAGATGAATGAGAGATGGAGCTTGAGCTTCTCTTCCATGGTGGAAATGGTGCGAGAGAAGAAGAAGAGGAGAGAGAGGGTCTGAAAATTTTGGGAGAGAGAGGAGAAATGGCTGATCCAAAAGGGGAAGAGGGAATGGGGTGTGGGGTGATATGCATGTGTGACACTTGTCACTATACTCACATGCATATCAACACTGTCACTTCCTCCCATGCACCTCTACACTCGTCACTACCCTCCCATGCACCTCTACACTTATCACACACTCTCTATACACTCACATGCATGTTTTTATATATATATATCTATGTATATATCTGATTTTAATTGATTAGTTAGGCTATTTAATTAATCCAATGTCACTTAGATACATGTAATAGAAAATCAACAAGATAAACTTGTATACATAAGTGTATAGTTTTCGGCTATTACATTATGCCAATGGGTCAAATTTTATTTTCCATGCCAAACATTGATATATGTTATAACATATAGTTTAGATGATAATTAATATCATAGGATAAATTAATGGCATCATTTTATGCGATAAAACCACAAAATTCAAACTAGGGTTTTCAAATTGAGAATTTGATCAATATAATTCCTTAATGATCTAGCATTGATTTAATGCTAAATAATACTGTAATTACATATAATAATCATAGGAAATTAATTACTATAATTCCTTGATCATTAAACTCACTTTCCATTTCGCCTCTAAACGTTAACATTTGAAACGTTGCAAAACGTTAATTATCGACTATCTCGAAATGGTCGTAATAAAGTTGCAATCACTTTATTAAATTATTCCATTAATAATGGAATTTAATTCTAAGCTTAATTGCTTAGAAATTTTCATGAAATTTTAACTATCGATACGCAATCGATGTTAAAATAATACTATCGATACGCTTTATAAACTTCTATTTCTAAATTCACAATTTTCATTGAATGTTAAAATAGAATTCATTCCTTCAGAAATAATCGAAATCATTATTCGATATCCCACTGATTGAATCATCTCAGCGAATTTCTAATTTACGGGTTTTAAATACCGTAATTAGGCATCTAATTATGCGGGATATTACAGTGTGACATGCGCCGAGAGTGAGAGAGATAATAGGGGGGAGGGACTCTTCCCCTTCACCCACTCTACTCATTTCCATAATTCAAATATACCACAACACCCAACACTCTTATTTTTCTCTCCACACTCTCCCCATACTTCAAAAAAAAAATCGAGAGCTCTCTCCACTCTCCTCTCAAATTTTTCTTCTTCTTCTCTTATCCATTTCTTCACCAAGGTGATACCACACTTTGTTCTTGGACTCCATAGTTATTCCAAAGGTAAACATGGACCTTGGGTTCGATTCTTCTCTTCTATTTTCCAAGAAAACCGAGAGCATGTCCTATATATATGTGTGTGTTTGAATGTTCTTATGGATAAGATATCATGTACATATGTGTTCTTGATGATTTTATTTGTAAAAATATAAGAATGTATGCTAGAATGAACATATGACATTGTATATGAAATGTATGTAAGGATTTAGTATGTGTATGATTTTCGAACCAAGAGCAAGTGTTAAAATAATTTTCGAAAAATGCTAAAAATATTTTTGGTGATGACCGAATGCTTAATATTTATTTTAATGATGGATTATTGATCTATGATATGATTTAAGACTATGGTATTTATTTAACAATATTTGGAAAACCCTAGCTATTTATTTCATTAATACCGTGAGCTTCTATAAATCATACCTTAGTGTATAATTTTTATTTTTGAACATGCAATGACATATTAATGCTCTAGAACCTTGATTACATGTTCTATGATTTATTTAGAATTTTTGAAAATCATATGCTTAATTTTTAATTATTACCGTGAGCATTAAGATGGATATGTTGGTGTATGATTTTTATTTTAATCATGCAATGATGTATTAATGCTTTAGTATATTGTTTATGTATTGTATGAATTTGTTGGAATTTTTGGAGATCAAATGCTAATTTAAATCAAATAAACCGTGAGCTTCAAGCTCTTGAAGGTGATGATTTAATTAGTTTTGATAAATATTATGATGTTATATTGTTGTACTATAGTGTTTAAGCATGATATATAATTGTTAGAATTTTTGAAAACCAAAAACCAAATAATAATCAAAAAAGCCGAGAGCTATATGCTCATATGGTGATGATTTCAATTGGTTTGGTTGATGTTATGATCACACAATGTTATAATATAATGTTTAATCATGTCATGAATTATTTGGGATTTTTAGAAATTGTTTGATAATTATTTGGTAATTATCTCATAATTACCGAATGCAATCTGAAATTTATTTATTGGTGATTGAATGGTTATGATGAACTATAGGTTATAATTGTGACATATATTGATGTTGGGACATTATACTATGTGTATATCAATTTTGGAAATTTTTGGATAATTATTCCATATTTTATGGAATTACCGTAGCTATATATATATATATATATATATATATATATATATATATATATATATATATATATATATATATGTTAATAATTGACAAAAATATTATATGGATGTTATAAATTTTATTTTGGACCATAGTGTATAATAATACACTATATTAATTTAGAAATTTTTTTGAAAGTCATTTGGTAATTTTAAATTAATTATCGAGAATTTTCGATAATTAATAAGGATTTTAAATCCTTTTTAATTCAGTTTATTAATAAATTATATGTCTAATTAATATTCTGGACATATTTGAAATTTATAAAATTTTATAAACATAGATTACTATGTTGAGACAAACGTTTATTTTTGTAACGTTTTTAAATCGAAAATATACGTTTTAAATATTAAAAGGATTAATAATTATGAAAATTAATTATAAGTCCTTTGATTTACGTGATAAATCGAGAAATAGGACTTTACGATTTCAAATCGATCAAATTCGATTTATAAAATAAAATAGTAAGGAATTACTATTTGAAAGTCAAAATCGTTGACTTTATTAACCAGTGTTGACTTCGTTGACTTTTAAAGTCAAACGTACGTTTATACGGTTGATAAATACGCCAGTACGCGTAAGATATACTAATTGAGTATGATACCTCATTAGTAAGAAAAGATTTCATAAATAAAATCCATATATTGAAAACGCATTTATAAGACGTCAACGCCTAAACCGAAGGGTTAAGACGATATAGTCAACGTGTCTCGAAGACGAGAACAATTCTAATTATATACGATTTGAAAGCGTATTGAACTCATTAAGAATTCAGTTCACCTCGATATAAGATATCAAGTTTATCTAGATTTTGAAACTCTCGAGAGACTCGAGCGACGTCTAAAACCTCGCTTTTTGTAAAGGTGTGACGCAAACGCAGCCGACCGGACACCGACGTGCAAACAAACCTAGGACTCGCTTCTGACAAACCATAGTCAAGGTGGGCTCCTTTCTTACCTCACTAATGTGGGCTTACTTTTCAAACAAGATGTGACCTCATCGTTATTCCAAACGAGTTTATTTACAATGTTTATTCTACAACTGACAAATGTTTACTGATTACCTACAAAAATATTCTGTTTTGTGAATGGATCCTATCTGTTATGCCGGGTAGGGCTGTGGCGATGGTTGGAACTATATTATGACAAGTTATGTGATTTGTGGGTCGCGCCCAACCTTTATTAATGTCGGGTCCCGCATCGATGATAAATGCCTGCTAGGATTGAGGTGAAGGTTGGAACAATTGCTATGTTAACATATGCTTGTGAGAGCGATTTGTGTCTCAGACGGGATTACGGCGGTCACGGCGTCGTAGAAGGAGGCCTCCTCTCGACGCTTTGATTTTAATCTTGTTATGAATTGTGACTATGAGATACGGACCATACACACCAAGAAAATGCTCGGACGAGCGATGTTTATGAACTGAAAATGTTTTAGTAAGCCTGCGCATTTCATCTAAAACCTCGCGACTTACTACGATATTAGCGATGTAATTTTAATACCAAATGTTTTCGGCATGAGTCCACCGAGTGCAATTTCTTGTACTTAGCCCCGCATGTTTGTTTTAAATGTGCGAGTTGAGCTTCGATGATGGTGATGGGAATGTGTTGAGGAGTCCTGTCATTGACCGCTTATCTAAATTTGTGGTTTTCACCTTGAATGCATATCATCATATATGTATTCACACACTTTCCGCTGCTAAACTCTGAATTCATTTACTTTATGTTTAGTATGAATTGTTAAAGTCTCTCAGGTCATTATATCTTTAGATTGTGGGAGGATAATGCAACATGAATTATTGAGGTCCATCGGACTACTGTTAAGTCTTTGGGTCCGATGGCCTAACCCTTTTTGAATCGTTATGACATCATCTTATGTTATGATCAAGCATGCTAGATTATTCTTATTATATGATTGTATCATGTTCGAGCATGCTAGTTTATTGTTATTATGCATCTTTATCTTAGACGTGTAATCCCTAAAATACTACTCCTAGTGTTAGTCGCCCTCCAGTCCGGGTCGTCCGGAGAGGGGTCGTGACAGAAGTGGTATCAGAGCCCTGTTGCTCTTTGAAAACCCAAATCCTTTTAAATTCTAAGTCTAGATCGAGTCACTGGACTTCTAGAAATCTACTGACTCCTCTCAACACTCCATCACATCAAGCTCAACCGGAAAAAAGGTAACTGCAATTCTTTCTCAACTCATGAAATGGAAAATTTTTACATGGTGAGCAAGTTGGAAGAATTTTTGAAAGATTATGTTATTATGGAAATTTTGATGATGAAATGAAAATGGAGCAAGGAAATATTTTTTTCAAAAACTTTGAGTTGAATTGATGCTATTACTCAAGTATTGAAATGAAAGTACATGGTGGTACTAATTGAATGATCATCGGGAAGGATGAATTCGCATTGATATGCAAGATTGAGTTGAATGATCAACATGGAATGAATGAATTCATTTTGATATGTATATGAGTTGACTATGATTGTCATTTTGAAATCGTATTTCCAAATTCTCAAATGAGACTTTATTTCCAATCTTCAAAATCTTGTTTTCAACGAATGATATGTTATCACGAAGAGAACCTAGACTCTAAGGAGCATGCTCACGTATCGTGAAAGAACATAGAAGTATGAACTTCTTTTTCCTTACGAGAACAAAAGAACGATAGGAAGAATGAAAGTGACGATAGCCTCGAGCTCGAACGACGAAAGACGAGCGAGAAGGATGAACGAGGACGATCTCAACCTTAAAGAAGAACGACGTCGACCTTTCATCATCACTTCGACATGAGTGACCGTCGACATGAATCATGACGTGGACCTCTATTACGGCTTCAGAATGTTCAGCCTCAACATAAGGACGTGGATGTGGTAGACATATTACGTCGACATACGTCTCGATTTACATTTTTGGCACGATCGCACAAATTTCCTGCACTGCGCAGTAAATTTGTTTTAGCTAGATCTCTTTCGTTAGGACTCCGATTTATGCATGGTTTTCACCTGCGTATTCCTAACGCACTGATCTTCATTTATTATGAAGAACAGAATCCCTAATTCTGTCTCAAGAATACGATAGAGTCAGTTGAACTCTAGTTTAAGTGTTTGGTATAATACAAGGATCTCGTAGCATATATATATTAAGATGTTATTGGTCTATATGTATACGTTTGGGTAAGACTAAGAAGGTAAGTTGTGATATGTGTTGTACCTTATGATGTTGCCTACCTTATAGATTGATTAGTTCCAACCTAGTTGCTTCTCGTTATGCTTAAGTTATCCTTTCTGTTTTGAGATGACGATAGTTGACTTATGTTAGTTTTGATCGTGACAGATGGAGGAGATGCGCTATATCGCTAGGAGGAGGGTAGGACCTCATGCCACACCCGAGGAACTGATGCGCACCTATCGGGAATGTTGGATGTGCGCCGGAGAAGACCTAGGCGAGTTTCTGGCGTATTACCTTCGGCTGTGGAGGAACGCCCAAGCTTATGGCGCAACCGACTATGATGGCATTAAGCGACTCCTAGCTATACTCCCTTGTACATGGGATGGTTATGCCCGAGAGGTGTCGGGAGATTACATTTATCGTATGCCCCGAGGCTATGATTTGATTGGGGATCTGCCCAGGTTCGTGAGTCATCGACTTACGTGTACAAGATTCTGAGTCGCACCTATGGGACCCTATCTCCTCCACGGGAGTACACGTGGCGTGATGAGTCTCCGTGGCTATACCTTGAGGTTCCGAGATGTGTCGATCCGGTGATACCCCTGCATCGGATAGATGAGGCGGGATGTACGAGGTATAGCAGGCAAGACGCCTAGAGCTCTGGGAGAGCCCGTCTTGCCACCAGCAGTTTTTGGACACCCAGTACGTCCACCACTACCGCCCCTACCGCCTGCGTTCGATCCGCCACCACCGGAAGAGGAAGAGCCCTTCCGTCGGACAGCATGAATGAGTGTATCAGATGCCTTCAATAGCTATGACCCGACCCGAGTATGCTACAGCCCGATCCGCCACAACTACGACTTGTACGGCGCGGATAACTTCGGACCCCTGCGCGACATACCAATGGTGGAAGCCAGCGGTGCAGGACCGTCCAGGGTACGACCTCGTGAGGACGATTCGGATGGAGAAGACGACTCCGAGGAAGAGGAAGACCCCGATGAAGACGCGGAGTAGGAAGGAGCCCGTGAAGACGTTAGACGACCTTTTTAATTAAAATTTTTGTTATGACTAGCATGTGCTAGCTTTTCCTTTTTATATTTCGGTAATGATGGAACAAGAACTCGATATTTTTTTGGATGGCCATGTGGGCCGGAACCCTTACTGTTTTGATTTATTGTGATTTTTGATGATTGAACATCCCGCTTTTGACAGATCTTGATTACCTATCTATATATTTGACCCAAGTGGGCTTTTGCGACAAATTATCTATGTTAAGGATGAGTTGTTTTGTTTTGAAATCATTTTGCGAAGAGGCTATGAAAATCCTATGTATGTTAAGTTATGAAGGAGACAAGTGATTAACGGTTATATGTTTTCTATAGCAGAATGCCTCTGAGAAGAGACCCGGAACGAGAACCCAGAGGTCGAGGAAGACCTAGAGGAAGGGGTAGAATCCCCGAGCAAGAGGAATATGATATTCCCCAACCACCCCCACCTCAACCTGATCGAAGGATCGAGGAACTATTCCTGAGGCAAAACCCACCGGTCTTTAACGGAAAGGGAAGCCCAGAAGAAGCCGAGCAATGGGTTAGAACCATTGAACGGATCTTCAATTTTCTACGATGCACGACACAGGAACGATTGTCCTGTGTAGCCTTCTAATTAAATGGACCCGCAGATTTCTGGTGGGAGGCCAGGAAAAAGACGTTTACGGCTGAGCAACTGGAAGAGTTCTCATGGGAGGACTTCAAGAGGGAACTGTATGAGAAATACATCCCCAAAAGCTATAAGAGGAGAAAGGAGCAGGAATTTTTCCTGCTGAAACAAGAAAGGTTGTCTGTGATCGACTATGATCGTGCTTTCTGCGAGATGTCGAGATATGCACCAGAGCAGGTGGACACCGACTTGAAAATGTCGGAAAAGTTTAGGTCCGGACTGAGAATGGAGATACGGATGTCTCTTGCCACCATGGAGACCTAATCTTACATCAAGCTCTTGCACGAGCTTTAGATATTGAGGCGACAATGTCCGAAGATAGGTCGATGTCGGCTCGCATACATAACTCAACGGACAGAGGAAAAGGGAAATGGGAACCCAACCGCGGGAACAACAACCGCGGGAGCTATGGGGACTCGAGTCACAAGCGCCCGTGGCAAGGAAACGCGGCGCAGCAGGGCAGAACTGGAAGAGAGCAGCTTATGCTCCACCGGCAAGGGGGCCACAGGAACATATAAGGGCACCTCCATGCCCTAGATGCCATAGAGCACACAAAGGAGTGTGCACGGCAAATGTGGTGAGCTGTTACAAGTGCGGGGCAAAAGGGCATTACGCCAATAATTGCCCAGTGACACGTATGGATATAAGGCCGAATCAACCCGGCAATGTCCAGCCACTAAGGGCTATACAGCTCCAACCCCACCACGCAATAGTTCCAAATTTCAACCTCAAGAACTCCAAAGGCAACAACCCCAAAGAAGTGGTGCGGAACCACAATGGCAAGAAGAACAACAACCCCAAGCGGTGGAAGCGGCCACCGCCTCAACAACAACAAAGGCGTCGACCACCATGCAACGGCAGAATGCAGCCCGCAACAACAGCAGAACCAACAAGGACCAGCGCCTGTCACCTCAAATTGCTCAGTTAGAGCCTACGCCTTGCATAGGAGGCAGAACGAACAAAACCAGGGAAACCTGGCAGGTATGGGAGTTCTTCTCAACATACATGTTATAGTATTGTTCGATACGGGTGCTTCGCATTCTTTTATAGCAAAATCATGCGTAGAATTGCTGGGCCTTAGGTCTGAAAAGTCAAGCCAGGATATGATAATCTCGTCGCCTATAGGAGGGATTATGACTGTTACACACTTTTGCTCGAACCTAGAGTTGACATTAGGATCACTTAAGGTTCTGGCTAACATTCTAAACATAATACCCATGGATGATGCAGACTTAATCCTAGGAATGGACTGGTTAGCTAAGAATCATTCCACGATTCTATGTAAGGAAAGGAAAATTTCGTTTCACTTTCCTGGATAAGAAGCCACGCATTTCCATGGAATCAGCATGGGAAGGAGAGTTCCGATCGTATCGGCTCTACAAGCGAGGAGGATGATGAACCAGAAAGGATGCCATGCATTCCTTGTTTATTTGAACGGAGAGGATAAACCCGAAGCGCGGGTAGAAGACATAGAAGTTGTCCAAGAATTTTCGGACGTGTTTCCCGAAAACCTACCAGGATTGCCTCCTGATAGACAACTAGAGTTTACCATCGACTTGGAGCCAGGATCAGCCTCGGTGTCGGCGCCCTATAGGATGGCCCCAAAAGAGTTGGAGGCAAGATCCGATTCAAGAATTGTTGGATCTAGGTTTCATTAGGCCAAGAGTTTCACCTGGGAGCCGGGTAGGGTCTGTTGACAAATGTTTATGCATTACACCGCCAAAATATTCTGCTTTTGTGTATGGATCCTATCTCGTTATGCCCGGTAGGGCTGTGGCGATGGTTGGAACTATATTATGACAAAGTTATGTCATTTGAGGGTCGCGCCAACCTTTTATTAATGTCGGGTCATGTCATGGGATGATAAATGCCCGCTAGGATTGGCGTGAAGGTTGGAACTATTGCTATGTTAACATATGCTTGTGAGAGCGATTTGTGTCTTTGACGGGATTACGGCCGATCACGGCGTCGTAGAAGGAGGCCTCCTCTCGACGCTTGATTTTAATCTCATTATGAATTGTGACTATGAGATACGAACCATACACACCAAGAAAATGCTCGGCGAGCGATGTTTATAAACCGAAAATGTTTTAGTAAGCACAAGACATTTCATCTAAAACCCTTGTGACTTACTCTGATATTGGCGCAGTAATTTTAATACCAAATGTTTTCAAGATGAGTCCACCGAGTGCAATTTTTGTACTTAGCCACCGCATGTTTGTTTTAAATGTGCGAGTTGAGCTCGATGATGGTGATGCGGAATGTGTTGAGGAGTCCTGTCCTTGACCGCTTTATCTAGAATTTGTGATTTTCACCTTGAATGCATATCATCATATATGTATTCACACACTTTCCGCTGCTAAACTCTGAATTCATTTACTTTATGTTTTAGTATGAATTGTTAAAGTCTCTCAGGTCATTTATATCTTTGGATTGTGGGAGGATAATGCAACATGAATTATTGAGGTCCATCGGACTACTGTTAAGTCTTTGGGTCCGATGGCCTAACCCGTTTTGAATCGTTATGATATCATCTTATGTTATGATCAAGCATGCTAGATTATTCTTATTATATCATTGTATCATGTTCGAGCATGCTAGTTTATTGTTATTATGCATCTTTATCTTAGCCGTGTAATCCCTAAAATACTACTCCTAGTATTAGTCGCCCTCCAGTCCGGGTCGTCCGGAGTGGGGTCTTGACACTCCTTCTACAGACGCCGTGACCGGCCGAAGATGTTGCTAACGGCTCACAACACATAACCAGAATTCGCATCGACTAGATCCTCGACCGTCAAGATGTTGCTAACGGCTCACGATCACCCACCGGTGTACACGCTAACCCTAGCCGAGAATTCTCGATCTAACTAGATCCGATATCGATTTTCGATAAAGTTGGGAGCTACCCAACAATCGATTCACTTTCATAGTTGGCTCGCCCAACCACATGATAGGATATATACATTAAAACATAAATACTTTGGGCATGTAATTGAATAACAGTTCATAATCATTTCTCAACTGAAAGCTTGTAAATAAATACTTTTCAAAGAAAGCGTCGTAAATAAAAGGGTTTTTTAGTAAAGCCCACCTCGTATACGTAGGTCTTTCTATAAACCTTTTCTATGTCTCAGCTCAAGATCACGTCCCACCTTAACGTAAGAATTATTTTAGTACATTTGTCACGTTTCGATAGAGACGAATATCGCCTATAACGCCCCATACATCAAATAAGGCTAACGCTTGGACTTATTTTGACGCTTTCAAATCAAATGATGTCGATTATGAAATTACTTATCATATAAGAGATATTCCATCTTTTTAGCACATAATGTACGTTTTAATGTACTTACGTAACGTAGGTTACATTGTTATTAAACGTACTACGTCACATAGATCACGTATTATTGGATTTCGTGCGATTTGACCTTGGTCAACGTTTTTGGTCAACGATTTTGACTTGGTTAACATTTAGTCAACATTTTGACTTTGGTCAACAATTTTGACTTAAAAGTCAACAATTTGACTTTTTCAATTATATATATATAATTTCGATTTTAATTAGTATTTTAGCTCTAAAAATTCACATAAAATCATACTATGTTTAAAACATTATTTTAAAACATATTATGCAATTATACCTTATAAAATAAATTTATAACATTAATACACATATACTATAGTTTTCGGTTATTTTAATTAAATAACTTAGACTTGTGCAAAAATTCTTATAAATTCACATGTCACACTATTTTAATAGAGGATTAATAATATGTAATTACTTAGGTCCAAGAAAAATTATACACTTTAGTATCATATTACATAGTTTTCGAAAACTTTAATTTAATTAAGCAAACATTTTCTAAAAATTCCAATGAATTCACATAACACATAATTATCTAAAAGCATCCTTATTATAACATAATTTTTATTTATTATGAACTATGTAATAAAATTTTCCTAAGTCATGTTCGAAAATTTGGACTTAGGTCCAATTAATTTTTAACAAATCCAATAAATTTATAAAACACCATATTATGATTCTACACTATCAATATGCTATGATAACACTTAAACATGGATTATATCAAAACATAATATCATATTCTATAATTTTCGAAAATCATATACTTAGGTACTAAGTTTTCCAAAAATTCTACATAAAATCATACAAGCATAATAAATATCCTAGATCATGATTTCATGATCAAATCAACAATTAAAAATCATAATCATCAACTTATCACACCCATATACTTTCGGTCAACATGAAAAATTTAATATCATGCTTGATTTTGTGATATAATTATAATACATGCTTAATAATATCATATAAACACAATATCTAAACATCTTAGCATATGATATATAATTTTCGAAAATTACAAATATATACTAAGCTTATAACATAAATTCTAACGGATGAAAATTGAAAATTCTAACATATATTCGAAGCTCGTAAGGTTGCTAACCTTTTAATCGGAGTCGATTTGTTCGGTGAAGGTTTATTTGAACTAAGATTTGGAATCAAAGATCAAGAACTCTCTCAAACTTTCCTCTCTATTTTTCGGTCCTAAGGGTTTGTAAAATGAGAAATTGTAGTGCTAATGTTATATTTATAAGCACATACAACTTGTAGTGTAATAATTACATAAAATGATAACTTGTTCACTTGCTAAACTTGTTCAACATTTTCGGCCACCTCCATGTGGTAAGAGACAAAATTTTGATCTTATCATATATACTTTAATAGGTGTCCTTATCCTTAATTTGCAACTTGTATCTTAGTTGTCATATAAAATAATGAATTTGTCACTTTATTACACACATGAGTGTGTGTCGCCTATGATTAGGTCTTAGGATTAGATTTTAATTTTTTTCTTATATTATATACTTTATTATATCATATTATCCTTTAATTAATAATTTGTATCATAATTATCAAGAATTAAAGAGTTTGTCACATTATGTGACATATGTACCATTCTCGGCCACTCTCTAGTTTTTAGGATTAATTTTTATTTTTTTCATATAATACACTATATTATTATTATGCAATAAAGTTACTTTAGAAAAGTCAACAATTTCAACTATAAGTGGCCTTATTATATAGTGTGAAATTAAATAATTTCAACTCCAATTTTCCAACATTTCGCTCCCTCATTAAATGAGCCATGGATTAATTGTTCAAATTGCTAACTATGTCCACTTTACACCTAATATAAGATAAGATACAACTCATAGCCTCCCATTAATTTTAGCATAGAAATTGATTAAATTTTGTTACCTTATACACCTAAATTTTCGTCCATTATCATGTATGTGTCACCCAACTTGTGAAACTTGTAATACAACTCATATTATCCTTAATAATATCACATTAATATAATTAATATCATACATTATTAATTGGATAAGAATTAAATTAAAATTACTCCTTAAGAACACATATTTTTGAAAATTAGGGTTTAATATACTAAATATTTTTTTTCATGTAATAAATGGCTACCACATAGTTATGTGACATATTATAAATACTAATTGATGATTTAAATCATAGGAAAATATTTAGAACAATTTAGATCACAAAACCTAATTTTAAAATTATGGTTTTCAAACCCATTTCATATGGTACATTTCATTCCTAAACTTTCTAGCATTATTTTGATGATAAATAACGCTCTTATATCATAAAATAATCATAGGAATTTGAATTTTATAATTCCATGATCATTTGGCCAAATTATCGAATTATCTCAAAACGCTGACGTTGAAACGCCTCTAAATTCACATAATTGAATTATCTCTAAAATGTTCAAAATAAAGTTGTAACAACTTTATTTATTCCTATAATAATAGGAAATTTCAAAATTTAAGCTTAAATGCTTAAAAATAATGTAAGACTTAACTGTCGAATTTTATCGACGTTAGTAATATACGTTCGAAGGAATATCTGAAACTATATTCCTTAATTCGCTAAGCGTCAGTGAATGTCACACAGAATTTATCAAATTATGCTTAGTCAAAGTTGAGCGTTGACTAATTAAGATTTTAATTATCGAGCTTAAAACCCTAATTACGATTTATATTATCGTAATTTAGTATTAAAACGACGGGATATTACATTCTACCCCCCTTAAAATAAATTTCATCTCAAAATTTGCATACCTTGGAAAAGTTCGGGATATCGCTCTTTCATAGCGTCCTCGAGTTCCCACGTGGCCTCTTCTTGTCCGTGGTGCCTCCAAAGGATTTTTACTAATGGTATAGATTTGTTTCTCAACTGCTGAACCTTACGGTCTAAGATAGCCGTAGGTTCTTCCACGTAACTCATATCGGGGTTCAAAATCACATCATCATGATGAATCACGTGTTTTGGATCATACACGTACTTTCTCAATTGCGACACGTGGAATACATTATGGACATTGCCCAAACTCGGCGGAAGTGCCAATCGATAGGCTACAGGACCTATTCTCTCAAGAATTTCATAAGGTCCTATGAAATGTGGCCTTAATTTTCCTTTCACTCCAAATCTTACGATCCCTTTTGATGGTGAAACTTTAAGAAAAACTTTGTCGCCACATTTGAAGTGTAGCTCGGATCTACGTGTATCGGCATAAGATTTTTGCCTATCCTGAGCTTCTTTTATCCTTTGTCTAATTTGGCGAACAATTTCAATCATTTCCTCAACTGTGTCAGGCCCTAAAATTTTCCTTTCACCCACTTCATCCCAATAGAGTGGAGATCGACATTTCTTTCCATATAGAGCTTCATATGGGCCATATCAATTGTCGCTGATAGTCATATTATAAAGCTAATTCAATAAGTGGTAAAACATATTCCCAAGTTTCACCTCTTCCAATACTACTGCTCGCAACATGTCCTCAAGTGTTTGATTGTTCGCTCGATCGCCATCGACCCCGGATGAAAAGTCGTGCTAAAATTCATTCGTGCCCAACTCCTTTTGCAAGCTAGTCCAAAATCTCGATGAGAACTTTGAATCTCTATCAGAGGAGATAGATTTCGGCACTCCATGTAGACGTACAATTTCTTTCACATATAGTTGGGCTAACTTATCCGATCCATAAGTAGTCTTGATAGGCAGAAAATGAGCACATTTGGTAAGGCCATCCACTATTACCCATATAGCAGTGTTTCCCCTTTTTGACCTTGGTAGACATGTTACAAAGTCCATTGCTATATCATCCCACTTCCATTCGGGTATTTCCAAAGGTTGTAGCTTTCCATAAGGTCGTTGATGCAGTGCCTTCACTTGTTGAGAAGCGAGACATCGTTCTACAAAAGAGGCTATATCCCGCTTCATACCTTCCCACCAAAACCTTTCCTTTAGGTCTTGATACATTTTAGTACTGCCTGGGTGGGCGGTATAAGGAGTATCATGAGCTTCACTCATGATTTCATTTAGAAGATCGTCGTTATCTGGAACGCACAATCTTCCTTCAAACAATAGGGCATTGTCTGGTGCTTCTTGAAAACCCTTTAGTCCTTCAGCCCTTACCTTGGCTCTTGCATTTTCTAACTTTTCCTCCATCCTTTGTCCGTCTACTATCCTTTTTCTTAAGTCAGACGTCAAAGTGAGTGTAGCAATACAACTCGTGATCGTCTGTGGTTTTTCAACCATCTCTATTTCCATCCTTTCAAATTCTCTAATGAGTTTTTCTTCTTGTGTGAAAAGACTTCCTAAATTAGGTTGATTCTTACGACTCAAGGCATCGCCTACCACGTCACCTTGCACGGTGGTAGTTTATACCACGTCGTAATCTTTTACTAGTTCGAGCCACCTTCTTTGTCTCATGTTTAAATCTCTTTGCTCGAAAAAGTATTTCAAACTTTTATGATCAGTGAAGATCTCACACCTTACTCCATAAAGGTGGTGTCTCGCATCTTCAAAGGCATGTACCACCGCTGCCAGTTCTAGATCATGAGTTGGATAATTCAACTCGTGTGGCCTAAGTTGTCGTGATGCGTAAGCTATGACCTTTCCTTCTTGCATCAATACGCAACTAAGTCCATTCTTGGAAGCGTCGGTATAGACCACGTATTCTTTATTTGCATCTGGAACTGCGAGTACCGGCGCACTGGTCAATTTTTCTTTAAGCTTCTGGAAACTCGCCTCACATTCATCTGTCCATGTAAATTTAATTCCTTTTCGGAGTAGCTGGGTCATTGGCCTTGCTATTTTAGAGAATCCCTCAATGAATCTCCGATAATAGCCAGCTAATCCTAGGAAACTTCGAATTTCGTTTTGTGTTGTCGGTGATTTCCAGCCTTGTACGGCTTCAACCTTTGCAGGATCCACTTTAATTCCTTCAGTAGACACAATGTGTCCAAGGAATATTACTTCTTTAAGCCAGAATTCACACTTGCTGAATTTGGCGTAAAGTCGCTCGGATCTTAGGGTTTGTAAAACCATCCTTAGGTGTTCCTTATGCTCTTCCTCATTCTTCGAATAGATGAGAATGTCATCTATGAAGACCAAGACAAACTTGTCTAGGTATGGGTGGAACACTCTATTCATAAGATCCATAAATACAGCTGGTGCATTAGTCAGACCGAACGGCACAACTACAAACTCGTAGTGGCCATATCTTGTTCGGAATGTTGTCTTAGATATATCCTCCGGCCGTACCTTAAGTTGATGGTATCCTGACTTAAGATCGATTTTCGAGAATACGCTTGCACCTCTCAACTGATCGAACAAATCGTCAATCCTTGGTAGCGGATATTTGTTCTTAAGCATCAGTTTGTTTAATTCTCGATAATCGATGCACATCCGTAGTGAACCATCTTTCTTCTTGACAAACAGGACAGGTGCTCCCCATGGTGAAACACTTGGTCTAATAAAACCCAAGTCCAAAAATTCTTGGATTTGAATTTTCAGCTCTTCGAGTTCCTTTGGTGCCATTCTGTAAGGTGCTTTTGACATCGACTCATCCCGCCCGCATCAATTGTGAACTCTAGTCGCCGTCCGGGTAGTCCCTAAGAATGTATCAGGAAAGATGTCCGGATATTCTCGGACAATTTCCACATCTTCAACCTTTATTTCCGCTTTCCCTTCTCCATTTAGATAAACAAGGAATGCTTGACATCCCTCTTTTTTCATCATCCTTCTTGCTTGTAGCGCGGATATTATGGAGATTTTCTTTCCCATACTGATTCCATAGAAGTTCGTAGCTTCCTTACCCGGTGGTTGGATCGAAATTCTTCTTTCTTTGCATAGGATCGTGGAATGGTTTTCGGCCAACCAATCCATTCCTAGAATTATGTCTACATCCCCCATAGGTATTATGTTCAAGTTATTTGTGTCACGACCCAACTATTTAACTACTTAATTAATCAAATAATCAAGCCGTGACTGGTTGAATCAACAATAATCTTCCAACAACAAGTAATTTAAAGAATTTGGTTTTTGAAACAAACGGACATCATAACGTTTGAAAATGAAATAAGCCAACCTGAACTCAGAGAATATCCAACAACAATATAAACACAAACGAGGGCACAGCCTCAAAATACATACATAAGAGTTTTCAAAAATATTTACAAGGTTATCAAAAGTACGGTTTCAATGTTTCTAGGTCTTAGCAGCGGAATAGTAATGAATATCATGTGTGAAGACATGATATTCAAACACATCTAATTTAAGTAAGAAAGTAAAATAATATTTCAGCTCAGTTTCCCGCCACATCTCCTTTATGCTCAACCTGCATCAGAGAAACATTTTGGGAGGGTATGAGTACCAGAAAGTACTCAGTGGATAATGCCAACATATTTTTCGAAATTTATAACTTCATTGAAAGAGGTATATCCTTCAATTAACATTAAGAACACAGTTGATAAATCCTGCATAAGAATTTCCATTATAATAGAAAAGATCACCACATTTTATCTTTCAAACATACCGGCATAACATACCGAGTTGGTCCCAAGGATCACAACTACTGGCCATACCCTATCTACGCTATTTGGTAAAGGGAAGTAGGCCTCCTCCCCAGTACCATGGCCGGCCTACATGGGCAAGCTCACAGCCATCTACCTGTGCACAGTACATAACATTTTCCTACCGTAGATAGGTACATCGCCGTCATACCCACAATGTGGTAAAACATTCATTTTCAACATATTCATCATGTGGTGATTGAAATTAATTTCATAATAAAACAAGTCCAAGCTTAACAAAAATTCTTTCGCATAAAATAACTTTAAGAAGCATTACCCACCTGAATACGTTCAATCCAACAAGTTGGGTTCTTCGCTCTTTACTTCCCGATTCCTCTCGCTGATCCTTTTAACATAAGATTATCGTTGACTTTAGTAATCTTTCTTACTTATTTATACTATTAGTGATCAAGTAATATCTCAAACGCCTTATTCATATCAAATTCGCGAAATTTCATAACAGAACATTTGTAATATGTATAGCCCAATCATACCAAACTACTTCATATCATCCCAAACTCCTCAATATCATCACCATATACTTAAATATACACTTAGGAATTTAAAACAAGTTTAAATTCATTCATTTATACTTTAATCGGCTAATGTCCTTCAACTACATGTTTATAAGATTTCAATATTTTTAATATCCAAAATCCATTAATTATCAAATATCATATAGTTATACTCAATTAACATCAATAATCATAAATTCATGATCCATTCAATCATAGATCAAGTATATCACCTATAAGTATAACTTTAGTTTAAACTTTAATTTTCTAACTTTTGATACCTATGTTCAAAAATTCCCAATAATTCTACTTAAGCATTATTTTTATCATAGATCTCAAATATCAATTCAAATCCATCAAATAAAATCAAGAAATCAAAGTTCATGGTATGCCCTTCATTTTCGAAAATTAGGGCTATTAGTATATGGTTGAATTAAATTCCTATAAATTCATTTTATACATTATTCATGTCCCTAAGCATGATTATCATGTCAAATTCATCAATAAAAATCAAAATCATTAAGTTCCTACTAATCCTCATTTTCGAAAATTTTGGAAATTTAGTAAGCATGGTTTAATTTTTAATTTCTTCATTCATATGATGTTTATAATCATCCCTAAACATATGTTCAAGCTTAGTTCAATCATATCATAACATGTGAACCATATTCAAAAATTAGGGTTTCATGATCAAACTTTAATTTTGAAATTTCATGAATTTAAGGAATTTAAATCCATAGCTTATGTTAATCAAGCTCCATATTCATAATTAAATCAATAAACATAATAAAATTGAAACAAATCATCCATACTCAACATTTCATAATTTTCGAAAATTATAGGAATATAGAACATGCTTTTCATGAATTTAAATTGCATAATCTTAAGCTAAATCAAGGAATTACCTTACTGGGATGATTTGCCCTTAATTCCAAGGTTAATTATGTATTAAAATTGAAAAGAAAATTTTGTGTGTGTGTGAGTGTGTGAGGGCCGAAAATGGGAGGTGTTTTGAGGTTGAAGATGGTTTATCTTATGTATTATAATTCTAGAAACTTAATTTAAATTTAATGTGCATTTATTTAAAATTTCAAGATAATCAAACACAAATTTCAAAAATATTATAATTACACCCTATTCTTACTAATTCCATACCATAATATAATTTATTTAATAGGATCATATTTCAATTAAATTATAAAATCTAATGCAACTTATATTCATAATTGAATTTAGATTCATATAGCATAATTTAAATCCTTTCATATATTAAAATTCAACTAATTATTTAATTGCTTCCTAAATTTCAAAATTACACCAATTAATTCTTTTATCACTAATTATTAATAAAACAATTTATTCAAGATATTTAATATCTTAAATAATATTTTATCTCATTTTATAAGAAAATAACATGCAAAATAATTAATGCATTTCATAGCGTAATTTCTAATTAATAGCATTTTTCATGCAAACATAAATAAATAAACACATATTTCACATTTTATCACAAATAAACTCATTTCTAATAAATCTCTACATTTTCCAATCCCATATGTTCAAATCTTAAATTAATTGATTCACGATTAATATTTCATTATATTGAATTTTATAAATTTTAGGGCTTAAATAGCTTTTAAACCCTTAATTATACCTAATTGCTTTAATAATTACTAATAAATTTTCGGTTACTACAATTTGCTAGAACCTTAAGTGAGCCTAAGTTCAACTCTAAGTTCGAGCAAGCATGTTAACGGCCATAATACCTCCTATAGGTGATGAAACCTCATTTCCTATCTGCTTCTTCGTGTTTAAGTTCTAACATATCAACGCATGCTTTGAAATGAAAGAATGCTGAAGCACCAGATCGAACAAAAGCTTAATAGGTATGTTAAAAGTAATCCCATACCGCCAGTTGCCTCGGTTTTGTTCGCTCTCTCGCACATTCAGTGGCATAGCCCTAGCCTCGAGCCGGGTGTTGTCGGCGGGTGTTTGCATTGCTGGTCTCAAGGGCCGCCGCCTTGGTTGTTGCCGCCTCTGTGGTCGTTGTCGCCGCCACTGGCCGCTGTCTGGTACTAAATAGCCCTTAATGGTCAGGGGGCCTGTTGATTTGGCCTTCCCGCGCTATTTGACGGAACCCGGCATTCGTTGCATAGTGGCCCTTCACGCCACACTTATAGCAATTGAAATTTCAGCCAAGCACACCCCGTGCCTCTTGTTACATTTTGGGCATGGAGGATCCTCATCGGCTCTTGAGGTCCATTCATGGGTGGAGCAACATCGGTCTTCTCCATCCTCGTCTTGAGCCATGTTATTCTCGCCATGGTCATTGTTACCGTTGTCAATCCTCTCCTGAAGTTGTTATCATAGAACTTCCTTCCCATTTTCGCTTTCCTTTGTCACCCGACATTTTGGGACCGTGTCGGTGCAGATTTTTCCTGCATTGCAGCCTCTATGTCCAAGGCCTCGACTCGTAGCTTCCGTGATATGTCAAGTCTCCGTGACTGCCAAAGACATTTTGATCTCATGTCTTAGCCCCGATCTCAATTTCTCCGACATTTTCATGTCAAGATTTACCATGTCCGGGGCATACTGACATGTCACGTAAAACATGGTCGATTCGCCATCGACATCTTTCCTTGCTTTAGGTTGAAAAATTCCACCTCCTTCTTCTTTCCATAGCTCTGGGAATGTATTTCATACATTTTCATCTTAAAATTATCCCAGAAGTACTCCATCCGCTCGTGTCGTTGTCTTCCTTCTCGCCTCCCACCGTAAATCACCGGTCCGTGAGTTGGAATGTTACACAAGATAGTCTCTTATGTAGTACAACCAAGGAAATCAAGATCCTTTCTATGGCCCCACCCACTGCTCGCGCCTTCGTGGCCCTTTCCATTGAAAGAGGTGGGTTTTGCCTAAGAAAGTTCTTCCACCGCGGTCACGTGGATGTGGAGGTGGCGCAGTATCTCTTCACCTCCGCTTGGGATCCTCCTTCTCCCCTACCCCTACCTCTTACCTCCGCTCGGTGCACGCCTCATGGCATTCTCGTTAATGAAAACGTAGTTAGCATTTGCATAACGCTTATCGCAGCTCATAATATCTTCATGCAAATGAATCACAAAATGCTTTAGCAACCATTCATTCTTCATACTCAATTGTGTCGCAAAGCCCATCTAGGTCATCATATATATATATATGGAAAATGCCTCAAACAAGTCTATTTTGTACAAGTCATAAGACTCAAAAGGATGCTAAGTACATACCGTACCATATAAGCCACTCTCAACTAATATACTGGATTACAAGACATCACAAAATACTATGCTTCTATGTTCATGTCAAATTACTACTACGTACTACACACTACTCAAATACTAATATCCGTCCTCGTCCATGTTCCTGTTCATGTTCCCATGGTTTTCCCTCGCAGCTTCATCTTTGCTTGGATCCTCCTCAGGATCTTCTTCTTCTTCCGAGTCCTCTTCGGAATCTTCTTCTAAGCTTTCCTCTCGAGCACGCCTACGTGACGGTCCAGCACCATCATCTTCTACAAAGATACACGCCACGATAGAACATAAGCCTCTTGATGATCATGTGCTTCCATGTATGTCCCCTCGTGATAAGGTGCTGTCATTGGTGGCAAAACTGGAGGTGACGGTCGCGTCGGATGTCCAAATGTCATAGGTGGAAGGACTGGAACTCCCAATGACCTTGGTCGCGACATCCTAGTCACATGCTCGGGTCGATCTCCTGCTTCCAAAAATCTTGGTACTACAGGGTTGACCACACGAGGAACTTCCGTGTATAACCACTCGGGCGTGTCGTCTTGCCATGTATACTCCATTGGAGGAAGGTAGGGCCCTCTCGGTGCCGCTCTATATACACTGTAGAGATATATGAGATGACTGACGAACCTCGGTAGGTCTCCAATCAAATCATAATCAATGCCTGCACGATAAATGTAATCGCCCGATATTTCCCTTGCATAATCTTCCCAATCAACTGGCAATCGAGTGAGTAAACGCTTGATGCCATCGTAGTCCGTCACACCGTACTCATGTGCGTCCATCCATAATCGGAGATAACTCATCAGAAACTCTCCCAAACTGTCTCCCCAACTCATGCTGTAAGTACGATATGCTTCGAGAACTTCTCCTGGTGTAACTCACGGTCTTATCCTTCGCCTTGGTGAATAATACGGTCTCGCCATCTAACACAGACAATACTAGCGTAAGTCCATCTATATATATCTGATAAGCAGATAAGGTGAACTAACATATATCTGTTAAGCAGATAAGGCAAACTGAATATATCTGTTAAGCAGATAAAGCAAACACATACGATAAGCAGATAAATGTTTACAGCAAGGATCTATGTTCAACATTCATCATAGCCACACTTTTAGTACTAGAGAAGTCCTATTTTCAACAACTTTCTAAGTTCTTTTCTTTCCACAAAGTTCTTTCTTTAAGCAAATTTTCAGTTTAACTTCGACTGTCTCTCACGACTTTTTGAGAAGGATTCAGGGGTTTTGCCCTACATATGAAATGAAGTTCGTTGTGATAAGATTACGTGAGCGAAAACCGTTTCAAAACGGAGTTCAAACGAATGAGAACAGTCAAAACAAAACACCGCAGCAATGCGGTTTTACACCACGCACCATGCGCCGTGGATATTCCTCGCCATCCGCCGAGTACGAGCTCATGCTCCGCTCGCATTTAATTTCTTTTCAAAATTTGTTTAGCTTTCTATGTTCCATATTGAACCCGCATATCTTGCTCCCTTGATCTCTTTCTTTTCTTTCGTTATTCTTCGCTGAAAACTCGAGTTTGTTTTCAACCGACTTTCTCGCTCGTCAGAGATCACTACTTGCTATAGTTCTCGCAAGAGATAAAGTTCATCTAACTCATACTTCTATGTTCTTTCGCAAGAGATGAGCATGCTTTATAAAGATCTATGTTCTTCGGACGACATATCGATTTTCATAAAACTTTGAAATTCAAATAAAATTTCAAATAATCATAACATAACTCATACTTTCAATTTCGTGATTCAACAATCACTTTCGACATTACTACGCCAATCGCTTCTCATTCTCTATAAACTCGCCTCATATTACGGATAACTCGCTCTCATATAACATATAACCGCAACTTTTCTCATAAAATCACAAATTTTTTACGAAAAAGCTTTCAAGAATAACTTTCATTCTCAAACATCTTTCATCGCTTTGAAATAGGAATTCATTCCTTTCAAAACTTCCACTTTCAACACTTTTCACTTTCAAACTTTCTATTTCAATTTTGAAAAGAAATCGCCACCTCATTTCGGGTCGAGCTCGATGCGATGGAGTGTTGAGCACAACAATGATCTCTAGAAGTCTAGTGACTCAATCTAGACTTAACTTTTGAAAGAAGGTTTTAGGTTCAAAGGACGACCCGCTCGATATTATCACACACCCGCCAAACCTAAGTACGGATTAGCCGGATCGTGACTAATGATACGCAGACAAAGGACATAATGATAAATGATTACGAGACAATAAAGGAAACAACGACCAATCTCATAATACTCTAAAGATTAGAGGTAACCATATAACGACACATATAAACTAGACCAATAGATCTTCGACAAACGAGTTAAACTGATCCAAGGTAATATGCATCAAATATTCAAAACATAATCGAGTGTTCTATGCAATGAAAACATGTGAATCCATATATGATTTATATGAATTCAAGGTTAAACTATATCACGACAAAAGCTCGATCGCCAACACTTTGCCATCCATCGTCACCAACCCGCAGATTTAAAACAACATGCAGGCTAAGTACAAGATTGCACTTAGTGGACTCATGCCAAAATAATTTCTTTAAATTACAATGCCTTATAGTATAACACGAGGATTTTAGTAGAAATAGCTCGTGAATACCAAATCACTTTGTCATTTCTCAAAATTCGCCCGCCGTGTATTTTCTAATGTATGATCCGATTATTTCACATAACCGTTTCGATGATCTCACGCCGAAAGTAGGCCTCCTTCTACGACGCCGTGACCGTCAAGAAGTTGCTAACGGCTCACAATCATAGCCGTGAATTCGATTCGATCAGATCCGCGATCGTCAAGATGTTGCTAACGACTCACAACACCCACCGGTGTACACGCTAACCCTAGCTGTGAATTCTCAGATCCGACTAGGATCCGATATCGATTTTCGATAAAGTTGGGAGCTACCCAACAACTAATTCACTTTATAGTCGCTCGCCCAACCACATGATAGATACATACATTAAAACATAAAAATACTTGGGCATGTAATCAATAACAGCTCATAATCATTTCTCAACCGAAAGCTTGTTAATAAATACTTTTCAAAAAACGTCAGAATAAAAGGGTTTTGAGTAAAGCCCACCTCGTGATAATGTAGGTCTTTCTATAATCCTTTTCTATGTCTCACCAAGATCACGTCCCACCTTAACGTAAGAATTATTTTAGTACATCGTCACGCTTCGATAGAGACGAATATCGCTTATAACGCCATATACATCAAATAAGGCTAACGCCGGACTTATTTTGACGCTTTCTAATCAAATGATGTCGATTATGAAATTACTTATCATATAAGAGATATTTCATCTTTTAGCACATAATATACGCTTTTAACGTACTTACGTAACGTAAATTACATTGTTATTAAACGCATCACGCCACATAGATCACGATTGGATTTCGTGCGATTTGACCTTGGTCAACGTTTTTGGTCAACGATTTTGACTTGGTCAACATTTAGTCAACATTTTGACTTTGGTCAACAATTTCACTTAAAAGTCAACACTGACTTTTTCAATTATATATATATATATATATAATTTCGATTTTAATTAGTATTTTAGCTCTAAAAATTCACATAAAATCATACTATGTTTAAAACATTATTTTAGAACATATTATGCAATTATACCTTATAAAATAAATTTATAACATTAATACACATATACTATAGTTTTGGTTATTTTAATTAAATAACTTAGACTTGTGCAAAAATTTTATAAATTCACATGTCACACTATTTTAATAGAGGATTAATAATATGTAATTACTTAGGTCCAAGAAAAATTATACACTTTAGTATCATATTACATAGTTTTCGAAAACTTTAATTTAATTAAGCAAACATTTTCTAAAAATTCCAATGAATTCACATAACACATAATTATCTATAAGCATCCTTATTATAACATAATTTTTATTTATTATGAACTATGTAATAAAATTTTCCTAAGTCATGTTCGAAAATTTGGACTTAGGTCCAATTAATTTTTAACAAATCCAATAAATTTATAAAACACCATATTATGATTCTACACTATCAATATGCTATGATAACACTTAAACATGGATTATATCACAACATAATATCATATTCTATAATTTTCGAAAATCATATACTTAGGTACTAAAGTTTTCCAAAATTCTACATAAAATCATACAAGCATAATTAATACCCTAGATCATGATTTCATGCTCAAATCAACAATTAAAAATCATAATCAAGAACATATCACACCCATATACTTTCTAATAACATGAAAAATTTAATATCATGCTTGATTTTGTGATATAATTATAATATATGCTTAATAATATCATATAAACACAATATCTAAACATCTTAGATATGATATATAATTTTCAAAATTACAAATATATACTAAGTTTATAACATAAATTCTAACGGATGAAAATTGAAAATTCTAACATATATTCAAGCTCGTAAGGTTGCTAACCTTTAATCGAGTCGATTTGTTCGGTGAAGGTTTATAACTAAGATTTGGAATCAAAGATCAAGAACTCTCTCAAACTTTCCTCTCTATTTTTCGGTCCTATGGTTTGTAAATGAGAAATTGTAGTGCTAATGTTATATTTATAAGCACATACAACTTGTAGTGTAATAATTACATAAAATGATAACTTGTTCACTTGTTAAACTTGTTCAACATTTTCGGCCACCTCCATGTGGTAAGAGACAAAATTTTGATCTTATCATATATACTTTAATAGGTGTCCTTATCCTTAATTTGCAACTTGTGTCTTAGTTGTCATATAAAATAATGAATTTGTCACTTTATTACACACATGAGTGTGTGTCGCCTATGATTAGGTCTTAGGATTAGGTTTTAATTTTTTTCTTATATTATATACTTTATTATATCATATTATCCTTTAATTAATAATTTGTATCATAATTATCAAGAATTAAAGAGTTTGTCACATTATGTGACATATGTACCATTCTCGGCCACTCTCTAGTTTTTAGGATTAATTTTTATTTTTTTCATATAATACACTATATTATTATTATGTAATAAGGTTACTTTAGAAAAGTCAACAATTTCAACTATACAAGTGGCCTTATTATATAGTGTGAAATTAAATAATTTCAACTCCAATTTTCCAACATTTCGGCTCCCTCATTAAATGAGCCATGGATTACTTGTTCAAATTGCTAACTATGTCCACTTTACACCTAATATAAGATAAGATACAACTCATAGCCTCCCATTAATTGTAGCATAGAAATTGATTAAATTTGGTCACCTTATACACCTAAATTTTCGTCCATTATCATGTATGTGTCACCCAACTTGTGCAACTTGTAATACAACTCATATTATCCTTAATAATATCACATTAATATAATTAATATCATACATTATTAATTGGATAAGAATTAAATTAAAATTACACCTTAAGAACACATATTTTCGAAAATTAGGGTTTAATATACTAAATATTTTTTTTTCATGTAATAAATTGCTACCACATAGTTATGTGACATATTATAAGTACTAATTGATGATTTAAATCATAGGAAAATATTTAGAACAAACTTAGATCACAAAACCCTAATTTTTAAAATTAGGGTTTTCGAAACCCATTTCTTATGGTACATTTCATTCCTAAACTTTCTAGCATTATTATGATGATAAATAACGCTATTATATCATAAAATAATCATAGGAATTTAAATTTTATAATTCCATGATCTTTTGGCCAAATTATCGAATTATCTCAAAACGTAGACGTTTGAAACGTCTCTAAATTCACATAATTGAATTATCTCAAAAATGTTCAAAATAAAGTTGTAACAACTTTATTTATTCCTATAATAATAGGAAATTTTGAAATTTAAGCTTAAATGCTTAAAAATAATGTAAGGCTTAACTGTCGAATTTTATCGACGTTAGTAATATACATTCGAAGGAATATCAAAAACTATATTCCTAAATTCGCTAAGCGTCAGTGAATGTCATATAGAATTTATCAAATTATGCTTAGTCAAAGTTGAGCGTTGACTAATTAAGATTTTAATTATCGAGCTTAAAACCCTAATTACGATTTATATTATCGTAATTAAGTATTAAAACGACGGGATATTACAAGATGCCAGCAAGATTTTAGAAGAGATGGCTGCTGTTCGACCAAATTGTTCTTTTCGGCCGCCGCAATAGTACGAGGTCCTTATAGAACGGTAAGGTCGACCCAAGTCGAATCTCTCGAGGAAGCTTAACAGGCTACGGTTTTATGTCAAACACGTATGTAAAAGAAAACTAACGTCCTAACATAAGGGATCACACGGAAAGGACGAAGCACTAAATAAAATAAAGCAGATAAACGGATGCACTGGATAACAATAGAATCGATGATACACGGAATTGGAGATGGTGTTCTAGGTTCGAATCTATCCTCGCTATTAATAAATCAAGGACCGTACACAATGCATAAAATACCCACGCCTCACCAAATGGTCAACACTAACTAACTTCTCGACACGTCAACGTTAGACTCGAACTTAATGACAGGGATCTCTCAATCAACCAACCATCAACTACGAAGGATATTTTACTACAAGGCATACAATAGCAAAACCAGAACCACATATATCATTTATTCAACAACAAACCAATCTCTCGATCACTTTCTTTGTCAAACTTATATTTAATATAAATCGCTCGCATATCTTTATAATCAAACATAAGCATACTATCAACCTACACTATTCTTTCGAACACCATGCATGAAGATCATAAAATAAACAATTTATACGGATGAAGAAATCGCAAATCATTGGTCCATTAATCACAATTCAAGATAAGAACGATTAAATAGATATTTCCCAACAATTCATAATTTATCTCATGATAGAAAATAATCCAATCCCAATTACATAGACATAATGAAAATATGGATAACTTACAACCATTCATTGACAAATTCGTCTTCCAAAATCCGGAATCGTACAATCCTATTGTTAATCCAAGTACAAAATAATTAAAAGGAAGAGAAAAGAAAGAAGATAGGAAAAGAAGATAATTTGCGCAAGAACTGACGTCTGCGAAATAAAAATCAGAACTAGGGTTTTTCGCATGCCAAAGATTTATATCGCCGGTAATTAACTCCCACACGGACGCGATGCAACGCCGGACGCGAGGAGTTTCTCGACGTAATGTACCTCAAGAACCCAATACGGACGGAGCTAAGCATCGGATGCGCCAAGCTTCGAACACGACCAGCCACCGAACGCAGCGGTTGGACGGGCGCCAGACGTCAAGACGCTACGGCCGAATGCGCGGCAGGTACGGGCGATCGGCGCTGACACCCAGCGGGCGGACGGGCGGCGCGGCGCTGGCGAAGCTACCGGCTTCCAGCCACTGGATGGAGAGCGTGCGTGGGTGAAAGGCGCTGGCGCCGCATCGCAGCACGGACGAGCATGGCATCGCGGCGCGAAGCGCCGGGCGCCGGGCGAGGCACGCGAGTCATGGGCGAGACGCGCGGGCGCGAAGCGCTGGTCGGCCTTGAGCGTTGGAAAATTGTGAGCGCCACGGGTGGCCGAGGCGGGCGACGGGCGAGGCGACGGGTCGCCGGGCTGATGGGCGCGAAAGGCGCGAAGCTGACGGGCCGACGTGCACGCACGTGCGCGACTTCAAGAGCCAGCCTGTCTTCGTCTCAACTCCGACAACACACGGTTTTCACCTACGAATCTCGCCGAGATGCTCTTCATTATACTTGATCCTCGCAGATTCAATTCATCCTATTTTATGTCGTTTTCCTACAAAATATCGAAATGAGCGAAATAAGTCCGAATCAATAAATATTAATCAAACCAATGGCATAAACAGGATAAACAACTGAAAATGACACATAAAAAAATACCAAAAATCAGCACAAATTCATACTAAAAAACTCCCCCACACTTATCTATTTGCTTGTCCTCAAGCAATGTCTATACTAGTAAGAATAGGAAGGATAATTCATACAACTTCACTCTTAGTCTAATCAATCAAACCTTATTGCTTTCCCCCACACTTGGTGTTTACATATTCAAAGATAATGTGAAATAAATCTAGGACGGTAATTAATTTCCAATAAATAAAAGGGTAATCTCGCCGCACCCAACTCTCCGTTAAGTGAACTAACTAATGTGGTCACCTTTAGCAACAAGTTTCTTTTAAAGCATAAAGAATGTTTTAACAGATTTTGAACGATGTTCGAAAGGTGAACTCGATGAACTCGAGTTTCCTATCGTGGTTTCCCATGTCCATTTCTCAAATTACGAGAAAGAGGATAGAATCCCATCCTCCATTTCAACAATCTCATTTTCACTCTTTTTCACAATTTTTTTAATCAATAGACTAAACAAGTATATAGGTAACCACAATGTTAACACTCCCCTAACATTAGTCGGACAAATTACATCAATTCTCCTCTATTCATTTTCTATCATTCACAATCTCACAATTCACATTACACTCGAATCATATACCACCAAATGTTTGAAATTAAAACAACACCAATACCACGTAGCTTAGTGAACAAATCAAAATCATAACTTACTCAAGATATACAATACTTGATTCCAAGAAATCAAAATAAACACGTATGCACATCACCAAGCATACAATAGATAAGATACGCACACAAAACCGAGTAATCATCCCCACATTTTAATTCGAGCACCGCCCCTGGCTCCAAACATTAATAACACAAAATGACCATAGAGGATGATACTTCCTGATAATAGACGAAAAGTGCGCATAGAGTTGGAGCATCACGGCTTCACCATACTGGATTAAAATGTCCTAACTCAAGAATGATAAACACCAAACCTCGCACTACGTAAAACCAAAACAAAGACGAAAACAAAACACAAGCAAAACCAATGTAAAACAAGAACAAAATAGAAAATAAGAAAACTCGTGGTCGCTTCCCACGTAGCACTCGCTTTAATGGCACGAGCTCCACTAATCAAAACGGACTATCCATAGTCCTTCACCGCAGGAATACCATCTCAACCGTAGCATCATTAGTAACAAGATAAGCACAAAGACAATGCTAAGGTAGCAAATAATGAATTAATTAAGTTCAAATCAAACATCCCATTCTTCAAAGCAAAATAGATAACTTCAACCCAAAAGCACAATACTTGGAGAATTAGGATGTTGAAAATTACGATGCTACCTCAACGCTTGTCCTCTCCTCATCCTTCAACCGGACCGGAAGATATCTGCTTGTTCACACTTAGTCTCGGCTTGATGAATCCTCGACTCTTCACTTTCATCGCCTTCCCGATTTTCCCTCAACTTCATCATCTTCATAGACTATGATAGAAGAAATTTGCTCCAATTGTCTCAAGATCTCCTCCACACTTTGGTTGTGGACCAATTCTTCCACTATCCCGCTAATCGATCGACTTGAGTCTCTAAACGCCGATAGATGTTTCCAAAATCTCAACCTTGTTGACTCGTCTGCACGAAAGACGCCAATGTGTCTTCCAATGTCGGCCCACCCATGGACTCGCTGAATGAACGCCGCAATGACTCCTCCAATGTCGGCTTCATCTACCGTTGTTGGAAGAAGAGGTCCCGACTATATGAAGAACTCTAAGGATGCCTCCAAGAGGGATCATAGCTTGATGCTCACACCGACGGGTATCCTCATAATAGTCGAATTGGGCCCTTCTTCATATGAAGAATTTGCCCAATACGACGAGCTTTCTCCTCCAGCCCTGCCTAACCATATTCGTATCGCCGGTAACCCCGCATTAACAGACACCAACTACAAAAACAAGATCACACGCACTACTGGAGAAAATAGTAACTAAGAAAAGAAAAGAAAGAAATAAAAAAGAAGACGGGAAGAAACAGAAAACAAAATGAAACACTAAAATAAAGCAACACAAAACCAAAGCCTAAAGCCGCTCCCCGATTAACGCGAAAAATTTGTTCCACCAAATTGTCCTTTTCGTCGCCGCAATAGTACGAGGTCCTTATAGAACGGTAAGGTCGACCCAAGTCGAATCTCTCGAGGAAGCGCTTAATGTGGCTACGGTTTTATGTCAAACATGTATGTAAAAGAAAACTAACGTCCTAACATAAGGGGCTGTCACGGAAAGGACGAAGCACGAAATAAAATAAAGCGTATAAACGGATGCACTTGGACAACAATAGGAATCGATGATACACGGAATTGAAGACGGTGTTCTAGGTTCGAATCTATCCTCGCTATTAATAAATCAAGGACCAAGATCGATATGATCCTCGCTTGTGATGGAGAATCAATCGACGCAGAACGGAAGACTTGATAAAACTCAACCAATGGATATCCCAAAACCTCTCGAATCTAACCTCAAGTGATATAGGTCAAGATTTCACCTATACCCCAACTAGATGGTCGACGCAACAACTCCTGGGACGATGAATGACACACAACGAGTGGTGGTTATCTCGCTGATTCACCGGATAATGAACTCGACTTGGCAAAACCAAGAAGAACTCGAATACTCTCAAGAGAGAAAGAAGAAACTCACGTTTATTATCAAAGATGGTCTGATTTTCGTTCATCACATTACAAGCCTTAATATAGGCTGAAAAGAAACCTAATTCTAGAAGGAATCAAACAAAGATTAGGCCTAATCCTATAAGGAATCAAACTCCTAGTCAAACATGGTCTAATTAGGCTCAAAACCCACGAAAATTAACATATCTAAAATGGGCCTTAATAATCCCACGAAAATAAACAACTAAAGATAAAAATAACATGGCCCAACATGCCAAATAAATCAAGACTAAACATCTTCAAGTTCCACCCATTTGCTTCCATGAAATTGATGATTCTCGGGCTGGTCGCCCACTCTCCAATGGGCTTCTTAGTCACTCTGCTCCCACACTTCTCGAACTAAGCCCATCAAGCTCTCCTCAACTTCGTTCGTGTTTTGTAACCGCCCAACAGCACATGCACCGGTCGGCCACCATCGAACCTCGGCTGCACGGGCTGCATCATTCCTCCTCTTGAAGAGGATTTGTCCTCAAATCCAATTCGTCACCTACATCAAACGGACTCAAATCAGCAACATTGAAAGAAGCACTAACATTATACTCACCGTAAGTCCAAATTGTAGGCATTATCATTGATTCGCCCAACACTTGAAAAGGCCCATCGCCTGGAAGCAACTTAGAACGTCGCCAGACTGGGAACCTCTCCTTGCGCATATGCAGCCAAACCCAATCACCGGTGCAAACACCACCTTACGACGCCTTGTTAGCTTGTTCATGCATCGCTCGCCGCTCTCAATGTTCTCCTCGCCTCTCATGGATCCGCTTAACAAAATCAGCTCTTCTCCGCCATCAAGATTAGTATGTTCTTGCATAGGTAAAGGAGACAAATCCAATGGAGTCAAAGGATTAAAACCATACACAATCTCAAATGGCGAAAACTTAGTAGCAGAATGAATGAACGGTTATATGCAAACTCAACATGTGGCAAACACTCTTCCCAAGACTTAATGTTCTTTTTATTATGGCTCTAAGCAAAGTCGACAAAGTCCTATTAACTACCTCGGTTTGACCATCGCTTTGTGGATGACAAGTAGTAGAAAATGAGTTTAGTACCTAACTTACACCACAAAGTCTTCCAAAATAGCTCAAAAACTTAGCATCACGATCGTAAACAATAGTCCTAGGCATACCATGCAATCTAACAATCTCACGAAAGAATAAATCAAGAACACGAGATGCATCATCGATTTATGACATGGAATGAAATGTGCCATCTTAGAGAATCGATCAACAACCACAAAGATGGAATCCTACCACGCTTACTCCTAGGCAATCCCAACACAAAATCCATAGAAATATCAATCCAAGGTGCAGAGGAATGTAAAGGCGTACAATCCATGGAACTAGTCCAGACTTAGCTTGTCTACATGTAACACAACGACCACAAACTCTCTCGACATCACGCTTCATATGAGGGCAAAAGAAATGTTCATGCAAAACAGCTAAGGTCTTAGCAATACCAAAATGTCCCATCAATCCCCACCATGAGACTCAAGCAATAACAACAAATCACGCAAAGAGCATTTAGGAACACACAACTTATTCTTCCTAAAAGATAATCATCATGCCTAAAATACTCTCCACTAGCGTATCGCTCACAAGCTCGATATATCTCACCAAAATCAGCATCATTCGCATACACACCTTAATGCACTCAAAACCAAGCAACTTAGCATCTAGAGTAGAGATCAAGGCATACCTTCGAGAAAGTGCATCAGCCACCACGCTCTCTTTACCTTGCTTATACTTGATGACGATGGAAACGCCTCAATGAACTCCATCCACCTAGCATGCCTCTTGTTCACCTTGTGTTGCCCTTCAAATGCTTCAACGACTCATGATCGTGTGAATGACAAACTCATTGGACCACAAATAGTGTTGCCACGCTTGCAATGCTCGACCAGCAGCATAACCCTTATCATACGCTGGATAGCTCAATGTTGCTCCGCTCAGCCACATCAAGTATGCCACCGCCGCCTCTCGCATCAACACCGCACCAATACCCACACCAAGCATCACATTCAATCTCAAACGATTTAGAAAAGTTAGGAAGAGATAATACCGGGCGTGAGTCAACTTGTGCTTCAAAAGTCAAACGCATCTTCTTGCGCCTTTCCCCACTTGAACTCCACGCTCTTCTTGATCACTCCGCCATGGGAGCTGCAATAGTGTCGAATCGAGGTACAAACCTCCTATAAAACTAGCAAGCCCGTGGAAACCCTAACTTCTCCAATGGTTTTCGCCCGCCACCTTGAATAGCCCGAATCTTCTCCTCATCAACTTGTACACCCCGTGCACTAACAACAAAACCAAGGAACACGAGTTTGTCCGCATAAAAGACGACTTCTTAAGATTAGCAAACAACCTCTTTCTTAAGCGCCTAAAAATGACCTCAAATGTCCCTCATGCTCATCATGACTCTTGCTATATACTAAAATATCATCAAAGTAGACAACTACAAATCAGCCAATATAAGCACGCAAAACATGATTCATAAGACGATAAACGCATTAGGTGCATTAGTCAATCCAAAAGGCATAACTAACCACTCATACAAACCAAGTTTAGTTTTAAAAGCGTTTTCCACTCATCACCCTCTTTGATTCGAATTTGATGATAACCACTTCTCAAATCTATCTTAGAAAACACACAAGAACCATGTAACTCATCTAGCATATCATCCAAACGAGGAATAGGATGGCGATATTTTACCGTGATATTATTGATGGCTCGGCAATCACAAAGACATCCTCCAAGTCGAGTCCTTCTTGGGCACGAGTAAAACGGGTACGCACAAGGACTCAAACTCTCCTCACGTGCCCTCGGCCAAGAACTCGCCAATTTGCTCTCCAACTCCTTCGCTCTCCGGATTGGTTCGCATGCAGGTCGGTTTGGAAGCGCTGCTCGGGCACGAAATCAATTTGATGCTCAATTCCCGAATTGGTGGTAAGCCATGAGGTGTATCCTGAAAGACATCATCAAACTCCCGCAAATGTAACTAATAGAAGGGTAAAGAAGTGAGATCGTTAGTGATAATCAAATTCTCCTTGTACAACAAAGACGATCAACGACTTCGCTCATTCACCACCCACTTCAGATCACTAGGCCTTGCAAGCAAGGACTTCGTGATCAACCCATTCTCCTTCTTCTCGGCAACTGCTCCTCATTGACTTCACTTTCATCACCTCCTTCGACATCCGCAATTGATCCTCATAAACTGGGAAGGAGTAAGAGAACAAGTGATACCTTCTTCCGCCTATACCAAGGTATATCGGTTGGTGAAGCCATCATGAATAACTCGCGATCAAACCGCCAAGGACGCCCCAACAAGACGTGGCTCGCTTGCATGGGAATCACATCACACAAGACATCATCCTCATACTTCCCAATGCGAATAGAACTCGCACTCGCCTCATCACCTTGATGATGCCGGATCATTCACCACCGCAGACGGTATGGCTTGGGATGTTTAACCACAAGGAGCCCCAATCTTTCAACCATGGCTGCACTAGCCACATTCGTGCAACTCCTCCGCCTATGATGACGCCGCACACCTTATCTTCACACGACATCTCGTGGAAGATGTTTTCGCTGTTTCTCTCCTCGGGTTGAGTTTGGGCACTCAAAATCCTCCTAGCAACAAATAGTTGCCCGGTGGTAAGATCTCTTCAATCTCCTCGCTCGAGTCTCACATTACCTCTTCATGATCTTCCAAGGCCGGCATCTCCTCATCATCCGTCACCACCTCTCCATCGCCTCTCATGATCATGACCTCTTGTTCGACAATCTCTAGAATAATGTCCAAAACCATGACAAGTAAAGCACTTAACATCACGATTTCAGATCACGGAGCACCTTGACTTGTTGATTTCAAGCATCCGCTTTGGGCGAATAAATGGCTTCCTTTCTTCTCTCTCAAGGCCTCCTTCTTCCATTGGTTCCTTTGAAAAGGAACCACTAGAGGTTAGCTGTTCTCGCCTCCCATTAGCCGATTCGACCTCCGCTGGTCTGACTGCCTCGGTTGTCGCCACTGCCATCGCTACCCTCCTCTCTTGAGCCGATTCTCTACCTTTATGGCCATGTGCACCATATCATCCACTCAACATAATGTCAGCCCACTCTATCTCGAACCTCCCAATTCGCATCAGCCAAGAATCTCGCCATTGTGGCTTCCCCGCCTTCTTCCACATTAGCTCGAATCATTGCTACCTCCATCTCTTTATAGTACTCATCCACACTCCTACTACCTTGCCTCAAATTTCGCAACTTGTTGTACAACCACGATAGTAATGAGGAGGAACAAACGCCTCATCATCGCCTTCATGTCGCCCCATGTATCAATTGGTGGTTCCTCGCCTTCACCGCTGGTCACCAACCGATCCCACCAAACAAGTGCATAATCAAAACTCAATCACGCCACTTCACTTTCTTGAGATCGAATAGTTATGGCATTCAACATGAGTTCCACCTTTTCTCCCACTCGAGATACACTCGATCATTCTTCCTCGAAGGAGGGAATATTCATCCCGATGGTGCCCAAATTGTTATCTTCTCGATCTCTTCCTCTTGGGTGCCTATCTTCAAAATCTGAAAATTCTTCTTCCTCATCTTCAAATTCAGTGCCCTTCAGATCTATTCGCCTCGACGAAGAGGTCCACCACCTCTTCCTCCCCACGTCCTCCACCTCGATATATGATCGGATCTCGCCGCCTCTCATCGTTGTTTCTACGATTTCTCCGCTCAAACTCCCTAGTGATGCGCTCATGCACCCTTCGATTTCCTTTGTGACGATTTTTCCTAGTTCACTGTAAGGCCTCAAATAAGAATTTGGTCCGAGGCCACATCTTCTTCTTCGTCCCGGATCGAACCATCGAATCTGCTTTTAGACATAGCCGCAAGAAACAAAAGAACCTCACAACCTCACAAACACTGTATCACTCAAGATGAAACACTCAACACTCGTGTATCACTCAATACCTGGCTTTTTCTTCACTCTAATAATCTCACTCTCTTGCCTTTTTCCACTCAAATTCTCTTTAAGAGCTCGAATTCTCAATCTACCACTTTATGTTCACCAACAACACCAACAAAACAATTGACAATTTTTTTTTTTTTTGAAAAGCTACACGTAAACCGACTCAAAAGGCTCTAACTACCGTAAGACCGTAGGACACGAAGACACCTACATCGAAAATCAAAAACGTGTTGTGCGTAAATTTGCTCAACACGATCTATTCTACCCAAGGAACCCGTAAAACACAACGAGATTTAACCGAATTTCGAAAATTGCACACGTGATAAACACCAAACGACTCAAACGCATTAAGGAACGCAAAGAAAAAATTGCTCAAACAGATTCAAAATTTCTATACCTTTTTTTTTTTTCACCTCACCAAACGTGTGATGCCGGAAAAAATCAAGAACTAAAAATTTTAATTGGTAAGATATTGATATGGATAACGATAATGATATGGATAATGATAGGTATGATATGGATAATGATAGGTATGTAGGATATGGATAATAATAGGTAGGATATGGATAATGATAGGTATGATATGGATAAGATAGGATAACGCTCACGATATGGTCGACCCTAAACAAACGAAAACGAGGACGTATGAGATACTACAATTGAACCAAAAAAAACCCAATAAATGACCCAAAACGGAACGTTGACGAAAACAAACACGAAAAAAAACGAGACTCGACAAACCCTAAACCTACCTCGACTCGAAAAAGAAAGGATGATGACCGACCGACGACGAACCCCGATGACTAACACGGCTCGATACCAAATGATATGATCCTCGCTTGTGATGGAGAATCAATCGACGCAGAACGGAAGACTTGATAAAACTCGAACCAATGGATATCCCAAAACCTCTCGAATCTAACCTCAAGTGATATAGGTCAAGATTTCGCCCATACCCCAACTAGATGGTCGACGCAAGAACTCGGGACGATGAATGACACACAACGAGTGGTGGTTTGCTCGCTGATTCGCCGGATAATGAACTCGACTTGGCAAAACCAAGAAGAACTCGAAATACTCTCAAGAGAGAAAGAAGAAACTCACGTTTATTATCAAAGATGGTCTGATTTTCGTTCATCACATTACAAGGAAACCTAATTCTAGAAGGAATCAAACAAAGATTGGGCCTAATCCTATAAGGAATCAAACTCCTAGTCAAACATGGTCTAATTAGGCTCAAAACCCACGAAAATTAACATATCTAAAATGGGCCTTAATAATCCCACGAAAATAAACAACTAAAGATAAAATAACATGGCCCAACATGCCAAATAAATCAAGACTAAACATCTTCAAGTTCCAGCCCATTTGCCTTCATGAAATTGATGATTCTTGGGCTGGTCGCCCACTGGTCGCCCACCTCTCCAATGGGCTTCCTAGTTCGTGTTTCAGAATCCTCAACAGCACATGCACCGGTCCCACACTTTCGAACTAAGCCCATCAAGCTCTCCTCTCGAACTTCTCGAATTTAATGACAGGATTCGCCACGAAGTTTTTACTACAAGTAACCGCCCAACAGCACATGCACCGGTCGGCCACCATCGAACCTTTATACGGATGCGCAAATCATTGGTCCAATAATCACAATTCAAGATAAGAACGATAATAATTAAAAGGAAGAGAAAGAAAGAAGATAGGAAAAGAAGACACCAGCAAGAACCGACGTCTCCATGAAATAAAAATCGTAATGCGGTTTTTCGCGTGCTTCAAAGATTATATCTACCAAAATTAACTCCCGCCACCGGACGCGATGCAATACGGACGCCGAGGAGTTTCGACGAACGCCTCAAGAACCCAACACGGACGGAGCTGCGCCGACGCGCCAAGCTTCGAACACGGCTGTTGGCTAGGAACGCGCGATGCGACGGCGCGCCATGCTGAAGACACGCACGCCGAACGCGCGGAGGTATGGGCGAACCAGGCCGACACCCACGGACGGGCGCATGGGCGCAAGGCTAGCTTAGCTTCCACGGACGGAGCGGCGCGTGGTGAAAAGGCAGGCGCCGCATCGCAGCGCTGGACGGGCGGGCATCGCGCGCGCGAAGGCCGGCGAGGCGCGCGAGCGGCGAGACGCGCGCGCTACGCGAGCACCGTTGGCCTTGAGCGTGTTTTGAAAATTAGAGCGCGCCGAACGAGCGCGTGGGTGGCCGAGGCGGGCGACGGCGAGGCGCCGGGCGATGCGAGGCATGCGGGCGCGAGCACGCTGCAAGGACGGGCCGGCGCGCGCACGCACGCACGATTGCTGTTTTTTTGCGTGTTCTCCTTCGTGAACTCCGACAACACACGGTTTTCGCTCACGAAATCTCGCCGAGATGCTCTTCATTATACTTGATCCTTAGCAGATTCAATTCATCCTATTTTATGCCGTTTTTCCTACAAAATATCAAAATGAGCGAAATAAGTCCGAATCAATAAATATTAATCAAACCAATGGCATAAACAGGATAAACCACTGAAAATGACACCTAAAACAATACCAAAAATCAGCACAAATTCATACTAAACAGCTACCAACAGCTATCAATGGCCTATGGAGAGGACACCTGTGGTTAAGGCAGCCGCTGTAGTGGCTGACTATAAGTACGATGATCTCATAGAGAAGTTAACTCTTTTGAAGAGTCAGTTCGAGAAGGAGAGGAAAGCAAAGGGGGTGGCTCACATCACCGCTGCAGAGTCATATATGATAGAGACGGAGGACGTGAATTATATGAATCAGAGGATCCGTCTTGGGGAAAATCCGATACCATCCAACAATGTAAATCATCCAAATTTCGTATGCCAACCCCAATAACTTTCAAAGAACCTCCGCCAGTTTCTAAGTGCGTAATGGAATAATTCAAGAGGCGAAGAAGCGTAGCTTGAAGATATGATGCCAGCTGGTTGTGAGCAACCAACAATCGCGACGCAGCAGTAATCGCTCATAAGCAACACGCAAGTAAGACGACTCATCCGAGTCCACCGTGACGCCATGGGAAACACATGAAGATGATGGAGAACCAAATTAGTTAAACAAACCGCATGTAGAACGGGCAACACAAGTCGGGCCAATTTTCGAGTAATACAGAGGTAAACCCGAAAAATCATTGCAATGCCATCTAGCTGAGGAGTGGAAAAGCTTACCAGAACCATCCTGAACGAGGAGAAGGACGTGCGCCGAACGAGGAGGAGCTCATGATTGAGCTAGCGATCGCTAGCCCGGCCACGAGGAAAGAGACAAAACGTTTGCCCAAAAAGCTAGCAACCGACCTAGTGACCGCTAGGCCGGCCATGAGAAAAGGTCCAGAGAGTTCTGACGAAGAGCTAGTGACCGCTAGCCCGGCCGTGAGGAAGAAGGCAGATGTGGCTCCAGTGCCTAGAGCCACCCTAGCGATCGCGATGGTGGCCGCGAGGCAGACCAGAGGAAGATTTACCCAACTTACACTCCTTCGGTTCCATTCCCGAGTCGGCTAGCCAAGCCAAAGTATGATAAGAAGCTGACCCGATTTATGGAGATGTTTCAGAAGGTGCACATCAATATTCCAATACTTGATGCACTCAGAGACATGCCAGGATATGTGAAATTTCTGAAGGATGCTGTGGCTAATAAGAAAAAGTTGGGAAAGTTCTAGACTATTAGTTTTTCTCAAGAGTGCAGACTCGGTCGCAAAAGAAGTTGCCACCAAGCTGTATGATCCGCATACCACACAAGATGTGTCATCAAGGCAGACCTTCTCCAAAGTGTTGTGCGATTTAGGGGCACGCATCAACCTGATGCCGTTGTCCATATTCAATAGACTAGAGATTGGAGAGATCAAGCCTACGACCATTGCTCTCCAGATGGCAGAGACATCGATGACTTATCAGAAAGGGATAGTGGAAGACATGCTCGTAAAAGTTCGAGACTTCATCTTTCCAGCAGACTTCATAGTTCTCGACATGCCAGAGGATGGGAACACGCCTCTTATTCTTGGGAGACCATTCTTAGCTACATGCAGAGCACTGATCGACGTGCAGGATGGAGATCTCACCTTCAGGGTCAACGATGAGGAGATAAAAATCTCTATTTACGATAAGATGAAACAACCTGAAGAGAAGATGGCGGAAGAATGTTGAGTTATAGATGCTGTGGTGGCGACAGAAGAGCACACACCTAAGGTGGAGTTGAAAGAGTTACCTGACCACCTTCAGTATGCCTTTCAAGGCGAAGACGAGACGTGTCCGTTATAGTCTCTTCGTAGTCGATGAGGAAGAGTCAAGAAGTTGATGATCGTCAAACAAAGATAAGTCTCATGATTGCGGACTATCTCGATATCAAGAGGGTCACCCTTCGATTTGCATGCACCGATCTTGTTAGAGAATAAGTACAAACAAAGGCGCAACCTCAACGCCTACCGAATCCGTAATGTAAGAGGTCGTGAGGAAGGAAGCTCGTCGTTGACGCGGCATGATATATGCTATCTCAGACAGTGAGTGGGTGAGCCCAACTCAAGTTGTAACAGCCCGCCAACCCAAAGTACGGATTAGTAGAAACAGTTACTAATGACGGGGATTAACAACAGTAACAAACACTAATTATGGAACTACGAGATATATAATAGACAATTTCTCAGAAACTTCATATCATTTAATGTGACACATATATCGTATATATGAAATCGATTATTTAGACTTCGACTAAAGGTTTCAACTCAAACATAACCTATATAACTCGCAATGAAAGACATGTGATTACACATATGACGATATGTAATCGCGCTATACTTATCAACGACGTAAGACTCCAACCGCTCAACACTTCAACATCCAACATCAATCGCTCAACCCGCACATTTAAAAACAATATGCGTGGCTAAGTACAAGAATGCACTTAGTGGGCTCATGCCAAAACATTTTCTTTAATTACACCGCCTTCGAGTAACACACGAGGTTTTATTGGAAATGCTCGTGCTTACTAATACATTTTCTCATTTTCAAAAGTCGTCTCGCCGCATATATTTTGTCTCAGATGATCCATATTAGTTCTCGATAGTAATATCATAACATCATCACATAACGCCACGACGTAATATCATCACACGCTGGTAGCGAACCAACAACTTTCAATATCATCATGTCGCCCAACCCACATATAATACGACATCACATCGATCATCATACGCTGGTAGTGAACCAACAACTTTCAATATAATCATGCCACCAACTCCACATATAATACGACATCACATCGATCATCATATCGCATCAATCCTAGCCGTGTATAATCCTTCCGGCCAGATCCAATATCAATTTCATAGTCGCTCGCCCAACAACTCGACAGATCATACATAAAACATAAACACTTTGGGGTGTAATCATTTCATCAACATTTCTCAACGTAAATATCAGAATAATTACTTTTATTTGCGTAAAGCAATAAATAAAAGGGTTTTCGAATAAAGCCCACCTCAGATACGAAGGTCTTTTCACTACGGCTTTTCTACGTCGAATGTCAAGTCCACGATCACCTTAACGTAAGAATTATTTTAGTATGTCGGTCACGCTCGATAGAGACCTAACATAGTCTATAACGCCTCACGCTGTCAAATAAGGCTAACGCCGAACTTATTTTCGACGCTTCCTAATCAATTAATGTCGATTATGAATTTTCTCAATTTATAAGAGATATTCTACCTTTTTAGTATATAATGTACTTACGTAACGTAAGTTACATTGTTACTAAACGTACTATGTCACATAGATCACGTATTATCGAATTACGTGCCCTTTGACCTTGGTCAACGTTTTTGGTCAACTATTTTGACTTAGTCAACATTTAGTCAACTCAAAGTCAACATTTTGACTTTTTCAATTTCTTATGAAATTCTATTATTTTATGTGCAATTCTTGTTCCAAAAATTCCTATAAAATCATACTATGTCTAAAACATTATTTTAGATCATATTATGTAATTATACTTGATAAAATAAATTTATAACATTAATATACATAAGATATGGTTTTCGGTCAACATAATTCACCAACTAAACATTTTTCAAAAATTCCAATAAATTCATATAACACTTAATCATCCTTAACTATCCTAATTATAACATAATTGTTATTTATTATGAACTATTTCATAAAATTTTCCTAAGTCATATTTCGAAATTTTTGACTTAGACCAATTAATTTTTAACAATTCCAATAAATTAATATAACACTATATTATGAATCTACACTATCAATATGCTATGATAACACTTAATTATGGATCATTTCTCAATATAATATCATATACTATAATTTTCGAAAATCATAGACTTAGGTAGGTACTAAAGTTTTCCAAAAATTCTACATAAATTCATATAAGCTTATTTAATACCCTAGATTATTATTTCATGCTCAAATCAACAATTAAAAATCAAAATCATCAACATATCACACTCCTAAGTTTTCGATCCAAATAAAATTTTTAATAATGTGTTTAATTTTGTGATATAATTATAATACATGCTTAATAACATCATATAAACACGATATCTAAACATATTAGCATAGGTTATATAATTTTCAAAATTATACAAATAACTAAGCTTATAACATAAATTCTAACGATATATGAAGCTCAGAAGAAATCTAACCTCTTAATCGGATTAGAATTGATCAATGAACGCTTTATTTGTTCTAAGCTTGGGTTTGAAGGATTGGAGAACACTCTCTTTTCTCTCTATATTTTTGATCACTGTGGTTTGAATAAGAAATGAAGAGCTCCTATCTTATATTTATAGCATGCAAGTGGTACCATAATTATTACATGAAAATATCTAATGTACACTTGTGCAAAATCTTATCTTTATCTTTATCATATCTTATCTAAATCCTTATCATATCTTATCTAAATCCTTATCATATCTTATCTAAATCCTTATCATGTACAACTCATCATGCACCTTATCCCTTAATTAGATTCATTGTATCATAGTTGTAATAATTAATTAAATTCATACCTTATACATGTGTGTATGTTACCATGCCACAAATATTAGGATTGATTTTTATTTTTTTTCTTATACTATATACATTTATTTTGTCACATTATATCTTAATTAATAATTGGTTCCATAATTATCAAGAATTAAAGAATTTATCACAATATATGTTCTTTGTGAAATTCTCGCCAACTTTAATACTTTAGACTAGGATTTTATTTTTTTATTATATCATATACTATAATATTATTATATAGTATAAAGTTACTTTTGAAAAGTCAAAAATTGCAACTATACAAGTGTCCCTATTATATAGTGTGAAATTAAAAATTTTCAATCTAAATTTCCAACATTTCGGCCCCTTTAATTAATGAACCTTGGATTACTTGTTCAACTTGTTAATTATCACCACTTTACACCTAATACATGATAAGATCCAACTCATAACCCTTCATTAATTATAAGATGATATTATCACATAAAATCATACTTAGAAACCCTAAATTTTCGCCACTTTGGAGCACAATTGCACCTCCACTTGTGCAAGTTTTAATACACCTCATTTTTTCCTTAATGATATCATAATAATATAATAATTATCATATATCATTAATTGAATAATAATAAAATTAATTTGTACTTAAGAAACCCTAATTTTCAAATTTACTAAGGTGATCCCAAACATTTTATTTCCTTGTATAAAATAGCTATTACATAATTATGTGACATATTATATGTCTTAGATAATAAATTTAATCATAGAAAAGAATTTAGAATAATTTAGATTTCAAAAACCCTAATTTCGAATTATATAATTTCAAAATTTCAAAATGTGATACATTCTATTCTTAATTTTCTAGCATTATTTAATGATAAATAATGCTCTTATATAATAAAATAATCATAGGAATTGAATTTTATAATTCCGTGATCGCTCGATCGAGTTATCGACTCATCTCTAAAAACCGACGTTTGAAACATCTCAAAATTCTCATAGGCGAATTGTTTTTAAAAACAAATAAAATAAAGTTGTAATAACTTTATTTATTCCTATAATAATAATAGAATTTCAAAATTAAGCAATGACTTAATAGTATCAGAAACGAATCGCGAATTTATCCGACGTTAGAACATTACGCTCAAGGAATATCGAAATTATATTCCTTAATTCACTCAACATCAGTGACTCTCACACAGAATTTATCCAATTATGCTTGGTCAAAGTCAAGTGTTGACTAATTAAGATTTTAATTATTGAATTAATAATACTAATTACAGAATTTATTATCGTAATTTAGTATTAAAACTACGGGATATTACATTCTACCCCCCTTAAAATAAATTTCGTCCCGAAATTTGCATACCGTAGATAAGTACGGATATCTTTGTACTATAACAATCTCAAGTTTCCATGTAACTTTCTTTTGTCCATGGTCTCCATCGACTTTACCAACCGTATAAGCTTCGTTCTTAACCGTTGAATGTGGCGATTAAACAATCGCAGATTCTTTCTCATAACTTATATCTCGATTTGAGAACAATGTCATCATGATGGTCATGTTTTAGACCATAACGATTTTCTTTAACAAAGAACACGTGGAAACATTCTCATGACTTTCCAAACTTGGTGGAAGTATCAACTATAGGCTATTAGGCCTTATTATTTCTGTGCTCGTAAGGTCCTATAAAACGAATCTCAACTTCCTTTTTCTCCAAACATTGAAATTTTTTCAATGAAGAACATAAATAACACTTTATTTTTGCATAAAATGCAGTCTCATGTCTATGCATATCAACAGAAGATGCCTTTCTTTCTTTCTTTGCCTAATTTGGCAACATCTCATTCATTTCTTTCATGTAATCGCTTCAAACTTCCTCTTACTTTCTTTATCTCAATAAAGAGATGATCGATATTTTCTTTATACTATGCCTCATATGGGCTATGTTGTTTGACGCTATTGTCGTAAGTAAACCTAATAAGGGAAAAGTATGTTTCAACTTCTACCTCAATTCTTTTATAAGCCAATTGTAATCTAGGTAACCCTAGAATCTTTATACGATGTGAGACGACAATTTCCTTTTGTAATTAATCGGGCTAACTCATTAGACCCATGTGTAGCCTAAATAAGCATAACTGAACATATCTGGTAAGTCAATACACTACTACCCATATAGCAGTGTTATCTTTTGACTTTGGAAATTCTATCTCAGAATCTATTGTTACGTCATCCCATAGGATTATTGATACAATGTCTTCACTTATAGGCAATCGAGACGATGTTCGACAATTTCTATCTTCCTCTTCTTAACTCTTTGATGAGTTTTTCTCCTATGCAGGGATTTATCATTACTTAGACTGAATTTTACAACATAAATCATCAGCCACTACATAAATTTTTCATAGGTGATAATTTATATCACATTTGTAATCTCTTATTCATCTCTTTTCCATGTCTCTTGCTCGAAGATGTATCTTAACTCTTATGATATATGAAGATCTCACACCTCACTTTATAGAGGTGATGTTGTTAAAATCTTAATTCGTTTTACTGTTGTTAGTTCTAAGTCGTTGTGATGCATAGCTTATCATCTTCCTCACATTAGCACGTGGAATCACATTTATTGGTCCACGTAAATTTAATTTCTCTTCGGGGTAGCTGCGTTATCAACCTCGCTATCTTAGAGAGTCAAATTTTTGATAGCAATCGCAAAATCCTATGAAACCTTTGATCTCTTTTTGGGTTGTCGATCGCTTCTATCCTCGCATTGCTCTTTAACTTTTGTTAATTCACATGGATTCCTTTGAAGACACAACGTGTCTAAGGAATATCATTCCTTTAAACCGAACTGCTTTTAATAAACTTGGCGAATTTGTTTCGACTTTGACGCTTGCAAGATAGTTTTCGTGAACTCTCTATTCTCTTCCTCGCCTTCAAATAGACGAGAATATCATCTATGAAGATTTAAGTCAACCTATTTTAGATGCACGAACGCCGATTTTTGAGGTTCATGAACACGATTGGCGCCTTAGTTGGTCCGAACGGCATATGTATAAACTCATAGTAGCCATATCTTGTTTGGAAAGCCATTTTGGGTACATTTTAGCTCGACTTTAAATTGATTATAGTCCAATTGAAATCGGTTCTCGTGACTACTTTTGTTCTTTTCCACGATCGAATACTCATTTATCCTCAGAATGGATTATTTACTCGATAATCTATACACTTTCTTAATAAGCTATCTTCTTCTTTGAAAAGCAAATTGGGTGTTTTTAAGGTGATACACTAGGTTCGATGAAACTTAGATTTTAGCCTTTAAATTAATCTTTATCCTTTCACTTTCCTCGAATCCATTTGATAAAGGTACTTTTGACATGGTTTTTAATAATGGTTCTAACTTGGTAGTGGAACTCTAGTGCTTATCGTGGTTAATCTTGCTGTTGTTTTAGAAAATGTCTAGAAATTTTCTAACAATTTCCACATCCTCTATCTTCATTTCTCGCTTCCATTCTCTGCTATATAAACAGTGGAATGCTCGACATCCCTTCTTGTTTATTAATCTCCTTATTTGTAGCGTGGTATGGTTGGAATTTCCTTCCCATGTGGATTTCATAAAACTCGTAACTTCGTCCGGAGAAATGGAACTAAATTTTTCTCTCCTTGTACAGATCGTGGAATGGTCTTGACTAACCAATCCATTCTTAGGATTATCTCTATGTCTCATATAGGTGCTACGTTCAAGTTCTTTACTATAAGTCTTAAGTGATTCTAAATTTAATTCTAAGTTTGAGTAAATACGTGTGGCGACCATGATCCTTTCTTTTAAGTAGGGAAATTCTCATCCTTTAATTTGCTTATTCTGATTTGAGTTCTAACGTATCCATGCGTACTCTTACTATTCTTGTGATAACAAAATATGAAGCACTTGTTTTGAACAAAAGTATTTTAGGTATACTGAGAAGTTTTCTCATACCTACCAGGCTTTCCTAGTTTTGTTCGTTCTATTATCACACTTTCTAACCAGTATGAATGATTCAGCTTCCTTCTTTCTTTTTATCAATCTTTAGAATATATCTTCCATATATTCTTTCTTTTAAAATCCTTTCAAGAAGAATCCCTATATTAGCATTTGATATACTATCATACGTAATATTCCTTTTGGATATATGTCATTTCTCTTAATTTTTACTGGTTTGACTAAGCGGTTCCACATATGTTTACTGGGAACGCATTATACTTTTGCCTTGATGTCATATATCTTTATCATCTTCTCGACATTCTATGTTTACTTTGTTTCATTGCTGAGGTACCCAATATTTCACCCACGGGTCATCTCATAAACACGAGGAATAACTTTTCAATTAGATTCTCCTTAAGGTCCTTTCTTATGAATCCCTTCCTTTGCTCGCTTGAACGTATTTCCTTCGCAATTGTCTTTAAAAGGTTATCTTGCTTAATTACTAAATCACGATAAGATGAGCTGCTCGTCTCTATATACTTAGAGTATGTTGGTTTCATTTCAAATAACAATCTACTTCTTAATCCACTTCTTTCCTTCAAAGGATTTACTTTACTTATCGTAATCAAACTGTTTGCAAAACTTATCTCATGTTCTGGCTATCTCATAACTTGTTTAGCTGGTAATTTCACTATTCTTAACTCTCGCTTTTTCGAAAGCATGATACCCGAAGTTATATTACTTTCTATATTTTGGTCCTCACTTTTAGGATTAAGATCATCATCATTCTAATCTATACGGGCAAGGTAGTACGTTTGTACACCATAACTTAGATTCCAAGTTCCAATGTTCTATTGCCAAGTCTCAACTTCGGGGTATCTCCCCATTCTTGGTTTAAATACTAGGAATAGTCTAGTTATTCACATATCTCATTATTTTGATCCATCGATCACCCTATCATTGGTTTAACCAAAGTCTCAGATATTTGGGAATGATTCTATTTAAACATAATCTTTATCGATTTATGGATAAAGCGGAGAGGCTTATTAACTAAGATGCTATCATTCCCTTATATCCATCAACTGTGTCTTATTCATCTCCATACTTTAATAGGTCCGAACTTCTAACGAGGTTTAAGGACAATCAACTATCTTAAAGATAAGTTGTATTCTTTCTTATTATGATATAATAAGAGAAGGGTATACCCCAAGGATATATAATATAGTTCTCTTTGCTTTTACTCTAGCACTCAATGCTATAAAGTATCTCGTCCATAACTTAATCATCATACCCTCACGTGGAGGTATAACTTCATCGTTATCGATCGAAAGCCCATCAAGGGTCAATCCACCTATGTGTATCATAAAATATATCTCGCTTCATCGAGAACTTTACATCATATCTCGATGTCTATTACCCATCGATCCGAAACTCTTTAGGTGACAAGATACGCCAACCAAAGATCAAACTTATCGTTTCATAGATCAAGAAAATTTCATCATAACAACTTTCAAGAGGTATGGTTTCACCATTTAAGATGACAACTTTGAAGGTTTGAATCAACATGTTCTTTGAATCGAATAATTGGGAGATAGGGTCCAAGACCGTAATAACGAGTATCGAGATTTCTTTGGTCATACGGGTGGCTGCACCGTCCACAAATACTTTCTCACACACAAAGCTTGGTTTCAAAGATCATCGTATAAAATTTTGGTTTTGTAAACTTCTTTCAAAGAAAAGTGAGAAACGCAAGGATTAATCAAACTAGGTCATAGAGTTAAACTCACGACAGAATTGAGTAGAACTTGAAACCTTATACACTCGTAATAGGTTATCAACAAAAGTTCTCATGTACGCTATATCTCTTCTTATACTCATCGAATCTTACTTTCTAGCAAGATTCTAATATTCTTGCTATAATTGTAAGGTTTTCGCTTTTACGGCATCATAGACTAGTCTTTAACTGGTTCTTACAAATTCTGAAGAAGGAATCAAGGATTTGGGTCTTCATAAGAAATATAGTACCCACATGATAGGAGTACGAGGCGAAAACCGTCAGAATTGGAATTCAAACGAGGGAGAACGAGCTAAAGTCAAAACATCACAAGAAGACCGCTTTGGCTGGCGCCAAATCAAAGCACCAAGGTCGAATCAATTGCTAAGATCTAAATTAAAGAGGTCGACGCCAAAGTCAAGTTGGCAAGGTTGATGTCAAGTCGAGCATAAAATGCCGACGGGTCCACTTTATATCTCTTTCTTCTCGCTTTGAAAACTCGTAATGTTTTCACCGATCTTTGTTCTCTCTCATGTCGATACTTACTGCACTCGAAAAGAACTAAAGTTCTCAACACTACTACAAAAACAAGATAGACTACACGCTTTATGTGTAGTGTATGCATCGTGTAGTGTAGAGAAAAGTGGTGTAGAGAAAGTAGGCAGTATACGCTTTTCACGCCGTAGTCTCATACCCCGCACTACGTAAAAGACGCCGCATACACCACGTTTATGCGTAGTCTATACCCACCATAGACTCACGCTTTTCCCACATAGACTACACTTTTACGCCGTAGTCTATACACACGCACTCACACATTAGTTCGCCCATATACTACGCTTTTATGCGTAGTCTATACCCACCATAGACCACGCCGCACACAGACCACGCTTTTACGCCGTAGTCTATACACACGCACTACACAACAGTTCGCCCACACACCACGCTTTTGCGTAGTCTATACCCACCATAGACTACGCTTTTGCACATAGACTATGCTTTTACGCCGTAGTCTATACCGACGCACACACAAAAATTTCTCACATACACCACGCTTTTATGCGTAGTCTATATGTATTAACCACGGTTTTGAGTTTATTTACTACGGTTTTAATGCCAAATTTACTACGCTTTTTCTATTACAACCCGTAGTCAATTTAATAACAACTACGGTTTTTCAATTTCAACCGTAGTTAATTTCTTTATTTAAACCCGCATAATTAATAAAGCACAAGCAAACGAGATTAAAATATACTTATGACTACGCTCAAAATCACTATTCAAAATATACAATATGTTTTCATTACACCTACAAAATCACTATACAAAATATACAACTGCTTTCATTACAATTTACAAAATCACTATAAAAAATACTATGCACATCACATAACAAAACAATAAGACCGATCCCACATATCACAAAGACAAAATAATTCAAAATATCAATAACTTACAACTAAAACATCACAAGACTATATGTGAAGAAGCATGAAATTTGCCCATTCAACGCGAACTTCATCAATGTCCTCTCGAGAGTAAGACCGATTTTCAAACTATTAACAATTCAAAAATAGAATATTAGCACTTTGTATGAAAAAATGATTATATTAAAGAATTGAAATGGAATTATCTTACATGTGAACGTAAAGAAATGGAACCGCCATAACTTCTTCAATTATATCTTTCATGAAGCAGAGTACAAAGAACCCGCATTGCTTGAATCGGGTTGTTTCGATACTTTTTAAAATATCAAATATTAGCAACATGTAGATGTATATGAAATCCAACATAAAACAAATGTGATTTGATAAATGAAAATACCTTTACAATTTCCCAACTTGTTGCTTCTTCCTCTTTTCTCCAATTTTGCATTAAACATAAAATCGCCTTCAAGCAATTAATAGTAATTAGATACTACCACAAATACACACATTTCAAAGTACAATACAGAGTATCAAGAATAAGGTGATGATAAGTTTTATCGAACAATCACTACAACACTAGGTTGGAGAACAACTCAAGAGTAGCACCGAGAGTAAGTTCAAACCATACGTGAGATTTTGTGAAAATAGTCTCGCTTTTTTATCGCAACTCGTGCCCGCTTGATAGAAGAATAAAAGCTGCATATTGCGAGAAGGGAAAGGTTTGGATGAAAATACTAAAGCATAGGAAGAGCTTATGGCCTCCGCTAGCCCCCAAATCTCTAATGATTTAATGACTTTTGTCTCGTGATGTGGACTAGATCGAATGCAGGCGAAGCAACCAACCCCGTAACCTACAATGATCGCCTAGAACCTAACGATATGGAACGCAAGCGTAACCTCGAACCAAAATTACTTTCACGAGTAATTATTCTTTGTCGTGATGCTCGCTAGTTTAGAAGAACCGAAAGAAAACTAGCGTAGTCTTGCATCAACGATACGCCACAAAGCATCCGCTAATATACATGATTTTCCGTAGATGGGATACGCATTAGTTAGGCCAAAATTCAATGAAGTTCAAAATTTTAACCAAAGACTTCAGGGAATCAATTTGAAATGTCCGATACAAAGAGGAGAATGATGATGAAACATGAATCGTGAGCTATGTTTCGGAATAATATCCTCATAACAGAGCCTCGGATTTCAACACGATTGAGATTGTAACACCAAAATGTGCGATTAGGTAAAAAACACAAGAGCTAAAAAGTACGATAGATATAGTCGACAAAACATGCGTAAGATAGAAGGGACTTCTTCACGAAATTAAGAGAGGGATAGAGAGGGCGAACTATAAATCCCCAAAGGATTTACCGTTCCGCCTCGCGACTTGTTCTGGTGATTGATAAACGCGCATTTTACACGCTTATAGTTGATATTTGAAGATGAGTTTAGCTCGCTTAATGTGCGCCACGATCGATTCCTAATGTTTTATCTATTTTAGAAGACATCGCTCTTGGGTGTTCTTTTGGTGTTGTGTAGGTCTATATGTTGAAAATCGGGAAGCGAACCACGCACGAGCCAAAACATACATCTGGCGGTTTCTAGCGACCAGCCTAGCGGTCGCTAGGTTGGCCGCTAGAAACACGCAGCGAGAACCCGGTAAGACCGCGACCGCAGAGAACGCGCCCGCGAGCGGCTTCAGCGCGAAGAAAGCCACCGACGATTTCGCGACCACTTGAGTATGGTTAGCGACCGCTAGTCGTCGCGAGGCACCAAGCGAGCGCAAGAGGCGACCACGGGCGAGAAGGCCACACAGGATTACCTCGCGACCACACCTAGCGACCGCTAAGGGTGGTCGCGAGACGCGCAGCGTAAGAGAAATTAGGGTTTGGGGTGTGCCTATATATGGCAACACCCCTCGCCCCAAGAGCCCCCATTCACGCCTGCACTCTAGTTTTACTTCGCTTTTCCTCGCTTTTCAATTCTTTAGCTTTAGTCTTCGCTTAGTTTAATTCTAGTATTGTTTTTACGCTATTCTAGTTTAGTTTATAGTTTAGCTATCGATCGAACGCTTTGTCCGATCGCTTTCCTTTATTTTCCGCTCGCTCATTGGGATTGGATTCAAGACCAACCATTGTTCATCCGACGCTTCCCTACGGGTTTTATATATTTAATTTGTTTTTATGATTAATTAGTGATTTCGCTTCGCTTATTATGTCCGCTAGTTTTCATTCTAATCCTGTGGTTTGCATGATCCGATCCTATATGTTGTGAGTTCTGCTATCGTTATTTACCTTCCGTGCATGATTCATGATTCATAGTGCTTATTTATATGTGTTGGTTTCTAATCAATCTTGATGCATATCTAGTTGCCGCTAATGACGTAATCAGATTAATTGTCAATCGATCTTGAATGCATGATACGATTAAGCCTCGAGTCGTAGGCAGATAGACATTCAGAGGAAGCATATTCTTAGTGATCCGTTTGGAGTTACTTATTTTCCTGTAGACGAATCGTGATAGGAAAATTAGTAATCAATCGCCGCAATTGTCGAATCAAGTTGTTGGTTATATATGTGATCTTCCGCCTTGTCCGGATTAAAGCGTTAGTAATAAGGGATAAACATCGTTGTGGATAGGATTGGTGCATCCCTAGGGTTAGTCTTCATTCATAGTTATCTTTCGTGTTTTATCGCTTATTTATATTCTTGTTTGGTTACCTTTGCTTTGATTAAATTCAAGCCCCTAAACCTATCACCCGATTCTCGTGCTTGGATAATAATGAATTGTCATTGAATTAGCTTCCGTGTTTTCGGATTGCAATCTCGTGGATACGATATTGCTTACCCTATCATTACACTTTTACGTGTGAAAAGGAGCGATCAAATTTTGGCGCCGTTGTCGGGATTGTTAAGATCATATAGGAATAATTTGACGATTTGGATTTATTAATTCAAGTTATATATATATATTATTTTAATTATTTTGTCAAGACTAATTTCTCTCTCTCACAATGGTTTATCGTACAAGATCTCGTGGACCTCCGAAATATTATTAGATCCCGAGATCGAAAGCTCTCAAAGGAGAAGAGGATGAGAGAGAGACGAGTGCAATGGCAACCGATCCATAAAACGGGGCATTCCTCCCGAGCAAGTTGCACGTATGTTAGCCGACTTTGCGAGATGCAAATACGATGACGAACATGGAATCATTGTCCACGCTCTAGAGGATAAACCTCGAACCACATGTATCGACATCCCACCGGTCAGCTTCCAAGGAGGCGGTTAGCCCGCACGAGATGCAAACAATTTTGAGCTCAAACCGCCCCGATCAAGATGGTCCAAGGAGAAGCGGCCAGGGGGAGGTCACGGAAGACCCGAATGCGCATCTCGAGACGTTTCTCGACATTTGTGACACCATCAAATGTAATGGGGTGCCACAAGACACAACCGGATCGCGATGTTCGGTTTCTCGCTCTTGTGCCAGCGAAAGATTGGTTCAAGAGTTTGGACCGGTGGCGACACTTGGGGAAACTTTGTGAGAAGTTTCTATCAAAATACTTTCCGGGCGAAAGCAAGAAGATCATAGCCAAATCTCTCATTTTGCTAAAACCACGATTTAATCATTATTCGAGGTATGGGAGAGATTCAGAGGTCTATTAAGACGATGTCCACAACATGGGTTCTCCAGGAGCACAAATCACACAATTCTACGGTGGGTGACGATATGGTAGACGAGGAGCATGGTAGATGATCATGGGAGGTCGCTTATTAAACCGATCACGACGAAGCAAGCCGAATTGTAGAAGAGATGGCTGCCAACAGCTATCAATGGCCAACGGAAAGAACGCCATCGCTCAAAGCAAAACCGCTGAGAGTGATTCAAATATGACGACCTCATGAAGAAGTTCACTTTTTGAAAAGTCGATTGAGATGTAAAACGCCACCACATCAATCGGAGAGTCATTCGATTTCCAACAACCTTCAAAGCAGCTTCAATAATCGAATTCGATTCAAGAGCCGAGGAAGCCAAGTCTCAAGATATGATGCAGCAGCTTGGTTGTAAGCAACCAACAATTGGCCACGAATCGAATCGCTCATCGCAAAGACCGCGTAAGATAAATCACTGAGTCGACTATGACAGCTATGGGGAAGCACATAAAGACGTTGAAGCTCAAATCGGTCAAATTGCCGTACAAGTGAATGCACTACAAAAGACGGGCCAATTCCGAGTAATACGGAGGTGAACCCGAAGAGTCAATGCTTCGCCATTCGCATTTAGGAGCGGACGAGCCTACCCAGCCCTACCGAGAAAGAAGAGCAAGAAAACATTCTCGACGCAGAAACTGCGATCGAGCTCATGATCATGAGCCCGATCGCGAGCCATCATGAATTTTGCTCACAGACGCCCCGACCGGCAGCGCCGCCAAGATCCGACCATGAGCCACCCAAGTATCCAGCTGCCAGAGTTGTTCATGAATACCCCGGCCATGAAATACACCGCAAGCTCGCACGCAAGACGAAGATCGTCACAGAGATACTCCTCGCGACCATCTCGGCGATCGCGAGGTCGACCGCGAGGCACACCCAGAGGCTAAACCTCGCACGCACATTCCTCCGCCCTGTTTCCAGTCGACTTGTCAAGTCGAAATATGACGAGGAATTTGCTCGTTTCAAAGAGGTATTTGAAAGTTGAGATAAATTTGCCTCTCTTTGAGCTTGCGAAACATGCCGCTACATGAAGTTCTTAAAGACGCTTGCAAGAAGAAGAAACTTGGAAAATTTGAGAAAATTTCCCTATCCGAAGAGTGCGTGCCGCCTTGCAAAAGAAGCTCCCTTTGAAGCGAAAAGATCCCGCGGTTTCACGCTAGAGTGCGAGATCGCCGGCGTATTTTCCCAAATGTTTTATGCGACTTGGGGGCAAGCATCAATCTGATGCCGTTGAACGTTTTCAACCGGCTACACCTTGGAAAGATGAAGCCGACGAAGATCTCACTGATGATGGCTGACCGATCAGTCACATATCCAAAAGGTATCGTCGAAGACGTGTTGGTAAGAATTCGGGATTTTGTTTTTCCTGCTGACTTTGTTATTCTTGATATTCCCGAATTCAAACAACAACCACTAATCCTTGGTAGACCTTTTCTAGCAACTGGTCGTGCGTTGATTGATGTGCAGGAAGGAAACCTCACGTTTCGTGTTAACGATGAGGAGCTCAAAATTTCCATATACGACGCCATCAAGCAACCCGACGTTGGGAAGCCGGAAGATTGTTGCTCGATCATAACTGCTACTGCCGCTCACGTCCCGCATTTAGAGGGTTCTCGACCTATTGAGGAAGCTGTGAGAAGAAAGAAGTGGACTCGGCATGGAACTCCGAGTGTTTCATTCAAGTTTGGGGGCCACTCCATAGTCGGTGGTCATCCGTAAATGCTAAGTTTAAAAGGATCCACGAGTTGAGAAGGATTTGCATTGCCACTAAAAGCGCCGCATTGACGAGGTTAGTGATGGTCTAGCTAAAGACGTTAAAGTAAGCACTTGTTGGAGGTAACCCAACGCTTTCTTTTTTTGTTTTCGTGTTTTGTCGCTTCTTTCGCTTGTGTTGTTTTGTCGTCTTTTCGTTTTTCGCTTCGTTTCGTTATGCGTCGATCAACGAGTTAAGTGAAGTGTGTTAATCCATGTAGCCATGACGATAAGAAATTTTTGTGAAATTTAATGATAGTGCACATGATATGTTAGAAAATGACGCATGAATGACGTGAGATGGCTTAGACTTGTTGTTTTTCACCTTTTTGCTTAACCCGTGAGACTTGAGCTTCACTGTATACATATCTTGATACGGTTTCTTTTAATTGTGTGATATCGTGCATGTGATTATCTTCTAGAACTTGCCGTGTTTACGTGTCGAGGCCGCAATATGTGTTTCAATTTGGAAAGGATAAAAGGCCATCTTTGTTAACCACATATTCACCCAAACACTAACCCGATGATATATACCATTTGTCGCCTTCTTTGAGCCTTTATTAGACTTTTTCTTTCGATTAACCGGATGATAGGAGGTGAGGATGGATATGGGAATCAAAAGGGGTGAAAATCTGATGTAGTGATGATCAGAAAAGTGTCTTTTAGAAAAATATATACGTCTGTGGTAAAGAATAGTACCTTTGTTCGTAAAAATTAAACCCTATAAGCTCTAGAAAAGAAAAGAAAAAAAGCAATGATAAGTTCGCGATGTGTTTTGAGCATAAAGGGTCATTAATCAAAGTATAGGTACCTTATGAGGGATAAAACGTCAATTTAGCACGTTGGGAAAGAAGAGGAAAATGGACAAAGTCCATATGTGTCGAAATATATAAATGGTGGTGCTTGGAGTTTACTTGAGTCACTTAGCCATATATTATCCTACCTTAACCAATGTGCCTACATTATAACCTATCAAAAGACCTCTTTGATCCTCATTTGAACACATTTGACGCGTGGAGATGTTGAGAACGGCAAGCCTATGGTAAGATGTTGCATTGCATTGATCGTTGAGTGTATACCGTCCTTAAATTCTTTATGAGTTTGAGTGTATCTTATATATTTTACGCACATGCCTTTGTGAGGTTGAATTAAATGAGTTTTGCCGTAAATTGTTGTTTGTGTTGAGTGGACTAACGTCGTCATGTGCACTAATATTTTGAGCGTTGATATGTTTCGGAGGCTAGAATGGTTATCCTCTTTGCTATGCTCGCTGATCTTTCGTTTGTCTTTCTGTACATTTTTGTTTGAGGACAAACAATGCTTTAAGTTTGGGGTTTGATAAGCGCGCATTTTACACGTTTATAGTTGATATTTGAAGATGAGTTTAGCTCGCTTAATGTGCGTTCACGTATCGATTCCTAATGTTTTATCTATTTTAGAAGACACTTGCTCTTGGGTGTTCTTTTGGTGTTGTGTAGGTCTATATGTTGAAAATCGAAGCAAGGAGCGACGCCTTGAGCCAAAACATACAATCTGGCGTGTTTCTAGCGACCGACCAGCGGTCGCTAGGTTGGCCGCAGGAAACACGCCGAGAACCTGAAGACCGCGACCGCGAACGCGCTCGCCATGCGGCCCTAAGCGCGAGAAAGCCAGCGACGATTTCGCGACCACTGAGTATGGTTAGCGACCGCTAGTCAGTCGCGAGGTACCAAGCGGCGCAGAGGCGACCATGGGCGAGAAGGCCACGAGGATTACCTCGCGACCACACCTAGCGACCGCTAAGGGTGGTCGCGAGGCAGCGCGCGAAGAAAAATTAGGGTTTGGGGTGTGCCTATATATATGGCAACACCCCTCGCGCCCAAGAGCCCCCATTCACGCCTGCACCTAGTTTTACTTCGCTTTCTCGGTTTTCAATTCTTTAGCTTTAGTCTTCGTTTAGTTTAATTCTAGTATTGTTTTACGTTATTCTAGTTTAGTTTATAGTTTCGTTATCGATCGGAGCGTTTTGTCCGATCGTTTTCCTTTATTTTCCGTTCGTTCGCTTGGGATTGGATTCAAGACCAACCATTGTTCATCAAGCGCTTCCCTACGGGTTTTATATATTTAATTTCATTTTTATGATTAATTAGTATTTCGTTTACGTTTATTATGTCCAGCTAGTTTTCTATTCTAATCCTAGGGTTTGCATGATCCGATCCTATATGTTGTGAGTTACGCTATCGTTATTTACCTTCCGCATGATTCATGATTCATAGTGCTTATTTATATGTGTTGGTTTCTAATCAATCTTGATGCATATCTAGTTGCCGATTAACGACGTAATCAGTATTAATTGTCAATCGATCTTGAATGCATGATACGATTAAGCCTCGAGTCGTGGCCGAGATAGGACATTCGTAGGAAGCATATTCTTAGTGATCCGTTTGGAGTTACTTATTTTCCTCTAGAGCGAATCGTGATAGGGAAAATTAGTAATCAATCTACCGCAATTGTCGTGAATGGCGAAGTTGTTGGTTATATATGTGATCTTCCGTCTTATGCGGATTAAAACGGTTAGTAATAAGCAGGATAAACATCGTTGTGGATAGGATTGGTGCATCCCTAGGGTTAGTCTTCATTCATAGTTATCTTTCGTGTTTTTATCGCTTTATTTATATTCTTGTTTGGTTACCTTTGCTTTGGATTAAATTCCGAAGCCCCTAAACCTATCACCCAGATTCTGTGCTTGGATAATAATGAATTGTCATTGAATTAGCTTCTGTGTTTTCGGATTGCAATCTCTGTGGATACGATACTTCGCTTACCCTATCATTACACTTTTTACGTGTGAAAAAGGAGCGATCGATGATCCGATGAAGGAACAAAGCGAGAGAACCCAACAAGTGCGTTTCTTGCAAGTTCTACCGTAAAGAATCACTAATCACTACATTATCTTTTATCTTATCCAATGAAGCATTGGAATCGTTAGGTCCATCCATTAAAGTGTTGTTGCTATAGTTTATAACTATTTCAGTGCATAATCGTTAGGTCCATCCATACAATGAGATGTCTAGGCGGGAAACTAATGAACACTTGTTTCCATAATGTAAAAGTGAATCACAAACTGATACCCATTGACACAAAGAGAAAGTTGTTGTTTTGTGGGACTACTTCTCCACAAATACATCTCATATTTCATCGATAATATTATGCCCTAAAGGTCCACCTACATGACTCACCAAGCATTCACTTTAAGAGGAAAAGTAACCTACTGCTTTTAATATATCTTTTCGAATTAGACATACTCCTACATTTCTCTATCAAATTAAAATATAATGGTCACAAAAACAAGGATTTTCTTCCTACACATTCTATTTTACGCTATGATTTGCGGCATAAATTAACTAATGCCATGCTATATATGTGAATCTCCTTCGCATTTGTTGTTTCCCAACATCATCACCCTCAACCACTAACTAGCAACATCCAATAACGTACAAACAATGCTACGGTGCTACAGACTAATAACAATTGTTTATTCACTAATCTCGACTTTAATCACAAAATTAATAAAATAACTAAGCTCTCATCTATCATCAACAAGCCAATCTCGGTTTAGATGTACCATTCCAATGACCAACCAAACTTGTATCCTGCAATTCAAGTTTAAAATCTAAGGAATGCATACGTGAGTAGAGATAATATCATATTGATGCTTCAAAGTGAAGAGACAATCAAAGTCTATAAAATATCCGGATACTAGGTTTTCGATTTGGGAGCCCTAATCTAGCAAATAGTCATCCAAAACCCAACAACTAATTTCCAATTCACGAAAAGAAAAGAAGAATTAAAGGAAGTCAATCTTACGTGTTGACAATATATTTCGATTATCATCACGAATGCGATGACTAAGAGGTCGAAGATAAATCGTTTCTCACGAGGATCAACTATCGTAATAATCGATGTTCCTAATCATTAGAAAACATATAATATTAGACATGTTGAGAAAAAGAAGATAATGGTGATGAACTAAGATTTAAGACTTACCCTACATTGCACGGTACTATCACTAATTGATTTTGAGATACACCTCAAACCTATCAGCCAAAGCACGTGTTCGTGCATCTTGATCGCCTCTTGGGAACATATGATATCTCAAATGGATTCACAAACCGCAATCGACCAAGTGTAGTTGTACTCTCCTTGAACTCTTGGAATAAGTGACTAACAAATAAATAAAATGTATTAAATAAACATATACTTAACATTGCAAAATAAATTTTGAAAGAGGAAATTCTTACCACATATAAACCACAACGCAATTTCACGGAATTGGCTCTAATTCACAAAGCGGATGATGTCTTCAAGATGTACGAAAATCTCAAAGGGCTTACCAAAGATTTCATCTTCAAATGGAATTAATATCCCTTTCCCATCCGTCAAAGTTTTTTCAACATGTAAATCTGACACTTTCATGGATTTAATGCAAAGTGTCAAAACACTTCACATTTCTCTCCTTAACAACTCTTTGTCAGTACTTTTGTTTTCTTTGCGTAAAAGACACCCTAATTTGCATAAGCATAAATGTAAATAATAATAATAACAAATAATCATCATTGTCAATCAATACGTTCACACGGTTCTAAGTCATTAAATATATCTGACTAGAACAAATAAATCACTATGACTAACAGGTTCATAATTCTAGTTTGTTAATCAATGTGCACTGTCCACGGGTCACAAACATCTACATATATCAAACTAAGGTTGGAAATGGAAGAAAGAAATGTTGCTGCTAGTTTACATCTAATTGTCTCATGATATATTCAGTAAACTTGCAAGTTTTAACTGCGTAAGGTGTGTTTTGTATGGCCTAATTATGAAATGTGAAATGGTGTTGCTCAGTAACCTGGTATTGTGTAAAATGAAAAAATGTAAGTTATTGATTCTGTAAATGTTGCAAGAACAATGTCTAGGTGAATATCCTCTTTATGAAGTTATTGTGTAAGAACTTTCTAAAACAGCATGTAGTCATGGAAGATGCTACTGCTTATGTTGATTATGTTGCACTGGAAGATGCTACTCAGGCACTGAAAACAATGAATGGGAAACGGATTGGTGGTGCTCATATACAAGTTAATTTTGCCACGAGTTGTCCTGTGATTGTCTATGAAGTCTTCATATTGCCCGGATCGAAGGAAGGCCATTTTCCGGTAGGAATATGTGGATGGGACATGATCCTATGAGCAATTATTCGACCCTAGTCTTCTTTGGGTCCAAAAGGAAAAATGTGAGTGCTAACTTAGACAATTCTAGCGAGGTATTAATGCCTAGACATTGTTCTTGCAAAACTTTTATGAAGACAATGAACACCAAATAATAATAACAAAGAAGCATAAGTTTATGAAGTAATAATAATAATAACAAATAATCATGTTAAACTAAAAATAATACCGTAACGTATCAACTTTCTCAATCAAGATCACTTGCAATCATCTTCCTTCTCATTCTCCTTCACTTTGTCCTTGAGGTCTTCATCCACCTCAAAATTCACTTGTTTGATCGAACAACTTCCTTTCTTCATAATCTTTACGTCTTTCAAATTTTGTAATTCGCTTCAAGTTTTTCACTCTATCGTGTAGGTGACATATCCTCATTTCTTGTTGTTCTCCGATTTTCTTATCTCCCCTTCAACTTACCTTGTCTATGCTCCTCGGATTTTTGAAGAAAGTAGTAGGAGTAACATAACTACCTACTCCCCGACATGCCTGTATGCTCGCTTTTGTAATGCACACGAAGCAAATCTTCTCCCAAAGTATTAGTCTTCAATTCACCTTCTTCCTTTAGGCGATGCAATCATCCTTTAGTATACAAATGAAGATTCGTAATGCTAAGTTCAAGGCGCTTAGTATATGCATGTATTATAAAATATTTATGTTATAATAATAGCAAGATTATTACAAGATATCATCATCATAATAGCAAGAAAATTTTATAATGCATGTATCATAAAAAAGCATGGAACATCTTACAATCCTTTGCACAGTTTGCTTTAATTTATCGCCTTCTATATCGCTTTCTTTGAATTCGGCTTTCTTCCACATGACATTTCTATCTACATCATCCTCTCCACATAATTCGTCCTTCTACAATAATAAAAAGTATGTACATAGGATATGAAGCATAAAGGAGAATGTACCAACTGGTGTTCAAGAAAATAAATAAGAAATGAACAAGTAAGGAAAAACTACCATTGTTTCACCCAACCCCATAGCCTCTTCGTGAAAGTCTATGTGGGTAAATGTTCTTCTTTACCCTTTCATTTGCTCTTCACTCCATTTCTACAATATGAAGTGAATTCATCATTAAAATACTGTACTAGAAGATACTTTCTACATAAAGGCGCTTCGTTGGTGCCATAAGGTACTGTAATAGTTAAGTAAAATAACAATGACTCCATCCCACTTGCTTCAAGAATCAAGATTAGAGAATAGGATAGTCCAGCTGCATTTCTACTTGGAGCTTTATTCGTACAAGAGTGAAGAGCAACTTGAAATAAACTACAACTTGAAGCCATGCTTGCCGACTGAAATAAACAAGCTACACTGCCAAGCTAGGCAGTGCATTAGCATGAAACTGTAATCCTAATACTACAATGTTGCGGAAAGGCGTTCTCTCGCCAAGTGACTCTAATATTCCCACCATTCTTTAAAATTGGGAACCAAGAAGCAAAAATGCGAGAAAATTGGTCAACACCGACATCGAAGGAGACAGTTAAGCATTAGAGTGCAAGTGCACACATACACATTGCGCCAAAATAACTTTCCTAAACCCCTGCACTAGAAAACTAAGGATGAAGTGCAACACCAGCCTCAATCATGGGCAAATATAGACAATATAAAGACAACATGTTTGTACATCAATGAGAGAAAGGAAACTTGAGAAAGATCACAATGAATATAAATAGAATACGTAAGAACCAACGGTTTAAACATATGATAATCTCACAATCATTGCCAATCACCGATAAGCAATATACCAAGAAAAATAAACAAGTGTTTTGGCATTTTCTCTCATTTCAAAACATCAAAATTTTAGCATTTCGGTGAGACAATTAACATTATTACTACTGACTGCTGAGAAAACTCAAATGCGAAATAACTGACTACACTTCTCTTGCATTTTTTGGAACAAAGAACATCAACCAAAACTAATCAATAATAAAAACTATTTCTTGCCTCTTTGAGTGCATGAACATAAATACTCTTGTCCAGAGTTATCATAAAACATGAAGAAATAGTAAAAGGGCAGGCAACCGAATAAGATAACACTAACAGAAAACTGGCATAAATGGCAAATTCAACAAAATTTACTCTGAAAGAATCTGTCAACTCCAGCATAATGTGGAACACTAACTTGTTGGTAATCCAGGAAGTAGGAGAAATATAGTTTAAAAAATGGCAATCCAGCCCAGGACGCAGGCATGAAACTATCACATAAGTCATTTGCTTACCTTAAAACCTTCTGTTACTCTAGATAGCACAAATTCAGTCCAATCTTCACGTAGAATACCACTGCATGGGGGTGGATCATTCAGTTTTCGAGGATTGTCTATGTTGGGAAGAATGTATTTTTTATATAATTTAGACTTCCACTGTCGCCACTTTGTGCCTGCAGATTCTTCACATCCTGCCCTCCAAGTCTTTTGAACTACATATGCTACCTAATAAACCAAAAGAGAATTTGCTCAAGTTATTCCATAAAAATCGTGCAATATTAAATAAATATGCATAAATATTAAGGCTACAATTATTTGAATTTATATATGATCGGCAAGAATAATTTAAACAAGCATACTTACATTCACATGCTCCCAAATAATGTCTTTCACTTTTTTGGCACCATTTTCCAAGTCTTATAACTTATCTTCACCTCTTGTCGAGCAAGAAGACCAATATAGCTTTGCATTTCGCTGCAACTCGACCAATTGGTTGTCCTCGCACATTAAATTCAACAACTTCTTTTATCCTTTCGCCTCCGCTTTGCAAGCTTAGTCAAACACACATTTTCTCTTGTTGATTGTGTTTCTTTGAGTCCAATCCATCATTATCAAGATCACCGGTAACCATGGTAACCACAAGACCTATTGAAAAAATATCAATACAAATAATTAGCTTACCATAAATAAAATAAGCAATGTACAATGCAAAACACACAAACATGGGATTGTACCAGTTTAAGAGTTCGATTGTTAACCCAAATTCCATCACAATCTTGACGAACACATGATGGTTCATTTTCATCACGGCCATCATTCAAATTCATTTGTGGAAGCTCATTATTGAAAGCTTGGTAACTAAGAGCAATATCTTCCAACTCGCACCACTAATCATTTCACGGTACTCTTTATTGGGACATGAGAGTACCACAGACCATATAGGATCTTGAGGGTCTTCAACGAGAACACTTGTTTAGTGAAGCCAATTCTTTTCAAGTTCACTAAGGTAAAGCGAAGATCATCTACTCTCACGCCACCATTATTCTCAACCCAATCACACTTAAACACTACCATCCGAAATGCTTGATAATCAAGCTCCCAAATTTCCGATTACCCCATAGAACGTCATATCTCGTGACAATTGGGTTTTATCCTCGCACTTGAAACCTGCATTGTCTTTGCAACTAAGCTGACTCCAGAATTTTGAACAACTCGTAGATTATCACGTTCTTTTGTATTGTAAGTAACACCATTAATCAAATAGCTTTGATATTTTAGAACACTTTTGCTAGGTCCATGCGCCATCCACTTCAGCTTTGTTGAGATTTGACTAATGAATGTGCTTGATTCTAATGAATGTGCTTGATTTGATGAATGTGCTGATGTCACTCCAACCTTCGGAAGAAACTAAAATTAATACAAAAGGATTTGTTGTTGTAATTGTTTAATATTTTTAAACTATAACACTTACACGCTCACGAAACCAATCGATGAAAGTTTTGTTATGTTCACTTGTTGCCAAGTTAAAGTTTTGTAGGATATGTTTTCACAAGTTCCAGATGTTCTCTGTCGAAAAGATACATCCATAAAAATTAGTGCATAATTATTTAAAATGAAGGCTATCATTAAGTCGGGCATATGTTGAGGACATACTCAATATATGGGTCGACCTCAATATCATTGTTCAATACATATCGATGTGCTCGCCCACTCCTCAACACCGATTGTGTGGTGTTGAGCACTTGTTAAAGGCCTTGTTCGGATAGCTTGCAGAGTAATGAGACGGGATTCCAATCGTGTGGACATTGATAAGTAATCGCAAAATTTCACCGCCTCTTGAAAAATATAGCATTCAGAATACAACCTTCGTGCCGATTATGATTGCGCACATATCGCTTAAGGATTTTCATAAATCTTTCAAACGGATACATCCATCTATACCAAACCGCCCACATAATTCCACCTCTCGCACAAGATGGACCACTAAATGAATCATTATATCAAAGAACGACGGAGGAAATTCCTTTTCAAGCAAGCACAAAGTCGTCACAATATCTCTTTGAATATGCTCTAACTTTGACACATCAATAACTCTCTCACACACACATTGAAGAAGAAACACAACCTAGTGATGGTATACCTCATGTTTTGGTAAAACACCACGGATGGCAACCGGAAGCAATTGTTGCATTAAAGTATGGCAATCATGGGACTTGAGTCCAACTAGTTTCAAATCCTTCATGGACACCAAGTCGGAAACATTAGATGAATAACCCATAGGCACCTTCATTCCATGCAAAAACTGCATAATTTTCTTTTCTTCTTTACTTAATGTATGATGTATGAGGTAAAATGTTCTAGATCCAATCACTTGGTGCCAACTCAAGTCGGACACCTAACTCCATCAAATCTTGTCTCACTGTAATTCCATCCTTCGCCTTTCCGGAATGTTTAGTAATGTGCCAATCAAACTTTCACACACATTTTTCTCAATATGCATCACATCAAGAACATGTCACACATGTAGATGTTCCCAATCGCAAGATCAAAGAATATCGACTTTTTTTTCCAACATGTTTTGCCTTTATCCATTTGTGGTGGTTCTTGTGTCTTTGGTTTTCTTTTGCCTTTCTTTTTACCTTGGCTGACCATCATCATAATTTGACTTATTTACATCCTTTTTCCCCAAGAACAAGTGATGTTCTTAACTCTTTCAATTACCTTGTGGCCACTCAACGGATTGGGCAAAGTCAAACTCTTGTCAACCATCAAAAGCCTTCTTTGTCGTCGATAAGGATGATGTGCGTAGGAATCTTCTATGCCCCGTATATGACATTTTTCTAGAATGTTTCAACATCTTCGTGATATGTTTCTTCTCCACATACCGACATGCTTGATATCCTTTTACGAGCACCTCGATAGGTTTCCATAGGCGGAAAATCATTGATTGTCCACAATGTAACAGCTTTGAGCAAGAAACTTTCTTCTCGGTATGCATCATATGCTTTGATACCCACATCCCATAACTCCTTTAAGTCATCAATTAAAGGTGACAAATACACATCAATGTCGCTCCCTATTGTTTTGGACCGATATTAATAACGCCAAGATCATGAATTTTCTCTTCATGCATAACCAAGGAGGTAGATTATGCGTGACAAGTAACACCGCCAACAACTATATGTAAATTCATTAGGTCAGTGGATTGACACCATCTGCGGATAGAGCTAACCTAAGATTCCGATTCTCTCAAGCAAATTTCGCCATTTTTCATCCACTAATCTCCGTGTCGGTGCATCGCCAGGATGTCGTGATACCCGTCTCAACATCTTTCATTAGCATGCCAAGTTAAGTCTTTAGATGTTTCCTTATTTCAAACATTCTCAAAAATCTTGGTATTGGTGGAAAGTACCACAATAGCTTTGCAGAACGCCAATATGTAAATTAGTTGTCTTCCCACTCTTCTTCCATCTTGACAATCCACATGTAGGACACTCATCACGCTTCTTATATATCTTTCTATATAAGATGCAATCATTTGGGCAAGCATGGATTTTCTCATAACTCATGCCCAAGGTACTTAAGATTTTTTTTATCAGTATAGAGATGAAGGCATCTCATTGCAATTTGGAAGCATTTCCTTAATAAATCTAACAGTTCATTGAGCCGGTATCGCACCACCCATACTTTGCCTTCAAATTGTACAACTTCACGCTTGTCGATAACTTTGAGAACTTTATATGACACGGATACAAAGGTTTTTCAAGCATCCTCAAGTAACTTCCTAAATTCATTTGGATTATTCGATAAGTCTCATACGCATCATGTATCATATCAATAGGATCTTCATTCTTCCGATATTGACCATCTTCCCATATTCTATCTTTTTCATTGTCTCACGCTATGTGCATCGATTTTCCCATGAAATGTCCATTCTTGGTATGTTAGATCCATACCATGACAACACAAGTGCCCTTATTGCGTATACATTTTTCTTTTTAAATTACCACATTTTGCACAAGGACATGGTATTTGGTTAGAATCTCTCGCATTTGCAATGCAAATTGTAAGAAAGATTCTACCCCATGCTCGTATTCACGTGATAATCTATTCATCGACATCCATGCTTTGTCCATCTTGAACAATCAAAATTCACAACCTAATAGTACCAAAGAACATAAATTTAGCAAATTCACTTCATTATCATCTCTTCTACCAACCAAAATTAAATTTTATATTCTAACACATAACTTGGTGAACTTATCACCCCAAATCCGAAGATATGAAGTTTTATTCAAGAAATCAATCACTATCGACATAATGGAAACTAGAAAGACAAATACTTATCGACCATCATAAGATTCTAAAAATATCTTTACTAAAGAGTAAAACTTACCTTGTCGTGTACACTTGCGCCTTTAAGCCTCTGCGTGTAGATATACCGTCCGTGGAATACAATGTAACGCCTAGATCCAACCTAAGCAAGTAAAGGCCAAAAGAACAAGTTCTAAGTCCGGGAATACCTTATGCAGATTCAACCAAGCAATTTTATGAGAAACAAGGATACTTTACAAAGTTTATAAATCATAATTCACGACTTAAATTTAACATGTTTGGTTACTTCAAAATATGTAATGCACCTCTTATCCTCCCAATCGATCAAACTATCAATATGTCAATACCGCCAAATTCATAAGATAATTACATAATCAAAAATAAAGTTGCATCATTATTCCTTTTAGTCTCAAAGATGTTTAGTTGCATTTATTAAGGAAAGAGTCACAAATTATCAGTGGTGGCGGTATCAAGAAAGCTAGTTACGTTGTTTTCATTGTTATTTTGTCCAAAAGCATCAAACTTTAATATTTTTGTGCAGATAAAAATAAAAATTTGCTGTCTTTTAATGCATTTTTAGTTAATTAGTTAACTAGAAATGGTCAAGAAATAGAGACTTTTTGGCTTCCATAACCTCGAGGAGTGTTTATTACATGCTGACAGCAAGAAGGGTGTGCAAGAACAGATTGATAAGTTAGTATCACATCTTGATTGCTTTTCTGTTTTTCTGAATTTGTTTCCAAATTATCTTTCTGTATGGGATTCCTATCAGAAAGGCCACAGAGGTGAATCTATACCCTTTGTACCTCTATTCCTGAACAAACTATCTCAGGCAACATGAAGGGTAGAAGAGATAAAGGGTGGTTAGGATGAAAAAGAAACTTAAAAGGTTTTGTACTTGATTGTCTGCTAATTATTGTGTAACTATATTGGACTTCGTTTGATATTACCAAGTTTTAGTTATATTGATGTAGTCATCGATGGGGTTTCATGAAGTGCTTTTTGTATGCATTAGTATTGTTGGAGATTCCTTTTCTTGCTCTAAGTTCAACCATGTCTTCATCCATTGCTTCTTAGATTGGATGGAGCAAATTCGTTATACTACATTTCAATTCTTCAATTTATTCTATACCACAATCAACCAATCAATCCGAACACAAAACTAAATAATCTAAATAGTCTCATCTATTCTATCTTATCAATTTTATTTATCTTATCTACCAAGCAAAACACCCCTAATTATGTAGTTACTCTCCCACCAAGGCGAGGATTAGTGAGATGGATCCTTTTTAGAACTAATGCGGACTCCTTTTGAATAAGATTCAAATTTATTTTCGTGAACAAAAATACGCAAAACCCAACACAATTGTAAATGCGAGTCATAAACAAAGCAAATTAGAGATCTCATAAAATCAAACTCCCAACCGAAAAGCAAAATAGTAATAAAGAACAATTCAAAACAAACAAACGAACAAACATTTCAAAAGCATTAATTCATTTAAATTAATATTCTGACTATATTTATTGCAAAGTTTACCTTAGTTCTCTAGTATTATTCATTGATGTTGTATTCTTAATCCATTAAAAGTCATCCTAAAATTACGACTAATTGAATTTAGGCACCTAAATACCTGCACTGCATATCTGCCTAGGCTTAGACTCCAGTAAGATATAGAGATAAGAGTTGTTTTATACACTAATAGTAGTGTAAGGATGCAAGAGTTCAAGTTCCCTTTCATCACTCTCTATCCACAGAGATAACCACTGTGCATTAAAGAATCCTTCTTTCAGAGTCATAGAAATTACCAATGCCTCTGCTATTATTACTTTTGGTAGCTTATGTGAAACTATGCTTTTTAACCGCAGAGAATGTAGCAAATGCAACTCAATCTTCACAAGTTCCAAATTTTGGGGTCCTCGGCAATATCTTGGTTTTCCAATTGAGATCCTGCTAATAATGTCACCAAGTAAGTCTTCTTACTCTTATTTGTATGGTGTTGCTAGTGTAGGCCTTGCATTTGGTATCCTCATTCATCAAGCTTCAACCACATATTATTAGACTAACATCCGTAGGAACATATATATTTTGAGATAACAAAGTATTATGTGGATTCTTATAATGATATGAAATAATAAATTTATCGAGCATTTGAGATGTTGTAGATTTCTTTATCTATGGTTAAGCTTAGTTGCAAATAACCTCTAGTTTTAGCCTTTCATCCATGGATCTTCAACACTCGAGCAAGCACTTAACTATCAAATAAGTTAAATCTAAGTTTTAACCAGGGTGATCATATTAAATTGCTTCGTGGAGATTTGTAGTAGTTTAGCAAGCTTACGGTGTTATTAAGATACAATTTTGTTATATTATACCTCTCCTCTCGGTCCACAAAGATGTTGCAAGCGATGAAACCCTCGAATTGCTCCTGGGCAATGCACCTTGTGATTCCAGCTCACTTATAATAGCTTGCACGACCTGAAATTTTCACCAATATCACACACACAAAATTGCACCAAAAAGCCAGATTAGAAGCATGCCTACGCATATTATAACCCAAAAATTCAGCAATCATTTACCTTCCGAAAATCCTAGATCGAGTGTAATCAAAATCGCCACACCTTATCGAAATCCTGCAGAGCAAGTATATCAACACAATTATTCTACGGCTAAGCTAGCTTCACAAACGAAGAGTGCATCCTTTTTCAAGACTCTTAAAGAACAATATATTATCCACAAACAGGTATCCATGAGAAATTACAGTTACAATTTAGTGAATCCAAAGCTTTCTCAAACCTGAAATCTTTTAATTCAAAAAACCAAACTAACTTAATATATGCAAGAAATTGGCAGTCAATGAATGCCAGGGTTTTTCGCCATCATCTTTAACAGCATAGCCGAAGGATATCCATAAAATTCTAGTTCTACGCCCACACAGCATAAACGAATAATGGATGACGGTACTAAACCCTGAAGACTCCCTACAAACTTCTCTTAATTTCAAGGAGAATTGAACTAGCCTCTTAGATCAGCTCAAAAGTTTCTCAATAGCTTTTCACCTCTATTTTAAATATTCGGTGACTTTCCCGAGAGCTTAACTCCAAAATGAAATTATGCAACCTATTATTAGTCGACTAAATAGAAAACACAATGTTAATCTTAGCTCAGATCATCACTTCATCGCTGCATTACTATGCATGACATAGACAAATTTAAAAATTATTCGACTTGAATCGTAGTACAATCGACTTAAGAGCAAAAACCTAATCTTTTAGATCGCAGCACAACACCCGATCATACCTACCCCATGAAACATTTAGTTATTAGCTACTCATCTTATGTCACGACCGGAGTGGTCACCCTCTTAACTAAAAAACTAATGCTACATAATGAGACTTTGGACATCTCAATCATATCATACTTTAACATGCACATTGCATGATTGAGAAATGATAGTCAGAACACACGGCATGTGGAGCATCCAAGGAGCCCTAACTTAGTTATTTTAGATTTCAGTCATGCCATTATAGTTCCCTTTATCTTCGCACCAAGTAGCTATGAGTTGGTTAAATGTGTGAGTTTTCGGATACACTTCCCAATTTGACAGAATGTTCGAACGCTTTAGGAAATAGAAATTAAAATGAATAAAATACTTAAGTGGCGAAAATTAAACCTTCAAAACTCAATCAAAAATTCTAAGCCCACACAGGGACGCTACGACAAAATTTAAAGTGCGAGATAAGGAAGAAGACAAGCCCTCCGCTTCTCATTCTCTGCCTCTCTAAAAGATAAAATTGCGATTTATAAGAAAGAGAACTCACCGAAGCGGCGACGCGGAAGAGAATGTGGAGTGCGGCGGATGACAGCGGCGGCGATGGAACAACGGTGAGCGGCGGCAAGGAGGTGAAGAATACAGTATCGTCGCAGGCGGGAGTGAAGGGCGGGAGTATTGAATTGTCCGAAATAAGTGAATTAAGTATTGTAAATTCAGGTTTTAGTTATAATATAAATATAAATAAAGTCCACATATGAGAGATGTTGAATTGTTGGTGGAATGGTTAAGTGTCATGTTAATAACCCACACATCGTGAGTTCGAATCTCACGTTTGTGAATTTTTTTTTTTTTTTAATTTATGGCATAGACTACGCTTTTTATAAAACACGCACATACACTCGCTTTTTAAGCGTAGTCTATACCACTATAGACTACGCATTTACACTACGCTTTTGTTAGCGTAGTCTATACCCACCATGATCACGCATTTACACCACGCTTTTGTTAGCGTAATCTATACTCAAAAATTAGCACATAGACCACGCTTTTGATAAAAGCGTTCAGTCTATCTATAGACTACACTTTTCACGAAAAGCGTAGTCTATAAGGTGTAGAGAAAAGTGGTTTTGTAGTAGTGCGATTCTTACTTCTATGTTCTCGCGATAAGTGATCATCTTCTTATCACGCCTATGTTCTTTTGGGATATCATACCCATCGTTGAAATAACTTTGAAATTTGAAATAAACATTTCAAAATTGTAACATAACTCATGCTCCCTTTGAATTTCAAGAATTCAACATATAATACTTTTACATATCAATGTCAACACTTTCTCATATAACATCATCATAACATAATCATAACATTCTCCTTATATCATCATCAAACATCATAATATGTTGGTAATGATCCAACAACTATCACAACAAAATCCTCATTGACTTCCACGAGTTTAAAAACTCCTCTTTTGACATCTCAATGTCAATACTTTCTCATATCACTTTCAATTCTTCTCAACATCAAACATTATTGCACATTCGCAATTACTTTCACTTTCAGCAATCTTTAGTCATAACTTTCATTCACGTAACATTCTCTTTATATAACATTTCTCCTCATAAACATTCCTTCTCATCATTATTCACTACTTTCATTCTTAAATACCTTTCATAATTTTTATTTCTTTGGAAACATCATTTTCCATGTTCAAACTTCTTGTTCCAAAATTTTTAGAAAGGGGCATGTACTTTCAAACTTTTTCATTTCCAAAACTGAGAAAATCATTTACTCAACGCTTATTAAATCTTTTAAGTTTTCCATGAATATGTAGTCCCATACCTACATATTCTTGGAATCCTTTGAGTTTTCCTCAATATGCAATCCCATACCTGCATATTCTTAGAATCTCTCCTAATTTTAATTTTCATTTTCTTGAAAATTCATTTCACTTTAATGACTTTCACTTTCCAACTTCTTATCCTTATTCTCAAAACTGTGAGAAAATCATTTACCTTTTTCCCGGTTGAGCTTGATGTGATGGAGTGTTGAGCATAGTCGGCTGATCTCTAGAAGTCTAGTGACTCTATCTAGACTCAACTTTTGAAAGAAGTTTTGGGTTTAGGGTACGACCGACTCTGATACCAACTGTAACGACCCTTGAACCCAAAGTACGGATTAGTAGAAACTGTTACTAATGACGGGGATTAACAACAGTAACAAACACTAATTATGGAACTGCGAGATATATAATAGATAATTTCTCAGAAACTTCATATCATTTAATGTGACATGTTTGGTATGATTTTGTGATGATTCTTGGTATTGTTTTACGTGTCATTTTCTATGGTTTGTCCTATTTATGCCGTTGGTTCGATTAATATTTATCGATTCGGACTTACTTCGTTCATCTTGATGTTTTGTAGGAAAATAGCAGAAAATAGGATGAATTAGATCTGCCAAGGATCAGATATAATTGAAGAGCTTCTTGACAGAGTTCATATGCGAAAGCGGATCGTAATCGGAGTTCGACGAAGGAGAATGGGTCGAACGACCAAAGTCGCAAGACGGCACCTCGTCGCATGGCCGCGCCGCACCACACCCACGCCCGCCCGCCGCCACGCCCGCGATGACGCCCAGCGCACGCAACCGGGCGCGGGATCGGCCTTCACTAATTTTGAGCGCGCCGAGCCGCCGACGCCACCTTCCTCACCTCGCACTCGCGCCCCGCACTGCGTCTCGCCCATCCGCGCCCGACCTCGCGCCGCCGCCAGCCTTCTTCACCCGCGCTGAACCCGCGCCCTCCAGCAGCGCGTTTCGCCGCCGCTTGACGCGCTTGTCACGCCACACGCTGCCGCGCCGCGATCTCGCGCAGCGGCGGTCTTGTCTCGCGGCCTTCGCCCGAGAACGCATTCACCTTCGGCCCGCTTCTCCTCCGTCCGTGGCCCGCTTGCCAGCGCCCACGCGCCCGCGCTGCATCTCAGCGCCCGCCGCACGCTGTCCGCCACAGGCGCTGATTCCATCCGCGCTGGGCATCACCCCGGCAGCCTCTCCCGGCCCGCGCGTGTTCCCGCTCACCGCCACCAGGCGTTCCAAGTGAACCGCGTTACGGCTGGCGAGAATGTTTTGTGGCTTCGCTCACTCAAGCAGCGCCACTTTTAATTAATATATATATGCGTTTAGGTTTGAGTTCGGGTTTTTTGAATTTGGGGCTCATGCGCTACTCTCCATCGAAGCCTTCCATTTCTTCGCACAACAAGAACTTGATAATAGTTAGATTTAATTCTTGCTTTATGTTTCATCAATTGAATTATTAGTTTATCATTTATGCTTTGGATTCATCGTTTTGTCGGATCAATTTCACAGTATTATTGTTTGATGATTGTTATTGAATTCGATTCCATAGTGACAATGGATTGTGTTCATACCTTTAATTTATCATGCTTTCGATTTATTTCATGTTCTTGTTAGATGATTGTTGATTATGTTTTTATGTGCAATTTGATTTAGATTAGGGATTGACAAACCCTATGAATAATAGAATTGCTATTGCTTTATTTATCGCTTGATTTATTGCTTTATAGTTCAACTAGGGATTGACAACCCTAGTTTAGATTTATCGCTTTAATAGTTTAGCTCGGGATTGACAACCTCTAGCTTAGGATCGTTGTTTAAATTCTCCGTATTTCAATTCCAGTATGTTTCAAACCCCTGTTGGCATTAGAATGTTTAGGTTTTAATTGCTTTACGTGATCAACACGAACATTAGGCCTGTTAAGTTTTCCTTGAGAGATGACTGGGTTAACTTATCACGCCACGATTACCTCGTGCGATTGCGAGTGAATTTGAGTGTGTTTTTAGCTCGATCAATTTTGGAGCCGCTCTCGGGAAAACTTTAGCGTATTGTTTGTGTTGTTTGTTTCTGTGTTTCTTTTCTTTCTTTTGGTTATTTTCTCCCAGTGCGTGTGATCTTTTTTTGTTGTTGGTGTCTCATAATGCGGGGTTATCAGCAAGACGAATATGGTCAACCCGTTGGGGAGGAAAGTTCGTCGATTGGGCAAATTCTTCTTATGAAGAATGAGCCCATTCGATTTTTCGAGGATACCGTCAAACCATGAGCATCAAGCATACGATCCCTTCGGGATCAACCACCTCCACCACAAGACGAGGAACAAACCTATGATCCCAACCGAACCAACCACCTCCACCGCATTGCTTTGAGGATCAAGCCTCCAATCCCTCTGGGATCAACCGCCTCCGCAAAGACTATGAGGATCAATCCTACAATGCCTACCGAGCAACCACACCTCCACCTCAAGATGAGTACCCACAACAACCACCTCCACCTCATTACTCATACCACGGCAGCCCACCTCCACCTCGATGACGGCTTGGGAGGATGAGTTAACTCAAAAAGAGAAGCTGTCCATTCAAAAAACGGATGCTTTAGTCCAAGTTTGGATGCTGCAAATGCCTCAGCTTTGCGTTTGGAGACGCAAATAGGATATGTCCAGAGCCTGCTTGATAAGCTGTTGCAGCAAGGGAGGGAACTTCCAAACCAATCCGATCAGATCCAGTCGGTCACTGTTCTAGAAAGTGATCCAATAGTTGAAAATTGGGTGGAAGAGACATCAGATGAGCTGCTGCAGTCACAGGGGGTGGAAAACGAGGAAGTGACTGAAATCACACCTTTCCCGCACCAACCCGATCAAGCTCAGATGGTCACTACTCTTGGAAGTGACCCAATTGTTGAAGATGGGGTGGGAGAGACACCTGAAGAGCCGCTGCAGCCAGATGAGGTGGAAAGTGAGAACGAGTGGGCACGTGTGGATGAGAAGCATAATCAGAGCCTCGATGACGTTTTTACGAGAACGGATAACAAGGAAGAGTGGGCAAATCCAGTCGATAGCATTCCAACACTCACTCTGGAGGTGAAAGAATTATCCAAACACGTGGAGGAGGATGAAGAGGGGATGAAGCAAGAGGGCACTCGAAGTTGATGACATGCCAAACCCACTCGAAAGTGAAAGAGCTGCCTCAACATGTGAAGTACGTGTTCCCTGAGGAGGACACAATGATAACGAAGGTTGAGGTAACATCCATGATTTGTCAACTTCCTAATTCTCCAAAGTATTGTGCTTTGGGAATTGAAATTATCTATTTCACTTTGGAGAATAGGATGTTCGACTTGAGCTTAAATGATTTGTTATTTTCTTTCTTTACTGTCCTTTGTGCATATATGATTACTACTGATGTTCTGGCCGAGATGGTATTCCTGCAGGTGAAGGACTATGGATAGTCCGTTGTTGACCGGAACACGTCGTGCTCACGACGTTAAACTGAGCACTACGTGGGAGTTGACCCACGGATTTTTATTTGCTTTTTCTTTCTTTCTTTTCTTTGTCTTGTTTTGTTGTTCTTGTTGATCTATCTGTTGTTGTTGAGTTTGTTTTGCTCAGATCTGGAAAGTTGTCAGCAGCGAGATGAAGCCGTGGTGCTCCAACTCTACAGCGCACATTCGTCAATTATCAGGGAAGTATCATCCTCTATTATCATTTTGAGCTTTTAATGTTTTGAGCAGGGGGATGGTTCGATTTAAAATGTGGGGATGTTTGCTCAGTTTTGTATGCGTGATGTATTGTTTTGTTGCTTAATGACGTGCCCTTGTGCTTATTTTGATTGTTTGGACATAAGCTTTGTCTATGCGAGTAAGTTAGGATTTTGATTTGTGCAACTGAACTCTGTGGTATTGATCATACTGATTTTAAATTTCCGAAACTTTTGGTGATATATGGTTTGAGTATAATGTGAATTGACGAGACTGTGATTGATAGAAAATGAATAGGGGAAAATTGATGTGATTTGTCCGGCTAATGTTAGGGGAATGTTAACATTGTGGTTGCTTATATACTTGTTTCATTTTATTTATATAAAAAAAAAAAAATATGTGAAAAGAAGAAGAAAATGAGGAGAATGAAAGCTCAGGATCTTGTTGAGATTGTTGAAATGGAGGATGGGATTTTGTCCTCTTTCTCGTAATTTGAGAAATGGACATAGGAAACCACGTTAGGAGACTCGAGTTCATCGAGTGCACCTTCGAATATTATTCCAAAATCATTAAAACATTCTTTATGCTTTATAAAAGAAACTTGTTGCTAAAGGTGACCACATTAGTTAGTTCACCCCTAACGGAGAGTTGGTGCGGCGAGATTACCTTTTATTTATTGGAAGTCAATTGTCGTTCTTGATTTATTTCGCATTATCTTTGAATTCGTAAACACCAAGTGTGGAAATGTAATATCCGTAATTTTAATCTTGAATTACGATAATAAATTCGTAATTAGTATTATTAATTAATAATTAAAATCTAATTAGTCAACTCGGACTTTGACCAAGCATAATTAGATAATTTCGTATAAGATTCATCGATGCTTAGTGAATTAAGGAATATAACTTCAATATTCCTTTGAGCGTAATTTTCTAACGTCGAATAAATTCGACAATTACGTTTCTGATATTGTTAAGCTATTAAGCTTAATTTGAAATTCTATTATTATAGGAATTAATAAAGTTGTAACAAACTTTATTTTGAGCGTTATAGAGATAATTAAGCCTATGAGAATTTTGAGACGCGTTTCAACGTCGGTTTTAGAGATGAGTCGATAACTCACGGCCAAATGATCATGGAATTATAAAATACAAATTCCTATGATTATTTTATGATATAAGAGCATTATGTATCATCAAAATAATGCTAGAGAATTATAGAATTTAAAGCCCCAATAATTAGGGTTTCGAAAACCCTAATTTCCCAAAATTAGGGTTTTGTGAATCTAAATTGTTTTAAATACTTTTCCATGATTAAATTTATTATCTAAGGTATATAAAATGTCACATAACCATGAAGTAGCAATTTTATACAAGGAAATAAAATGCTTGGGAACACCTAGTGATTTTCAAACTTAGGGTTTCTTAAGTACAAATTAATTTTATTCTTATTCAATTAATGATATATGATAATTATTATATTTTTATGACATCATTAAGGATAAAATGAGGTGTATTACAAGTTGCACAAGTTAGGTGACACATATAGGAGTTGGATGAAAATTAGGGTTTCTAAGCACGGTATTTAATTTAATTCTTATCCGATTAATGATGTATCATAATTATTATATTAAAATGATATTATTAAGGATAATATATAGTATTATATCAAGTGGCACAAGTGGAGGCACACTTGTACATAGGGACAAAATTTACACATTTTTTTAGATTTGTGAACAAAAATCTTGCTACAATTAATATAAGAGATAAGGATTATCCAATGCATTTAATTAAGGGATAAGGTGACCTAAGGATGAGTTGTAGAGATAAGATAAAATTTTGTCTCCTAACTACAAGTGGGGACCGAAAATTGCTAGATAAATATTATAAAATTGTGAATTAATTATTTTAGGACAAGTGTGATACAAGTGTATGAATAAATTGATGTATCTATTAAAGATAAGAAATGATAAAGATTTAGATAAGATATGATAAGGATAAAGATAAGATTTGGGACAAGTGTGCATAAGATATTTTAAAGTGTAATAATTAAATTCAAGTGGCCTAAGGCTATAAATACCACTTGAAGCTCTCCAATTCTCATTCAAATCCAAAGTGACCGAAAATAGTAGAGAGAAAAAAAGAGAGAGTGTTCTCCAAACCTTGATCCCAAACCTAGAGCAAATAAACGTTCGGCGATAAATTCTACTCCGATTAAAAGGTTAGATTTCTTACGAGCTTTGTATATACGTTAGAATTTATGTTATAAAGCTTAATTAATATGTGTGTTTTCGAAAATTATGAGACTTGTGTCAAAATGTTTAGATATTGTATTTATATGATGTTATTAAGCATGTAGTATAATTATATCACAAAATCAAGCATGATATTAAAATTTATATAGTGACCGAAAATTTAAAGAAGTAATATGTTGATGATTTTGATTTTTAATTGTTGATTTGAGCATGGAATACTAATCTAGGGTATCAAATAAGTTTATATGAATTTATATAGAATTTTGGAGAACTTTAGTACCTAAGTCTATGAATATCGAAAATATAGAACATGATATTATGTTAAGATATAATCCATGTTTGAGTGTCATTATGACCTATTGGAAGTGTAGAATCATAATATAGTGTTGTAGGAATTTATTGGATTTGTTAAAATTTATTGGACCTAAGTCCAAATTTTCTAAGTGACTTAGGAAGATTTAATTTAATAGTTCAAAATAAATAAAATTATGTTATAGTAAGGATGCTTATAGATGAGTATGTATTATGTGATTTTATTGGAATTTTTGAAATTGTTTGCTTAGTTTAATTAGAGTTTCGAAAACCATAGCCTATGTGTATTAATGATATAAATTTATTTTATAAGATATAATTGCATAATATGATCTAAAATAATGTTTTAGACATATTGTGATTTTATAGGAATTTTTGGAACAAGAATTGTACATAAAAATCGAAAAATACACCAAAATTAGAAAAAGTCAAAATGTTGACTTTGAGTTGACCAAAGTCAAAATAGTTGACTAAATGTTGACTAAGTCAAAATAGTTGACCAAAAACGTTGACCAAGGTCAAAGGGCACGTAATTCGATAATACGCGATCTATGCGACGTAGTACGTTTAGTAAAAATGTAGCTTACGTTACGTAAATACATTAAAAACGTACATTATCTACTAAAAGATAGAATATCTCTTATATGTTGAGAAAATTGTGTCAACATCAATTGGTTAGAAACGTTAAAATAAGTGCGGCGTTAGCCTTATTCGATCATAGGCGTTATAGACGATGTGCGTCTCTGTCAATACGCGACCAATGTTCTAAAATGATTCTTACGTTAAGGTGGGGCGTGGACTGAAAGTTATCAACTTAGAAAGGAAATCATTGAGAAAGACCTAAATATATCAGATGTGGCTTTACTCTAAAACCCTTTTATTTACGATGCTTTCTTCGAAAAGTATTTATTTACAAAGCTTTCAATTGAGAAATGATTATGAACTGTTATTACATGCCCAAAGTATTTATGTTTTATGTATGGATCCTATCATGAGATGGTTAGCGAACCATGGAAATATCAGTTGTTGGGTAGCTCCCAACTTTATAGAAAATCGATATCGGATCCCGTGCTAGATGCGAATTCTAGCACGGATTAACGTGTACACCATAGGTATTGTGAGCCGTTAGCAACATCTTGACGGTCGCGTGTCGTAGAAGGAGGCCTACTTACAACATAACAGACAGTTATGAGAAAGTAATGAGATGATATGGATCATACATACGGAAAATGCCCGCCAAGGCGATCTTTGAAAAGTGATAAAGTATTTTGGTATTCACGAGTTATTTCTACTAAAACCCTCGTGCTATCTTGATGGGCGTGTAACTAAATAAATGATTTTGGCATGAGTCCACTAAGTGCAATCTTGTACTTAGCCTGCATGTTTGTTTTAAATGTGCATGTTGAGCGGTGATGGATGGACAAGTGTTGAGCGATCGGAGTTTTGTCGATATTGGTTAACCTTGAATGCATATCGTCATATATGCATTCACATGCTTTCCGCTGTTTAAACACATAGTTATGTTTTGATTATTGATGCATATCACCTTCAGATCAGTCGAACCCTCTTGTTATAGATCTGTTGGTCTAGTTATATGAATTACGTTGTATGGTCACCTCCTATCTTTTGATATATTATAAGATTGTTTATCATCTCCCTTATCATTTTATGTTCTTAATCCCTGTTTAATAGTAACAGTCCCGTTAATCCGTACTTTAGATTGGCGGGCTGTTACAGTTGGTATCAGAGCAAGGTTGTCCTTTGAACCCTAAACCTTTCTTTCAAAAGTCAAAGTCTAGATTGAGTCACTAGACTTCTAGAAATCAGCTGACTATGCTCAACACTCCATCTCATCAAGCTCAACCGGGAAAGAGGTAAACCTTCTTTTCAGTTTTGAAAATTTGAAAGTTGAAAGTTAGAAAGTGATAGAGTTAAAACTGAAAAGCTTTGAAAACGTGATTAAACTCATATTTTGAAAATAGTGAAAATGTGAAAGTTGAAAGTTTTGGAAAGCATTCGAAAAGAATTTTACAAAGAAATGAGAAAAGTTGACAATTATATGTCAAAAAGTGATACTGAGTTTACAGAGAACAAGAAGCAAAGACATAGTTATGTCGAAGGTGATCATTGAATCACGTAAATAAAGTATAATATATGTTATGATTATTTGAAAGTTTGAAAGTTTATTTTAAATTTCAAAGTTTTTACAGTTGATATGCTATCTCAAAAGAACATAGATGCTCTAAGAAGCATGCTCACCTCTTGAACATAGAAGTATGAATTATAGGAACTCTATCCCTTTGCGAAACAATAGTAAGGTATTGATTTATGAACAAACGAAAAGTTAGTTGGAAGCGAACCCGAATTTTCAAAGAATGACGAAGAAAAGGATGGAATCAAAGGAGCAAGATACTCAAGTTTGATGAGGAACATAGAAAGTTAAGCGAATTTTGAAAAGAAATTGCATTTAAACGAAGCAACATGGGCTCGCACTTGTACATAGAAAGTAATTCCGGCGCATGGGCGCAAGAAAGTAAAACCTGACCGCAGTGTTTTTGTTTCGACTGTTCTTATTCGTTTGAACTCCGTTTTGCAAGCGGTTTCGCTCACGCACTCTTATCATGACGAACTTCATTTCACATGAAGGAAATCCTTAATCCTTCCCCAGATTTCGTGGGGAACAGTCAAGTCGACTGAAAATTTTGCTAAGAACCAAAGAACTTAGAAAGTTAAGAGTAGAGATCCCATAAGTGAAATTATGATATAGAATGAACATAGGAACTTTGATGTAAACATTTATCCGCCTATCGATGTGTTTGCCTTTATCCGCTATGAGATATATCCAGTTTTTTATCTCGCTTATCGGATATGTTTAGATGAACTTACGCTAGTACTATTCAGATGGCAGGAAAAGGAAAGATTTCGAACGAGGAGCTCGAGTATAGATTCTTTTATTATAGACCAGGCACCGATATAGGACAATTCCTGGACGAGTTCATGCACCTTTGGATAAAAGCTCATTACCATGGAATAACGACTGACGGATGGCGTTCGAAACTTATTAGCCTATTGCCGACAGATCGCGAGAATATGCTAAGGAAGTAGCGAAAGAATATGTCATCCACAGAGAAAATTCAGAAGTTCTGGCATATCTCCCAGGACTCGTCAACCATCTCAAAAATACATATGACCTATATGGAGTAGCGCCTGTAAAGATCGTTCCTCAACAGTACGCATGGCACTATGGAGCCCAAAACGTTAACCCATATCCTACCTCATCAGCTACGCTTGGAAATGAGATTAAAGTAACACAGGATCCATGTCTCATGGAAGAGACAGGGAGTAACATTACCCCCGGCAAAGAATTGGACCACTTGTTGTACGAGACAAACATATATTTTGACACCGACGAATTTCCAAGTGAAGAATATGATTCTGATGAAGGACACTCAACAACGTCGAAACCTAAGGGATAAATAATAAATCGTGCTATAGATAGTATGGTCAGTATGTATAAAGAAAAACGTAGTAGTGTAAAGTAGCATGTGTGTAGCATGACTAGAAATGCAGTAAAAGTAGAAATAGAAGCATAGTACTGTATAAACACTACGAGATCTTTTTGAGTCTTATGACTTGTACAGAAAAGTCCTCTATGAGGCATTTTCCTTATATATATACAATAACCCTAGAAGGGTTTTTGCGACAAAATGAGTATTAGATGGATGTGTAATTTTACTAGAGCTGTTCTATGCTTAACATTACACAAAGATGCTATGAATAGTAATTTGCGATAAACAAATATTGACTACCTTTTATAATGAATGCCGCCTGACGCCGCACGAACCCGAAAATAGGAGGCGAGGAAGGAGAAGGGCGGAGTACCCCAACCGATGAAGAAGAAGAAATGATACCACAACCACCTCCACCTCCACCGACCGTATGGTTGAGGAGTTATTCATAAGCAAAACCACCTTCCTTCAATGGCAAAGGAAGCCCGAAGACGCCAACAATGGGTCGGGGCCATAGAAAGGATTTTCGACTTCCTTCAACCGCACCACGAAGAAAGATTATCTTGTGTTGCGTTTCAACTCACCGGACCGCAGATTTACGGTGGGAAGCGAAAACGAAGACGCTAACACCGAACAAATGGAATACCTCACTTGGGATGATTTTAAGATCAATTATATGAAATACATTCCCAAGAGTTATCGAAAGAAAAGGAGATTGAATTTTTCAATCTAAAACAAGGAAAGGCGACGGTGACAGATGTACGACCGTCTTTTCCGTGATATGTCTAGATACGCTCCGACTTAGTTAGCACCGACATGAAGATGTCGAGAAAAATTGAAGCGACTAAGGCACGAGATTAAAATGTCTTTGGCAAGTCATGGAGATTCCTGAGTGGAAGTGGGACGATATAACAATGGACTTTGTAACAGGTTTACCAAAGTCAAAGAAGGGAAACACTCCTATATGGGTAGTAGTGGATCGCCTTACCAAATGTGCTCATTTTCGCCTATCAAAACTACTCATGGATCGGATAAGTTAGCCCAACTATATGTAAAAGAAATCGACGCCTACACGGAGTACCAAAATCTATCACTTGATGAGATTCAAAATTCACATCAAAATTTTGGACTAGCTTGCAAAGAGAGTTGGGAGCGAAATTAAATTTTAGCACGACTTTCCATCCACAAACAGGGCAGGCGTCGAGCGAACAATCCAAACACTTGAGGACATATTACGAGCGGTGGTTTTGGATAGAGGCTAAGCTTGGGAATATGTCTTACCACTCATAGAGTTCGCCTATAATAATAGTTATCGGCAACGATTGATATGGCCCCATATGAGGCAATCGTATGGAAGGAAATGCCGATCACCACTTTATTGGGATGAAGTGGGTGAAAGGAAAATTTTAGGGCCTGATCTGATGAGGAAATGATTGAAATTGTTCACCAAATTAGGCGAAAGAATCAAAGAAGCTCAAGATAGGCAAAAATCTTATGCCGATACACGTGAACCGAGCTACACTTTGAATGTGGCGACAAAGTTTTCTTAAAGTCTCACCATCTAAGGAGATCATAAGATTCGGAGTGAAAGGAAAGTTAAGGCCACGTTTCGTAGGACCTTATGAAATCCTTGAAAGAATAGGTCCCAGTAGCTGTCGATTAGCACTTCCGCCAAGTTTAGGCAATGTCCATAAAGTATTCCACGTATCGCAATTGAGGCGATCGTGTATGACCCAAAGCACGTAATCCATCATGATGATGTGATTTTAAACCCGACATGAGTTACGTGGAAGAACCTACGGCAATTTTAGATCGTAAGGTTCAGCGGTGAGAATAAATCAATAACAATAGTGAAAGTCTATGGAGGCACCACGGACGAAGAAGCCACATGGGAACTCGAGGGCGCCATGAAAGAGCGATACCGAACTCTTTTGAGGTATGCAAATTTCGAGGACGAAATTTTTAGGGGGTAGAATGTAATATCCGTAATTTTAATCTTGAATTACGATAATAAATTCGTAATTAGTATTATTAATTAATAATTAAAATCTAATTAGTCGACTACGGACTTTGACCAAGCATAATTAGATAATTTCGTATAAGATTCAACGATGCTTAGTGAATTAAGGAATATAACTTCAATATTCCTTTGAGCGTAATTTTCTAACGTCGAATAAATTCGACAATTACGTTTCTGATTGTTAAGCTATTAAGCTTAATTTGAAATTCCTATTATTATAGGAATAAATAAAGTTGTAACAAACTTTATTTTGAGCGTTATAGAGATAATTAAGCCTATGAGAATTTTGAGGCGTTTCAAACGTCGGTTTTAGAGATGAGTCGATAACTTCGGCCAAATGATCATGGAATTATAAAATACAAATTCCTATGATTATTTTATGATATAAGAGCATTATGTATCATCAAAATAATGCTAGAGAATTATAAATTTAAAGCCCCAATAATTAGGGTTTGAAAACCTAATTTCCCAAAATTAGGGTTTTGTGAATCTAAATTGTTTTAAATACTTTTCCATGATTAAATTTATTATCTAAGGTATATAAAATGTCACATAACCATGAAGTAGCAATTTTATACAAGGAAATAAAATGCTTGGGAACACCCTAGTGATTTTCGAAACTTAGGGTTTCTTAAGTACAAATTAATTTTTATTCTTATTCAATTAATGAATATGATAATTATTATATTTTTATGACATCATTAAGGATAAAATGAGGTGTATTACAAGTTGCACAAGTTAGGTGACACATATAGGGAGTTGGACGAAAATTAGGGTTTCTAAGCATGGTATTTAATTTAATTCTTATCCGATTAATGATGTATCATAATTATTATATTAAAATGATATTATTAAGGATAATATATAGTATTATATCAAGTGGCACAAGTGGAGGCACACTTGTACATAGGGACGAAAATTTACACATTTTTTTTAGATTTGTGAACAAAAAATCTTGCTACAATTAATATAAGAGATAAGGATTATCCAATGCATTTAATTAAGGGATAAGGTGACCTAAGGATGAGTTGTAGAGATAAGATAAAATTTTGTCTCCTAACTACAAGTGGGGACCGAAAATTGCTAGATAAATATTATAAAATTGTGAATTAATTATTTTAGGACAAGTGTGATACAAGTGTATGAATAAATTCAATGTATCTATTAAAGATAAGATATGATAAAGATTTAGATAAGATATGATAAGGATAAAGATAAGATTTGGGACAAGTGTGCATAAGATATTTTAAAGTGTAATAATTAAATTCAAGTGGCCTAAGGCTATAAATACCACTTGAAGCTCTCCAATTCTCATTCAAATCCAAAGTGACCGAAAATAGTAGAGAGAAAAAAAGAGAGAGTGTTCTCCAAACCTTGATCCCAAACCTAGAGCAAATAAACGTTCGTGATAAATTCTACTCGATTAAAGGTTAGATTTCTTACGAGCTTTGTATATACGTTAGAATTTATGTTATAAAGCTTAGTTAATATGTGTGTTTTCGAAAATTATGAGACTTGTGTCAAAATGTTTAGATATTGTATTTATATGATGTTATTAAGCATGTAGTATAATTATATCACAAAATCAAGCATGATATTAAAATTTATATAGTGACCGAAAATTTAAAGAAGTAATATGTTGATGATATTGATTTTTAATTGTTGATTTGAGCATGGAATACTAATCTAGGGTATCAAATAAGTTTATATGAATTTATATAGAATTTTTGGAGAACTTTAGTACCTAAGTCTATGAATATCGAAAAATATAGAACATGATATTATGTTAAGATATAATCCATGTTTGAGTGTTATTATGACCTATTGGAAGTGTAGAATCATAATATAGTGTTGTAGGAATTTATTGGATTTGTTAAGAATTTATTGGACCTAAGTCCAAATTTTCACAAGTGACTTAGGAAGATTTAATTTAATAGTTCACAATAAATAAAAATTATGTTATAGTAAGGATGCTTATAGATGAGTATGTATTATGTGATTTTATTGGAATTTTTGGAAATTGTTTGCTTAGTTTAATTAGAGTTTCGAAAACCATAGCCTATGTGTATTAATGATATAAATTTATTTTAAAAGATATAATTGCATAATATGATCTAAAATAATGTTTTAGACATATTGTGATTTTATAGGAATTTTTGGAACAAGAATTGTACATAAAAATCGAAAAATACACCAAAATTAGAAAAAGTCAAATGTTGACTTTGAGTTGACCAAAGTCAAAATAGTTGACTAAATGTTGACTAAGTCAAAATAGTTGACCAAAAACGTTGACCAGGTCGAAAGAGCACGTAATTCGATAATCTGCGATCTATGCGGCGTAGTGCGTTTACTAAAAATGTAGCTACGTTACGTAAATACATTAAAATGTACATTATCTACTAAAAGATAGAATATCTCTTATATATTGAGAAAATTAAGAATCGACATCAATTGGTTAGGAAGCGTTAAAATAAGTCCTGTTAGCCTTATTCGATGCATAGGCGTTATAGGCGATGTCGTCTCCTCATCAATACGTGACGATGTTCTAAAATGATTCTTACGTTAAGGTGGGACATGGACTTGAGTTATCGACTTAGAAAATCATTGAGAAAGACCTAAATATATCAAAGTGGCTTTACTCTAAAACCCTTTTATTTACGATGCTTTCTTGAAAAGTATTTATTTACAAAGCTTTCGGTTGAGAAATGATTATGAACCGTTATTACATGCCCAAAGTATTTATGTTTTATGTATGGATCTATCGTGAGATGGTTAGCGAACCATGGAAATATCGCTTGTTGGGTAGCTCCCAACTTTATAGAAAATCGATATCGGATCCTGTGCTGATGCGAATTCTAGCTCGGATTAACGTGTACACCATAGGTATCGTGAGCCGTTAGCAACATCTTGACGGTCGCGTGTACGTAGAAGGCGAGGCTACTTCTACGGTAGCGAACGAGTTATGAGAAAGTCTGAGATGATATGGATCATACATACCGGAAAATGCACGGCGAGCGATCTTTTGAAAAGTGATAAAGTATTTTGGTATTCACGAGTTATTTCTACTAAAACCACTTGTCTATATCTTGATGGGCGGTGTAATTAAATAAAATGATTTTAGCAATAAGGCTCGATTGATTAGAATAAGGGTAAAGTTGCATGAGTTTTCTTCGACTCTTATTAGTATAGACTTTGCTTGAGGACAAGCAAATGGATAAGTGTGGGGGAGTTGTTTGGTATGATTTTGTGATGATTCTTGGTATTGTTTTACGTATCATTTTCTATGGTTTGTCCTATTTATGCCGTTGGTTCGATTAATATTTATCGATTTGGACTTACTTGTTCGTCTCGATGTTTTGTAGGAAAACGGTGAAAATAGGATGAATTGGATCTGCCAAGGATCAGATATAATTGAAGAGCATCTCGACGAGAGTTCATAGGCGGCGGATCATAAATTGGAGTTCGAGACGAAGAGAGCGGGTGAACGACCAAAGTCGCGCCGGCACCCGTCGCATGGCCGCGCGCAGCTCCACGCCCGCCCGCGCGCGCACGCCCGCCTCACATGCCCGCACGTCGCCCAGCACGCGCTCAACCGGCGGGGATCGGCCTTCGCCACCACCCCTCGCGACGCCAGGCAGCGCAGCCACCTTCTCGCCCGCTTTCGCCTCACCGCACTGCGTCTCGCCCATCCGGCCCGACCTCGCAGGCGCTTCGCCCAGCGGCCTCTTCACCCGGCCTGGAACCAGCGCCCTCCAGCGCCGCGCGTTTCCTCGCCAGCCTTCGTCCGCCCACGTCGCGTCGCCGCCGTCGCCGCGCCTGAAGCGCCGCCTCGCAGCCTTCGCCCGTAAACGCATTCACCTGCAGCGCTGCTTCCTCCTCCGTCCGTGCGGCAGGCGCCCACACGCCTCGCCGCAGATCTCCAGCACCAGCGCCACGCTGCCCGCTCACCCGGCGCTTCGATTCCATCCGGCGCTGGCATCACCAGCCCAGCCTCTCGCCTCACCAGCGCGTTCGGCTCTCACGCCCACCGGTGTTCCAGTGAACCGGCATTCTGGCTGATGGCAGAATGTTTTGTGAGCTCTCGCTCAATCCAAGCCGGCGCTCACTTTTTAATTAATATGTATATGCGCGTTTAGGTTTTAGTTACGAGTTTTTGAATTTGGGGCTCATGGCTACTCTCCATCGAGCTTCCTTCAGCATTTCTTCAGACAACAGTAACCAGATAATAGTTAGATTTAATTCTTGCTTTATGTTTCATCAATTGAATTATTAGTTTATCATTTATGCTTTGGATTCATCGTTTTGTCGGATCAATTTCACAGTATTATTGTTTGATGATTGTTATTGAATTCGATTCCATAGTGACAATGGATTGTGTTCATACCTTTAATTTATCATGCTTTCAATTTATTTCATGTTCTTGTTAGATGATTGTTGATTATGTTTTTATGTGCAATTTGATTTAGATTAGGGATTGACAAACCCTATGAATAATAGAATTGCTATTGCTTTTATTTACTGCTTTGATTTATTGCTTTCATAGTTCAACTAGGGATTGACAACCCCTAGCTTAGATTTATCGCTTTAATAGTTTAGCTCGGGATTGACAACCCCTAGCTTAGGATCGTTGTTTAAATTCTCCGTATTTCAATTCCAGTATGTTTCAAACCCCTGTTGGCATTAGAATGTTTAGGTTTGATCAACACGAACATTAGGCCCTGTTAAGTTTTTCTTGAGAGACGACTCGGGTTAACTTATCACGCTACGATTACCTCGTATGATTGCGAGTGAATTTGAGTGTGTTTTTAGCTCGATCATGACACATATATCGTATATACGAAACTGGATTATTTAGACTCTTGACTAAAGGTTTCAACTCGAAACATAACCTATATAACTCTGCTGCGGGAAAGACATGTCATTACACATATGACGATCTGTAATCAAGGCTATACTTATCAACGACGAAGACTCCAACCGCTCAACACTTCAACATCCAACATCAATCGCTCAACCCGCACATTTAAAACAAATATGCGGGGCTAAGTACAAGAATGCACTTAGTGGGCTCATGCGAAACATTTTCTTTAATTACACTGCCCCTTTGAGTAACACACGAGGTTTTATTGGAAATGCTCGTGCTTACTAAAACATTTTCTCATTTTCAAAAGTCGTCTGGCCAGACATATTTTTGTCTGTATGATCCATATTAGTTCTCGTATAGTAATATCCTAACATCATCACATAACGTCATCACGTAACATCATCACACGTTGGTAGCGAACCAACAACTTTCAATATCATCATGCCAGCCAACTCCACATATAATATGACATCACATCAGGATCATCATACGTTGGTATCGAACCAACAACTTTCAATATCATCATGCCAGCCAACACCACATATAATATGACATCACATCAGGATCATCATATCAGATCAATCCTAGCAAGGTATAATCCTTCCGGCTTAGGATCCAATATCAATTTCTCATAGTTGGCTTGCCCAACAACTTGATAGGATCATACGTAAAACATAAACATTTTGGGCGTAATCATTTCATCAACATTTCTCAGCGTAATCGTAAATAATTACTTTTATTTGCAGAAAGCAATAAATAAAGGGTTTTCGAATAAAGCCCACCTCATATCTGAAGGTCTTTTCACTACGGTTTCCTTTCTACGTCGAATCTTCAAGTCACGTATCACCTTAACGTAAAATTATTTTAGTATGTCGGTCGCGTTCGATGAGGCGAACATAGTCTATAACGTTCTCTGGCGTCGAATAAGGCTAACGCCGGACTTATTTTGACGTTTCCTAATCAATTAATGTCGATTATGAATTTTCTCAATTTATAAGAGATATTCTACCTTTTTAGTATATAATGTACGTTTTAATGTACTTACGTAACGTAAGTTACATTGTTACTAAACGTACTATGTCACATAGATCACGTATTATCGAATTACGTGCCCTTTGACCTTGGTCAACGTTTTGGTCAACTATTTTGACTTAGTCGACATTTAGTCGATAATTTTGACTTTAGTCAACTCAAAGTCAACATTTTGACTTTTTCAATTTCTTATGAAATTCTATTATTTTATGTGCAATTCTTGTTCCAAAAATTCCTATAAAATCATACTATGTCTAAAACATTATTTTAGATCATATTATGTAATTATACTTGATAAAATAAATTTATAACATTAATATACATAAGGTATGGTTTTCGATCAACATAATTCACCAACTAAACATTTTTCAAAAATTCCAATAAATTCATTTAACACTTAATCATCCTTAACTATCCTTATTATAACATAATTGTTATTTATTATGAACTATTTCATAAAATTTTCCTAAGTCATATTTCGAAATTTTTGACTTAGGTCCAATTAATTTTTAACAATTCCAATAAATTAATATAACACTATATTATGAATCTACACTATCAATATGCTATAAATAACACTTAATTGTGGATCATTTCTCAATATAATATCATATACTATAATTTTCGAAAATCATAGACTTTAGGTACTAAAGTTTTCCAAAAATTCTACATAAATTCATATAAGCTTATTTAATACCCTAGATTATTATTTCATGCTCAAATCAACAATTAAAAATCAAAATCATCAACATATCACACTCCTAAGTTTTCGGTCCAAATAAAATTTTTAATAGCGTGCTTAATTTTGTGATATAATTATAATACATGCTTAATAACATCATATAAACATGATATCTAAACATATTAGCATAGGTTATATAATTTTCGAAAATTACACAAATAACTAAGCTTATAACATAAATTCTAACGTATATATGAAGCTCGTAAGAAATCTAACCTCTTAATCGGATTAGAATTGATCGGCGAACGTTTTATTTGTTCTAAGCTTGGGTTTGAAGGATTGGAGAACACTCTCTCTTTTCTCTCTATATTTTCGATCACTTGTGGTTTGAATAAGAAATGAAGAGCTCCTATCTTATATTTATAGGCATGTGCAAGTGGTACCATAATTATTACATGAAAATATCTAATGTACACTTGTGCAAAATCTTATCTTTATCCTTATCATATCTTATCTAAATCCTTATCATATCTTATCTAAATCCTTATCATGTACAACTCATCATGTACCTTATCCCTTAATTAGATTCATTGTATCATAGTTGTAATAATTAATTAAATTCATACCTTATACATGTGTGTATGCGTCGGCCATGCCACAAATATTAGGATTGATTTTTATTGTTTTTCTTATACTATATACATTTATTTTGTCACATTATATCTTAATTAATAATTGGTTCCATAATTATCAAGAATTAAAGAATTTATCACAATATATGTTCTTTGTGAAATTCTCGCCAACTTTAATACTTTAGACAAGGATTTTATTTTTTTATTATATCATATACTATATTATTATTATATAGTATAAAGTTACTTTTGAAAAGTCAAAATTGCAACTATCTGAGTGTCCCTATTATATAGTGTGAAATTAAAATTTTCAACCTAAATTTCCAACATTTCGGCCCCTTTAATTATTGAACCTTGGATTACTTGTTCAACTTGTTAATTATCACCACTTTACACCTAATACATGATAAGATCCAACTCATAACCCTTCATTAATTATAAGATGATATTATCACATAAAATCATACTTAGAAACCCTAAATTTTCGCCACTTTGGAGCACAATTGCACCTCCACTTGTGCAAGTTGTAATACACCTCATTTTGTCCTTAATGATATCATAATAATATAATAATTATCATATATCATTAATTGAATAATAATAAAAATTAATTTGTACTTAAGAAACCCTAATTTTCGAAATTTACTAAGGTGATCCCAAACATTTTATTTCCTTGTATAAAATAGCTATTACATAATTATGTGACATATTATATGTCTTAGATAGTAAATTTAATCATAGAACAGTATTTAGAATAATTTAGATTTCAAAAACCCTAATTTCGAATTATATAATTTCGAAAATTTCAAAATGTGATACATTCTATTCTTAAATTTTCTAGCATTATTTAATGACAAATAATGCTCTTATATAATAAAATAATCATAGGAATTTGAATTTTATAATTCCGTGATCGTTCGACTGAGTTATCGACTCATCTCTAAAAACCGACGTTTGAAACGTCTCAAAATTCTCATAGGCAAATTTTTTCTAAAAACATATAAAATAAAGTTGTAACAAATTTATTTATTCCTATAATAATAATAGGAATTTCGAAATTAAGCTTAACAGCTTAATAGTACTGTAAAACGAATCGTCGAATTTATCCGACGTTAGAACATTACGTTCGAAGGAATATAAAAAATTATATTCCTTAATTCACTAAACATCAGTGACTCTCACACAGAATTTATCCAATTATGCTTGGTCAAAGTCAGGTGTTGACTAATTAAGATTTTAATTATTGAATTAATAATACTAATTACGGAATTTATTATCGTAATTTAGTATTAAAACTACGGGATATTACACAAGTGGTGTCCAAGAAAGGGGATGTCACCATGATAAGAGATGAAAAGAACGAGCTTGTAACAATAAGGCTTATGACGGTATGGCGAGTATGCATTGACTACCGTGCTCTGAATGCAGCCACGAGGAAGGACCATTTTCTCATACCCTTCATTGATCAGATGTTGGACAGACTGGCAGGGTATGAGTTCTATTACTTTTTTGGATGGATATTCGGGGTATAATCAGATTGCCATCGCCCCAGAGGACCAGCACAAGACGACGTTCACGTGTCCATATGAAGTCTTTGCCTATAGAAGAATGCCGTTTGGTTTGTGCAATGCTCCAGCCACTTTTCAGAGATGTATGATGTCCATCTTCCATGGCTTGATTGAAAACATTATGGAAGTATTCATGGACGACTTTTCTGTGTTTGGTTCTTCTTTTGACCATTGTCTCCAGAATCTATCCCAAATGTTACACAGATGTGAGGAGACGAACTTAGTGCTCAACTGGGAGAAGTGCCATTTCATGGTTAAGGAAGGTGTGGTACTTGGCTACAAAGTTTCTGCTAAGGGCTTGGAAGTGGACCGAGCCAAGATTGTTGCCATCGAGAAGCTGCCTCCTCCTACCAATGTCAAATCAGTGAGGAGTTTTCTCGGACATGCCAGTTTTTATAGAAGATTCATCAAGGACTTATCCACGATCCTGAAGCCACTGTGTGGATTGCTAGAGAAGGACACCAAGTTTGTGTTCACCGATGAATGCTTGGGGGCGTTTGAAAAATTGAAGCAAGCTCTGATCTCGACTCCAGTTTTTGTCTCACCTGATTGGAGCCAACCATTCGAGCTTATGTGTGATGCTAGTGATTGGGCAGTGGGAGCCGTGTTGGGACAGAAAAGAGACAACCAGTTCAGAGTCATCTATTATGCAAGTAAGACGCTCGACTTGGCTCAGATGAACTACACCTCCACGAAGAAAGAATTACTTGCAGTGGTCTATGCTTTCGACAAGTTTAGACCTTATTTGGTGGGAACCCACACTAATTTCCACACTGACCATGCCGCCATTCGCTATCTGTTCAACAAGAAAGATTCGAAGCCGAGATTGGTAAGGTGGATTCTCCTTCTTCAGGAGTTCAACATGGACATCAAGGATAGAAAAGGGTGTGAGAATGTGGTTGCAGACCACTTATCGAGATTGGAAAAGCTAGTCGAAGGAGAAGACAAGCGAACGGGATCAAGGAGAACTTCCCAGACAAGCACATTTTGAGCATCATTGATCATACGCCATGGTACGCAGATTTTGTAAACTACTTGGTGATTGGAATAATGCCTCCTTCGTGCAGTCATCATCAGAAAAAGAAGTTTCTCCATGACGTAAAGTTCTATTATTGGGATGATCCGCCAATGTGCCAATGGCTTGATAAGTCGTTGTGTTCCCCAAGGGGAATAGGAGAACGTAATCCATGAGTGTCACAGTTCGTTGAATGGGGAATATTTTGCAACGGCCAAGACTGCAGCAAAGGCCTACTTGAGTGGTTTCTACTGGCCTTCTATCTTCAAGGATTGCCAAGCTTTTGTCAAGAGATGTGACAGCTGCCAAAGGATGGGAAACGTCACCAAGAAGGATGAGATGCCGCAGAAGAGCATCATGGAAGTGGAATTATTTGATGTGTGGGGAATTAACTTTATGAGTCCGTTTTCCATGTCTTGTGGTCACATACATCCTGCTTGCTGTGGAGTACGTATCACGATGGGTGGAGGCGATTCCCACCGCCACTAGCGACTCCAAGGTAGTTATCAAATTTCTACATAAAAACATTCTGACTCGATTTGGTATGCCTAGGGCGTTGATTAGCAATGGAGGGTTGCATTTCAAAAACAAGTTCTTAGGCAATGTCCTAGCTAAGTATGACGTGAAGCACAGAGTCACCTCTCCATATCATCAGCAGGCGAATGGGCAAGTTGAGCTCGCAAACCGAGAGATTAAGAGAATACTTGAGAAATCGATTGTCCATAGGAAGCGCTAAACAATTGGATGATGCTCTTTGGGCCTACCGGACTGCCTACAAAGCGCCTATAGGTTTATCTCCATATCAAATGGTATTTGGAAAATCTTGCCATTTGCCGTTTGAGTTGGAACATAAGGCCTATTAGGCCACAAGGAAAATTAACATGGATTTCAAGGAGGCCGGGTTGAGAAGAGGTGAACAACTATTAGAGCTCGATGAGTGAAGGAACGAAGCTTTCGAGAACTCTCGGATCTACAAGGAAAGAGCAAGGAAATTCCACGATCTCACCATTCGCCCCAAAAGATTCTCACCGGGGAATGAAGTCTTGCTTTACAATGCCCGACTCCGTCTCTTCCCAAGAACGCTAAAATCAAGATTGTCAGGGTCATATACTGTCTACCGAGCACATGCCAGTGGGAGCTATGAATTTCTAGACTCGAGTGGCAACATCTTCAAAGTGAATGGGCAGTACCTCAAATCCTACTTTAAGACACACTTTAACTGTGAAGTCAAGGTGACCAAGCTTAATGAACCATGATGAGAGATAACGTCGAGCTAGCGAAAAAAAATCTAGCACTGGTTGGGAGGTAACCCAATATATTTACATGTTTTTTGTTTTTCTTTATGTCTGTTTTGTTTTTCTTTGTTTTTGTCGTGTCGTGTCTTGTTGGTCGTTTTTGTGTCCCATAATATAATTGTTTTTTTATGAAAACATAAAAAAATGGGCACGGCTAGTGACCGCTAGCCCGACCGCTAGGAAGTGGGCAGAACAAATTCGTTAAGACTCGCGACTACCCTAGCGATCTCGAAGGTGGCCGCGAGAAATTGCCCAGAACGTATCGGGCATAGCTAACGATCGAGCTAGCGATCGCTAGCTCGGCCGCGAGGCCCCACCCGACCCGCATCTAATACGTTGACCCGCGTGTTTTTCATAAAATTTAACCCCTCCCCCCCATTTTTCAATCACACCCACGCAAGAACACACCACACACACTCTCAAAGCTCTCAAGCCCTAGTTCTTCATTTTCTTGTGCTTTCCAAGTCAATTTCACTCAAGGTATGCTTCATTTGTTCAATTCTTCTTGGATTTTAGCTTGTAAGCATGAATTAGAAGAGTTTTACCGATTATTTCTTCTATTGTGGAATATTGAAGAGTTTATGAACTAGAGCCTATATTGCTAGATTTACATAGTTTTTGAGCATGCTTCTTACATTGTTAGGTGTATTTGTGTTCATTGAAGTATATTGTTGGATTAATTCACCTGCATTGTTGTTTTAGTGGTCAAAATCTCGAAACCCTAGCTGTTCTTCACGGCTAGCGACCGCTAGCCTGGCCGCGAGTGCAATCGCGGTCACGAGACAGTGCCTAGCGACCACCCTAGCGGTCGCTAAGGCAGCTACGAGGCCCCTCAGATGTTGTGTTTTCACGTGTTTTGAACCTATGTGTGCGTTCTTTCCCTTGTTATGCCTTATACGAACATATGTTATTATGGGGGTGGAATTTTGCTAATTCCAAGTTTGGGGGAGCTACATATTGAATTGGGTTGACGTTTATTTTGAAAAATTTTCGATGCAGTACATGCACTAACATTGAAATTTCTTTTAGGTACAATATGCCGCGTACTTCCAGTAGCAAGAGAAAGGGAAATGAGACCGCTTCTTCATCACAGGGGGAAACAATTGATGAATTTCACCCCCAAAACTTTGGAGTGCATCTGCCGAGTTCCTCTTCAAGGGACCGTTGGAGGAGGTTGGTGCAACTGAAGCACCGACATTCCCGAGCCATGTGAATAGCGACATGCCAAGCGATGGGGATAGCCAACGATGTCACGTGGCTAGCCGAGTGATCCGATCTTTATTCTGTCATCATGGCGAATTATCTGACGTACCGAATCCTCACACTAGAGTTTCTGTCGACCGTCTATGTTCACAAGACGCAAGGGTCGCCAGATTTTATCACCTTCCAGTTGGGTAACGAGCCCCGACAGCTTTCTGTTGATGAACTTAATGCAATCATCAATGGCCTCCCTGACGGCAAATACATTGGGGATTTAGAGAACTCGGCCCACGAGATGTGGCCGTTGTTCATTGATCCAGTGGTGGAGCAGATCCCGTACTATGATGCCACGAGGGCAAAGGTCAGCTCAATACGGAATCCCACGATCCGCTACTTCCACCTCCTCCTCACATTCACGATCCATGCCCGCACCAATGCCGGCACGTGCCTCTCCCAAGATATGAGCATTATGATTGGTGCTGCAACCAGACAGAAGATGCACGCCGGCATGTTCCTCGCCCAGTATTTCCAGATGCAATCAGAAGTTTCTGGCAATGCGAGGATTTGCATTGGGGGTTTCGTCACCCCTATTGTCGATTTTTTCGTGGTGACAATTCGTGAGAATCCCATCTCACAGGATATCTTCTCGGACAAGCCATATCTATACATCCAGATGTTCCTGAAGCGAGATTCACGACACTACCTCTAGCTGCTCTACGATAAGAACGACCAATCCATCTGTCGGCTGCCCAATAGAGATCTCACAAGATTAAGCGACATTGGACAGCCCGACGCCTATTGGAACATGAGCTCGGTTGCGCACTATAGATGGGCTCAACGCTTAAATGCGCAAGAAAATGTAGAGGAAGCGAAACAAGAGGACGTGGAACAAGAGGGAACGGAACATGAGGCCGCTTATGAGACAGGTGGTGCATTACACCCACGACCCATCCAAGGTGACCCCGTGATATATTAGCGCCTTGATCAGATCGATGGTCATCTAGACCACATAGATGGTCACCTCGACCGCATGGACGTGAGTATGACCTCCATGATGGCCCAGCAGTAGGCCCTCCTCGTCCAACACCAGGCACATCAAGAGCACCAGTCAGATGATGGAGATGATGCAGCGGTGGGATCAATGGCGAGGATTCTACCCTCCGCCAGAGTAGCGACAGATGAGGTAAGGTCTCTCTCCCAACCACTCTTTTCTGCAACCTTATTACTCTACATTTCACAATAAGTTTGTGGGGAGTAGAAGAGTGTAGTTGGTTGTGGAGTCCTTTTTATGTTTTTGCTTTGTATTGTAAGTTCTTATGTTTTGGGCTCTTTTTGTCTTTTGTTTTCGTTGTTGTGTCTGTTGATCAACGAGCTTAAGTGAAATGTGTTAACCTATGTGGCCAATGATGATAGAAATTTTCTGAAAAATGTTGATGGTGCACATGATATGTTAGAAAACGACGCATGGATAACTTGAGATTGCTTAGCTTGTTGTTTTCACCATTTGCCTAAACCGTGAGACTTGAGCTTCACTGTAGAAACATCATGTTACAGTTTCTTTTAATTATGTGATATTGTGCATGTAATTATCTTCTATAACTTGCCGTGTTTTCTGTTTCGAGATTGCAATATGTGTTTCGAATATGGAAAGGATAAGAGGCCATCTTTGTGAACCACGATTTCGCCCATACACTGACCTTATAATATACCTTTTGTCTGAGCCTTTATTAGACCTTATTATTTTGCTAACCGATGATAGGATGTGAGGATGGATATGGGAATCAAAGGGTTGAAATAATTCGATGTATTACGTCGGGTTAAAAGATAGAGAGGTACCTGTGTGGTAAAGAATGGTACCTCTGTGGAAAAGAATGGACACTATAAGCTCTATTATAAAGAAAAGAAAAAGAAAAATGTTGTGAATAATGTGAGCATAAAGGGATTTATTAATCAAAGTGTAGGTATCTTAAGTTTGCATGAACGTTGATTTAGCATGTTGGAAAGAAAAAGGGAAATGGAAAAAGTTCATATGAGCTGAATGTATAAATGGGGGTGCTTGGAGTTGCATTTGAGTCACTTAGCCATATATCACACCACCTTAACCAATGTGCCTACATTACAACCTGTGAAAAGACCTTTTTGATCCTAATTTGAACGCATTTGATGTGGTGGAGATATTAGAGAAATGGCAAGCCTATGGTAAGATTTTGCATGGCATTGATCTTTGAGTGTATACACGTCCTGAATTTTTCTTCTGAGTTAGAGTGTACACTATATTTTATACAAGTCTTTGTGAGGGTTAGGATTCTTGCTAACCGAGAAGGAAGAATTGCTGAAAGAATTTGAAAGAATGAAGCTAGAAGTGGTATTACCTCCTGAAACTACTCGAGAAATCGTAGTGGCATTAGTGGTGACACCAGATTTGAGAGCTCGGATAATTAAAGCACAACGACAAGATGCACAACTCGAAAGATTGCGAGAAAGAATTAGAACTAGAGATCATCAAGGATATCATGAAGCTGGAGATAATGCGATTATGTTAGGTAATCGTATATTCGTGCATATTGATGAAAAGCTGAAAAACAAAATTTTGAGTGAAGCTCACAATGTTCCGTATGTCGCGCACCCGGGGAGTACGAAAATGTATCAAGATCTCAAGCAAATGTTTGTTTGGATGGGAATGAAACAAGAAATAACGTCATATATTGAACGATGCTTGGCTTGTCAACAAGTTAAAGCGTTACATCAAAGGCCGTATGGAAAGCTGCAACCCTTGGAAATTCCTGAGTGGAAGTGGGACCACGTAGCTATGGGTTTCATAAGGGGAATACCTAAATCGAAGTGGGAAAACACAATGATTTGGGTGATAATTGATCGGCTAACCAAAAGTGCTCATTTCATTCCGATTCCTGTGACATATGGAGCCGATAAACTAGCACAAATTTATGTTCATGAAATTATCCTGTTACATGGAATGCCAATCTCAATTACCTCAGACCGAGATTCCAAATTTACCTCCCGATTTGGATAAGTTTTCAAAAGGAAATGGGTACTCAGCTAAACTTCAGCATAACATTCTACCCACAGACCGACGGCCAGACTGAGAGAACTATACAGACGCTAGAAGACATAATCAGAACCGTGGTGTTAGATAGAGGAGACCAATGGGAACAAGTTTTACCACTAATCGAATTCGTTTACAACAATAGTTATCAAGCAACAATAAACATGGCTCCTTATGAAGCACTATACGGTAAGAAATGTAGGTCGCCTCTTTATTGGGACGAGGTTTGAGAAAGAAAAGTTCTTGGCCCCGAAGCAATAGAAGAGATGATCCAGATAGTGCGACAGATTAAGAAAAGAATGCAAGAAGCTCATGATAGGCAAAAATCCTAAGCAGATAACCGTCGAACAAAGTTGAATTTCGAAGTAGGAGATAAAGTCTTCCTAAAAGTTTCCCTTATCAAAGGAGTCCATCGTTTTGGAATGAAAGGGAAACTTAAGCCGCGATTTATCGGACCTTATGAAGTATTGGAAATAATCGGGTCAATAGCATACAGATTAGCGTTGCCACCCAACTTCGCTAATGTTCATAATGTGTTCCACGTCTCCCAACTTAGGAAGTATGTGTATGACCCTAAACACATTCTTCATTATGAGAAAATAGTTCCCGAGCCTGATTTGAGCTACGAAGAGAAACCAGAATGTATTCTAGACCGAAAAGAACAAAAACTAAGGAATAAGACTACTCCTTTAGTTAAAGTTCAGTGGAGACACCATGGTTTAGAAGAAGTGACTTGGGATCTAGAAGACCAGATGAAAGAGAAGTATCCTAAGTTATTTTACCAGGTACCAAATTTCGGGGACGAAATTTATTTTAATGGGGATGGAACATAGTAACCCGAAAATCTTATAGTCCTAATTAGAGCTTAATTAAGTACTAATTAGAGGCTTAAAGACTTTGCATCCCTAAAAATTGATAAAGAAATGCATAATAAATTAGAAAGCGATAGAAATTCGATTAATTGCTAATCAAAGGCACGCCCACACCTCCCGCCGATAAATCGCGACCTCCCGCCGAGAAAGCTCGCCCGTCGCCCCACACCCGATAAATCATGCAACCCACCGCCGAGAAATCTCACACCTTGGTCCCCGCTAGCCGAGGAAAAACTCACGCGGCTAGCCCGGCTGTCGATAATCTTTCTCGAGAAAGCTCGGCTAGCCTCGCACCCTCTTACTCCCTCCTGTGGCTGATCTCTCTCGGCCATCCTCACCTGCCGAGAGCCACACACCTTTCCACCCTATTCTATCATCTCCGGTCGAACCAAAATCTGCTGCCGAGGATTCTCGACAATCCTCGCCGCGACAAATCGAACCATCAGCCCCCTCTTCGGCCGATTTTTATCAACCTTCATCGGAATCATCTCTACATGCTGAGATCTCTCGGCAGGAACCACAACCTGTCGAGGAAAACACATGCCCACCGCCACCCGTGGCCCTTCGCCATCATGCAAGATCTCACCCACCTATCATGCCGAGATTTGATAAAGACCGTGAGACTACATCCAAGCTTATTATTGGATTAGAGGCACCAAAGAACAGTAATAAAGTTTCGGAATCTACGGTACACTCTACCTCATCTAGTTCATTTGATGATTATACTGCAACTAACCTTGCAGGTGATTCAAAGAACAATGAAGAAGTAGAATTTCCTAGTACACGCATCACTAGGAGTAAATCGAACACTAGCCGCGAGCCTCCAATCAAGAGGCGGTGAGTGCGCTTAGTCGCACCCCGTGGTCAATGATTTTTACAACCTGGAATGTGAGAGGCCTCCATAAGGCTCAAAAGCAGTCTGCAATTGCAGACCATGTGTTCCATCATAAGCTTGATGCGATTGCGATGATTGAGACGAAGCTTTCTAAGTGAAGCTCAAGACTTTCATGGCCAAGCACTTTGTCCAGTGGGAGTGTGCTCACAACTTCGACGAGGTTCCTGGGGGAAGGATTTTAATAATCTGGAACCCAAAGAGGTTAAGAGTAGAGGTCATTTGTCGAGAGAAACAGGTGATCCATTCCAATTTTACTTGCTTAATTACAAATTCTACCTTTGGATGTTCGATTGTTTATGGGTTCTGGCAGGTCACGCATAGGCGTGAACTGTGGGATTCCATGATCGTCAACATCGATCCTTCGAAACCATCTATCGTCGCGGGGACTTAACCGTATCCTTGACCCGATGAGAGGATTGAGGACGAGTTCCTTTAGAGCGAGAGTACAAGGACTTCGTTGATACTTGTGCCCTCGTGGGACTCGAGGATTCCCCCTCGACGGGTTGTCACTTCACGTGGACGGATACAGTGAAGTATTCTAAGATTGATAGGGTTTTGATTAATAATGCTTGGTTAGATGCTAACCTTTTTTGCAGGACTAACTTTCTGCCTAGAGGCACTGTGTCGGATCACTCGCCGGCACTCATCACTCTCTTTGGAGATGTGACTAGGTACCACCGTTCCTTCAAGTTCTTCAACATGTGGATGAAGCATCCCGACTTTAAACGCCCGCTTGAAGAAAATTGGAGTGAACAAGTGAATGGGCGACCCACGGTGGGTATTGGCGAAAAAGTTGAAGAGGATGCGAAGACGTGTTCAAAGAGTTCAACTTCAAGGAGTTCACCACCGACGGAGAGGACGAGGATACGGAGGAACCAACTTATGACATGGAGGAAATTATAGGTGCTTTTGAAACCTTTTACTGAGTTATTTGGTGTAAAGGTTTCAACGAGCGGTTTTGATCCTTCGCTTTTTGAGGAGGACCTCGGCAATCGATGATCGGAGGATATGGTTATGGAGGTATCGCAGCAGAGATTAAGAATGCTCGCATTCGACATTGCAAGTGATAAGGCACCGGGACCGGATGGCTACCCTTCAGCTTTCTTCAAGGAGAATTGGGATATTGTTGGGAACGATGTGATCCAGGTGGTACGAGAGTTCTTTGAGAAAGGAGTAATATTCAAGGAGCTTAACCACTCGGTGGTCACCCTTATCCATAAGAAGCATCACAATCCGACTGTTGCTGATTTCAGACCCATCTCTTGTACTAATGTCATATACAAGACCATCACAAAGATCCTGACCGAGAGAATGGCGTCTTTGATGAACAAGATCATTAACCCGGCACAGTCTGGGTTCGTGAGAGGACGAAACATTTCAGACAACATCTTTTTGGCACAGGAACTGCTTAAAGGTTATGAGAGGAAGCCGATCACACCGAGATGTATGCTGAAGATTGACCTTCAGAAGGCTTACGATTCCATCTCTTGGGATTTCCTCGAGCGGCTTTGGATGGTCTTGGTTTCCACCCTTGTTTTGTATATTGGATCACGACGTCGTCACGCAACGCATACCTCTAGCTATCAATGGAGGGCCATGGATTCATCATCAGGCGTGGGGTCTTAGGCGGGGTGACCCGATGTCGCCTCTCTTTTCTCTCGCCGCATGGGTACCACTCGCGGATGTTGAAGAAACGCACAAGGAGTTGGATTTTCAATTTCATCCTAAGTGTAGTAGTCTTAACATTACGCATCTAGCCTTCACGATGATTTGTTACTCTTTGGCGGGGTGATGTTGCATCCATGGAGGTCTTAGGCGACACGCTTGGGGATTTCTCACGGGCGTCGGGGTTAAAGATTAATAATCACAAGTCCTTGATATTCATGGCGGGAGTTCGACCTTTTGAGAAGCAGGCGATCTTAGATCTGTTCGGCTTCCCAATGGGAGAACTACCGACAAGATATCTCGGCATCCCGCTATCTTCAAGGATACTAGGAGTCACTCAGTATAGTGGACTAGTGGAGAAGATAGCGTCTTGCATTCACCGTTGGACTAATATGAATCTTTCTTCTGCAGGGCGTTTGGAGTTGATTCGTTCAGTTCTGCAAGGAGTGGAGTGCTTTTGGCTACAAGTTCTACCTCTGCCGGCCACCGTAATTGATCGCATCAATTCGATGACTAGGAGGTTCTTGTGGGGATCGACATATTGTCCGGTTGCTTGGAAAGCTGTTTGCTTACCTAAGGATGAAGGAGGCCTAGGATTACGAGACCTCTCGACTTGGAACAAAGCTCTTCTTGCAAAGACATTGTGGAACATCCATACCAAGAAGGACTCCTTGTGGATTCAGTGGATACATGCTGAGTATCTGGCGTCAAACACCATATGGGAGTATCCTTCTCACATTCGTTTATCTCCTCTAATTAAGAATATCCTAATCCTTCGTGATCGTTTTTTGCAGGATGTAGGAGGTTACCATGGCACAGCCGCAGATCTTTTGGAGAGCATTTTCGGATCCAAAGGGACGGGAGCTGCCTATCACTATCTTCGAGAGAAGGGTGAGAGACAGTTTTGGCACAAGGCAATCTGGAAGGAATATATCCCGCCAAAGTTTTCCATCACCATGTGGCTTGCCATGAGGGGTAGACTTAAGACGGTGGATAGACTGAGCTACATGAATATATCACAGGTATGTACCATTTGTAATACCCATTTAGAGACTCATGAACACTTGTTTTTTAAGTGTAAGGACGCAAGCGGTGCGGAATAAGATTAAAGAGTGGCTCCGCCTCCCGAGGAGGATGACTACCATTGCTAGTGCTATCAAGCACATCGAGAGGAGAAGAAGGCGGGTCGGCAATCATCCTTCGTGCAAGCAGTTGGGTTAGCAACGACGGTCAATCACATTTGGTATGCGCGTAACAAGTTGATTTTGAAGACATCCCCACGATGTTAAGACCATTGTGAAGACCATCCAAGAAGTTGTTTATCTTTGCTTTATACTCTATGTATTCCTTTGATCTTGTGGTTTCCCATTTTGAGTTGGCTTTGTAGTGAGTGAGTGATGTATCGCTTTGTTCTTGGATCCACTTTGGGATGCCATTACATGTACTTCACGCTTGATAGTGGTTTTGGGTGTGTGTGTTGAGGGTGCTTAGGCTCAACCAAAGCAAAGGCATCTCATGAGCTTGCGTGTTCACATTCCCAATCCCCCGTGCCCCACGGTCTCCTTTGCACAAGGGTACTCTTTCCCACAGGTCATGGGGTTTTAATGAGGCCCGCCTTCTTCGTCACTAAGGGGTTCGTTGATGTGGTTTTGTGTCTTTACACTTTTACTAGATTGAGCGAGTCTTTGGCCTATATGTTTTGGTCATTAGGAGATTTTATCCCACCCCTGCCACATTTCTTCTAAATCGTCAGATCCCTCGGTATGCCCGAGTTAAGTTTGTAGCTTGTCTTTGCCCGTTTTATGTTATTTCGCTCGTTTGACCAAAAAAAAAAAAAGAATTTAGAAGAAGTAGATATTATTTAGAAATAAGTTTTATTATGATAAAATAAGAGATATATGGTTATTATTGTGTGTTTGGATGAAAATTTTCATTAAATAGAAAATGTTCTAAAGAAATTGTATTAATTATTGTTTATGTGAGATTTATTTATAAAATAAAATAAAATAATGTTTAAGCTATTAAATGACTTAGATAAATTTATTTTATTATTATCGGTGATAAGGAAATTATTTTCTATAATTTTCAAATTTATGAATAAATAGAATAATTATTTGATTATTTGTATATGAAAGAGTTAAATCTATATTTATATGGTTTGTATTCCAATAATGGATTTAATTGTTTTGAATCATTATATTAATGAGAAAATTAAGTTTTACTATTAAATAATATTAATGTTCAACATTAGTAATTTTAGAGAAATATTTATATAATTTTTAAAATTATAACAAAAGAAAAGAAAAATGAATAAATAAATAAATAAATAAAGATATATATATATATATATATATATATATACAACTTCTAGAACAATATTCATTTAAGATCATCTTCAAGCTCTCTATTTCTCCCTCTTGGCCGAACACACACACTACATGTCATGCCCCAATTCCCGAGGGAAGGCACGGATGCCGGGGTATGATTAGGGGTGGGGGGTTAAGAAGCGGGAAAGAAGGGGGGAGATACATAAAGCATACATAATAAGAAGATATGATCAGAAAATCGGGCAACATCTCCTCTATAACTAGGACATATCCTGAAGGGGAGGGGTGAGCAATCAATCCACCAACAGAATTATATCGACAAAATAACTTCAATGAACGTGATCTTGATTAGATACTAGTAATGCATGGAAACAAAATAGCATTACATCCTATTGACTAGACCGATCAACCACATTAGCATGCTCTTATCGAGACTCACAGCATAATAACATCATAGCAAACCTTGTTCCCAATCAGAGAGCAAAATAAAGGGACAAGAATACATCAACAACAGAATACATATATAACGCAACATCGCGGAAGCAGAAGGCATGAAAGAAACCGCAGCTCAACCCCTCAGTGTCGCCCGTCCAGCCCTCCTCCATCTGTGAAAACTTTTGAAAAAGATTTTAGGGTGAGTACTAGCACACTCAGCTGGGGTTTTTAACATAAAACAAAATCCATGATACCGTGTTCAGAGCAATTACCCTAGAAGGTTTTAAAACGTAAACCCACTTCTAAGTAAGCAAAAGAGATTTTCCTTTTGATACGACCCGTTATTCTCAAGTACTCCCATCATAGATACACGACTGGACGTATCCCGACCCCATCACATCTCGGCCCGGAACATATCCAGCCAGCTCACGCTCGGAACGTATCCAGCCGGCTAAATTAGTGTGGGACTTTGGGGGTCTATCCCCTTCAGAACCATAACCACTTCATTATCATTTTCGTGTGGACTTCGGGGTCTATCCCCTTCAGAACCATAACCACGAGTTCGGGGTCTATCCCCTTACGATCAATACTCAAGATGGTGATCAACCCACCGAATAGAGATCCGTGCACAATCACAATAGAACCATATCTCGGAGCAGAGAACAATAATAACTTCATTAAAACATTTTCACGGCACACATGTTTGATTTTTGAAATATCAGAGTAAATAACTCAAAATAAGCATATATAACCCAACCTGAACAGTCAAAAATGTCAACCGGGAAATATCCACAGATCCAACGACCTCACCGATCGCACTGGTAGGTACCTGGTAACAAGATGGAACAACTTTTGGAGTCACATTCCACAAAGCAAAGCAACAACATGATCCAAACGAAGATCGAAGCGAAACGAGGGTTTTCGACTTTCTGAACCCACATTTGGCACTCTCCGGGTTTTCAAATCAACTCGATGCAGAAGGGAAATATATTCAAGGCATCAAGACCTATAATAGGGTACCTTCAAAATATGCATGCACGCAAGTTGACACAAATCTTAGCAGCGAAGAAGCTTCAAAAATCGATGCCTATCCTCAAATCCAGGATAAACCATCAAAAACCGATGCATGAAAATGGAAACATAAGCAATATGCGTAACGAGGAACATGGAATAACAAGCTATATTGAAAAAGGATAACCCGGACATGTAATTCCTTTAGAAACACGAGACAACGAAAAACATCCCGACATATAAAAATGCGAAAAACGAAAAAATGTAATCGATACTTTAGTAGAACACAATGCCCGAAACTCAAAACCTAAAGGGCCCATAGCCAAAAAGTGGACCGTCGGCCACCAAATCGGTGGCCAACAACACAGCGGCGGGGCCTATCGGTGGTGGTAGCCGGCATCAAAACAAGAAAAAGGATAAAAATAGAAAAACGGGTATGTCTGGGAGGGGATGATCGGAAGTGGTGGCCGGCAGCAGCGTAATGGCTCGCCGTCGAGCCTTCCCAGCTCGATCCCCACTCCTCCAGCTTCGCGGTATACCGGTTGCTCGGCTCGTCAAGTAAACACGAGAGACGAAGAAAATGAACTTTGAAAATGAAGGCCTTAGCCTCTATTTATAGGAAAAAGCGTATGTTGCAATGCTTTGCATAACGGCCGATAAACGCGCATTTTACACGTTTATTGTTGATATTTAAAGATGATTTTAGATCAATAAAGCGCGTTTATGTATTGGATCTCAATGCTTTTATATATTTTTAGAACATACTGATCTTGGGTTCCTCTTTGGTGTTTTGTAGGCTTATAAGATGATAATCGAAGCATGGAACGAAGCACGAGCAAACGATGGGTAAAAACAGGGCCTAGCGACCACCTTCGCGGCCGCTAGCCCGATCGCGAGCCGTGAGTGCAAGGCAGAAAGATGTCTCGAGACCGACCTAGCGACCGCTAGGTCGGCCGCGAGGAAATACCATACGACGCAGCCACGACCAGCAACCGCGAGACGTGACCGCGAGCTACCCGACTTGAGATGCCTTTGAAAGAGCTACTGCCCGATTTCTCACGACCATACCTAGTGATCGTGATCCCGGTCGTGAAGCATGCTTAGCAACCGCAAGTCCTGCCGAGAGCCGAAGGAAGCCCGATGGACCAGATCCCTCTCGACCGAGCTCACGACCACGAGCTCGGCCGCGAAGCGAGGTGGCTGGGCCCAAAATTAGGGTTTTCACCCTTGACTATAAATAGGGCCTCGCCCCCTCGCGCCCCCAAGCTGCTCCAGACCGATTTTTGATGTTTTTTCCTCAGTTTTCATTATTTTTCCTACTTTTGCACTCTAGTATTGATTTAGATTCATCTAAGCATTAGATTTTCATTGTTCTACATTAGTTCTACGCATTGTTATCGCTTTGGAACGATTTCGTCCGAACGAATTCCGTATTTTCTCGTTTGTTACTTGGGTTTGGATACGAACCTAACCATTGTTCTTTCGACGCTACACTACGGGTTTTATCTATTTAATTCTTATTTTTATGGTTAATTCTTATTTTAAGTCGATTATTATGTCTAGCTAATTTCCGTTCTAATCCTAGGGTTTGCATGATTCTATCATAAATGTTGTGATTCTTGCTATTACTATTTACCTTCCAGGCATTTATTTATGATTCTTGGTGCTTAATTATATGCGTTAATTTCTGATCAATCTTGATGCATATCTAGTTGCTAGTTAATTACTTAACCGTCTTAATTGTCAATCGATCTTGAATGCATAATACGAATAACCCTTGAGTCGTAGCTGAGATAGGAACATTCGTAGGAAGCATATTCTTTGTGATCCTTTTGGAGTTACTTATTTTCACCTAGAGACGTAACAGTAATAGGGAAAATTAGTAATCAACTACCATAATTGTCGTAACTGAAATTGTTGGTTACATATGTGATCTTCCATCTTGTCTGGATTAAAATTGGTTAATAGGAAGCAGGATAAACATACGTTGTGGCTAGGATTAATGCATCCCTACGGTTAGTCTTTCTTTCTTATTATCTCTTCAAGTGATTATTGCTTTCGTTTATTTTTGCATTGTGACCTTTGGCTTTGGATTTAATATTCGAAGCCCTAAAACCTTATCAAACCAAATATGTTCTTGGATAATGATGAATTGTTGTTGAGTTAGCTTCTGTGTTTTCGTGTTACAATCCCTGTGGATACGATACTCGACTTACCTTTATACTTGCATGTTTTCGTGTTAGAAAAGTGAGCGATCAAATTTTGAAGCCGTTGCCAGGGATTGTTAAGATTATATAGGAATAACTTGACAATTCGGAATTATTAATTCAAGTTGTATTTTTATTTTTTTACTTGCCGGATCTAATTTTTCTGTTTCTCTCCAGGTAGTTTATGATCACAAGGTCCCAAGGACCTCCTGAGCCGTTATTAGATCCAGAGATCGAGAATACCCAAAGGAGAAAGAGACGAGAAAGAAGAAGGCAGGCCACCTCCTTTAAAAAAGGGGATGAGGTATGTGTTTATTTGCTAATGTTTTATGTGGTTACGTGATGCTTGATGTGATCTTAGTTTCATGTGCTTTGGCATGGTAAGAGTTTACGTGATGTAAACGTGATGTGGATGAGGTATGGTTGGATGTTGATGTGGATGTGGAAATGATTTGTCGATGGGACGGAAGGGCCTATGCGACTGTGATGTGAAAATCGTTTATATGATATGATGTGATTGATGTGATCACGTATGGTTGATGTAAGTCGATGTGTTTACATAGCAATACGTTGTTGATTGAAAATCTTGTTTATTTTGATAAACGAGTGCTTGTAAGTGAATCACATGTTGCTTACGTGATTATTATGATAAATATCAATATTGATATTGATATGTGTTGAAATGAACATGTGTTTGAGACATGATTACTGATAAACGCGCATTTTACACGTTTATAGTTGATATTTGAAGATGAGTTTAGCTTTCGTTTAATGTGCGTTTATGTATCGATTCTTAATGTTTCATCTATTTCTAGAAGATATTACTCTTGGGTGTGTTTTGGTGTTTTGTAGGTTTATGTGTTGAAAATCGAAGCAAGGAACGAAGCACGAACCAAATGAACAATGCATTGTTTCCAAATGACCAGCCTAGCGGTCGCTAGGCTGGTCATGAGAGGCAACCAAGCGGCGCCCGAAGGACTAGCGACCGCAACACCGTGCACGCGAGCAAGCCCCAGCGCCTAGAACTCACCGGACGATTTCTGCGACCGGATCGAATTCCTAGCGACCGCTAGCCATGGCATGAGCCAACCAAGCGGGCGCAAGAGGCGACCGCGGGCGAGAGGGCAGCAGACTTTCCTCGCGACCGCACCTAGCGATCGCGAAGGGTGGTCGCGAGACGCGCGTAGGAAAATTAGGGTTTGGGGTGTGCTATATATACGGCAACACCCCTCGCCCACAACACACCCCTAGACGCCCAGCACTGCGTTTTATTCAGTTTTCCTCGCTTTTATAGCTTTTAGTCTTTAATCTTCCTTTAGTTTAATTCTAGTATTGTTTTACGTTGTTCTAGTTTAGTTTATCGTTTCGTTTCGATCGGAATGTTTTGTCCGATCGTTTTCCGTCGTTTTCCGCTTCGTTCGCTTGGGATTGGATTCAAGACCAACCATTGTTCATCCAACGCTTCCCTACGGGTTTTATATATTTAATTTTCGCTTTTATGATTAATTAGTATTTCATTCCGCTTATTATGTCCGGCTAGTTTTCCGTTCTAATCCTAGGGTTTGCATGATTCAATCCTATATGTTGTGATTCTGCTATTGTTATTTACCTTCCGGCATTGATTCATGATTCGATTGTGCTTATTTATATGTGTTGATTTCGATCAATCTTGATGCATATCTAGTTGTCGGTTAATGGCGTAAATGTATTAATTATCAATCGTTATCGAATGCATGATCTGAATGAGCATCGAGTCGAATCGAGATAGGACATTCGTAGGAAGCATATTCTTAGTGATCCTTTTGGGTTGCTTATTTTCCTCTAGAGGCGTAATCGTGATAGGAAAATTAGTAATCAATCGCCGCAATTGTCGAATCAAGTTGTTGGTTATATATGTGATTTTTCGTCTTGTCGGATTAAAACGGTTAATAATAAGCAGGATAAACATCGTTGTGGATAGGATTGGTGCATCCCTAGGGTTAGTCTTTCTCCATAGTCATCTTTCGTGATTTTATTGCGTTATTTATATTTCTGTTTGGTTACCTTTGCTTTGGATTAAATTTCGAAGCCCTCAAACCTATTTCCCAAATTCTGTGCTTGGATAATGATGAATTGTCGTTGAGCTAGCTTCTATGTTTTCGTGATACAATCTCTGTGGATACGATACTTTGCTTACCCTATATTTACACCTTTTACGTGTGAAAAAGGAGCGATCAAATTTTGGCGCCGTTGCCGGGGATTGTTAAGATCACATAAGAATAATTTGACGATTTGGATTTATTAATTCAAGTTATATATATTATTATTTATTTTTTAAGTGCTAAATTCTCTCTTTTCTCGTGTGGTTTATGCGTCTGAGATCTCGGGGACCTCACAGTATTATTAGATCCCGAGATCGAAAGCTCTCAAAGGAGAAGAGGACGAGAGAGAGACGGGCTGCAATGGCGGCCGATCCATAAAACGGGGCATTCCTCCCGAGCAAGTTGCCGATGCTAGCCGACTTTGCGTAAATGCGGCGTCGGATGGCGAATATGGGAATCATTGTCCTGCTCCGTAAGAAAGACCTCGAATCACATGTACCGACATCCCACCGAGCAGTTCAAGGAGGCGGTTGGGGCCCTGCGTAGATGCAAACAATTTTGAGCTCAAACCGCCTTGATCGGTATGGTCCAGGAGGCGGTTTGGGGAGGAGTCACGGAAGACCGAATGCGCATCTCAAAACTTTTCTCGATATTTGTGACACCATCAAGCAGAATGGGGTGCCACAAGACACGATCCGAATCGCATGTTGGGTTTCTCATTGCTGACGGTGAAAGATTGGTTGAAGTTTGGACCGAATCGGCTTCGACACTTGGGGAAACTTTGCGAGAAGTTTCTTCGAAATACTTTCCACCGCGAAAGCTCGAAGATCATCGCGAAATCTCTCATTTTGCCAAAACCACGACGAATCATTATTCGAGGCATGGGAGAGATTCGAGGTCTATTGAGACGATGTCCACAACACGGGTTCTCGAAGGAGCAACAAATCACACAGTTCTACGGTGGTGACATGGCGATTTAGGAGCATGGTGGATGCGTCGGCGGGGGTGCTTATTGAACCGACCCGGTGAGCGAGGCAAGCCGTATTGTAGAGAGATGGCGCCAACAATTATCAATGGTCGCCAACAGACTATCAATAGCCAGCGGAGAGAACGCCATTGTTGAAAGCATTTCTTGTTGAGTGATTCAAAATATGACGATCTCATGAAGAAGTTCACTCTTTTGAAGAGTCGATTGAGACAGAAACGTCGACCACATCAATCGGAGGAATCATTCAATTTCCAACAACCTCCAAAGAGGCTTCAATGTTCGTCGTTTTCAAGAGCCAAGAAGCCAAGTCTCGAAGACATGATGCAGCGGCTTGGTTGTAAGCAACCACCAATTGGCAACGAATCGAATCGCTCATAAGCAACACCGCGAAGATAACTCACTGGAGTCCACTGTGGCTATGGAAAGCATATGAAGATGTTGGAAAATCAAATTGGTCAAATAGCCGTACAAGTGAATGCACTACAAAAGACGGGCCAATTTACGAGTGTCGGAGGTGAACCCGAAGAATCAATGCTTCGCCATCCAGACGAGGTGGGCGAGCCTACCCGAGCCCGACCGGGAGGAAGAGCATGGAAGCACCTTTGAGGCGAGCTTCGCGATCGAGCTCGCGACCATGAGCCCGATCGCGAACCATCCGTAAATTTTTTCACGAAGCCGCGTCCGCGCACCCAACCGCGAGCCATCGAGTATCGCGCGCGCCGCAGCAGCTCGCATGGCGACCAGCCGCAAGCTTCGCACGCGAAGACGGAGATCAGCGCAATGTATTCCTCGCGACATTCCAGTGATCGCGAGGTCGATCATGAGCGCCCGAAGCTAATCGTCGACGTTGTAACAGCCCGCCTTTCCAAAGTACGGATTAGCGAGGCTGTTACTAATGACGGGGATTAACAATCGAACAAAGACTAATTACGGAACTGCAAGTATATGATGAACAAATTTCCAAAACTTTATATCATTTAATATGACACATATATCATACATATGGCTGGATCATTTCGACTCTTGACAAAGGGTTCAACTCAAAACATAACCTATATAACTCTGCGGCGGAAAGACATGTGATTACACATATGACGATATGTAATCAAGGCTATACTTATCGACGTCAAGACTCCAAGCGCTCAACACTTCAACATCCAACATCAATCGCTCAACCGCACATTTAAAAACAAATATGCGGTGGCTAAGTACAAGAATGCACTTAGTGGGCTCATGCGAAACATTTTCTTTAATTACACCGCCCATAAGTAAGACACAAGGGTTTTAGTTGAAAATGCCTTGTCTTACTAAAACATTTTCTCATTTTCAAAAGTCGTCTGGCGAGACATATTTTTGTCTGTATGATCCATATCAGTAGTAATATCATAACATCATCACATAACGTCATCACATAACATCATCACACGTTGGTAGCGAACCAACAACTTTCAATATCATCATGCCAGCCAACTCCATATAATATGACATCACATCGGGATCATCATCGTTGGTAGCGAACCAACAACTTTCAATATCATCATGCCAGCCAACTCCACATATAATATGACATCACATCAGGATCATCATACGTTGGTAGCGAACCAACAACTTTCAATATCATCATTCCAACCATCACCACAAATAATAATATCATCATATCAGATCAATCCTAGCCAGGTATAATCCTTCCGGCTTAGGATCCAATATCAATTTCTCATAGTTGGCTTGCCCAACAACTTGATAGGATCATACATAAAAACATAAACACTTTGGGCAGGTAATCATCATTTCTCAACTGAAAGCTTGTAAATAAATACTTTGCATTTGGCAAAATAAATAAAAGGGTTTTCGAATAAAGCCCACCTGGTACGAAGCTTTTCAAATAAGTCCCTTTCTAACGTCAATGATCAAGACGCGTCCAACCTTTACGTAAGGAATTAATTTAGTACGTAGGTCACGTTTTGATAGAGACGAACATCGTCTATAACGTTCTATGCATCAAATAAGGCTATCGCCGGACTTATTTTGACGTTTCCTAATCAATTGGTGTTGATTACGAATTTTCTTATTTTATAAGGGATATTCTATCTTTTAATAAGTAATGTATGTTTTAATGTACTTACGTAGCGTAAGTTACATTCTTACTAAACGTCTTCGTCACATTGATCACAATTATCGAATTACGTGCCCTTTGACCTTGGTCGACGTTTTTGGTCAACAATTTTGACCAAGTCGACCTTTAGTCAACAATTTTGACTTTAGTCAACTCAAAGTCGACATTTTGACTTTTTCAATTTCTTACGTAATTTTCGATTTTAATGTACAATTCTTGTTCCAAAAATTCCTATAAAATCATACTATGTCTAAAACATTATTTTAGATCATATTATGTAATTATACTTGATAAAATAAATTTATATCATTAATATTTATAGGGTATGATTTTCGGTTATTATAATTATCCAACTAAACATTTTCAAAATTTCAATAAATTCACATAATACTTAATCACCCTTAATTATCCTTATTATAACATAATTGCTATTTATTATGAATTATTGAATTTAATTTACCTAAGTCATATTTCAAAATTTCGACTTAGGTCGAAATAATTTTATAAATTCGATAAATTCATACAACCATATATTATGAATCTACATCATCAATATGATATGATAACACTTAAACATGGTGTATATCTCAACCTACTATCATAGGTTATAATTTTGAAATTCTTGGACTTAGGTACTAAAGTTCCCAAAATTCTATATAAATTCATATAAGCTTATTTAATACCCTAGATTATTATTTCATGCTTAAATTAACAATTAAAATCAAAATCATCAACATATGGTACTCTTAAGAATTCGGTCCACATAAATAATTTAATACCATGCTTAATTTTGTGATATAATTATAATACATGCTTAATAACATCATATAAACATAATATCTAAACTTATTAGCACATGGTTTATAATTTTCGAAAATATCATAAATGAACTAAGCTCATAACTTAATATTTAACGGACGAAACTTGAAAATTCTAGCATGTATACGAAGATCGGAAGAAATCTAACCTTTTAATCGGAATCGATTTAATCGGCGAAGGTTTATTTGTTCTAAGCTTGGGTTTGAAGGTTTGGAGAACACTCTCTCTTTTCTCTCTTATTATTTTCGAAATTTATGGTATATGTGATGAATAAATGAAGAGCTCCTACCATGTATTTATAGGCATATGCAAGTGGTCCTATTAAAATATCTAATGTACAACTTGCATCAAATCTTATCTAAAACCTTATCATATCTTATCTAAAATCTTATCATATCTTATCATGTACAACTTGCATCCCCTTGCTACCTTATCTCTTAGTTAGGTTCATTGTATCATAGTTATTATAATTTAATTAAATTACTATCTTTCAAAGCTTACGGCAACTACATGCAATTTAAAGAAAAAATTTCATTCCATTCACCCTTTGCATGGTTTCGGTTGTTACATAGTGTAGAAGAATATATTTTTATTTTTTTATACTATTATATATCATATTTATTTCCATTCTTATCACAAAATAAGAAAATTCAATCACTAACAAACATGTATGTAGTTCTCGGCCACTCCTAACACTTTAGGATGAATTTTTAATTTTTCTATAATATATACTATACTATATTTATAATATAAAGTTACTTTTGAAAAGTCAAATATTTCAACTCCAACAAGTGGCATTAATATAAGGTTTGAAATTAATTTTCCAACTTTGATTTTCAAAGTTTTCGGCTCCCACAAGTGGACATCCTTGAATTACTTGATTAAATTGAACACTATCTTATCTTTACACCTCATATACAAGTGGGTATCTTATCTTATCTTCTCATTAAATATAGTATGATATTAATTAATAATATCACACCTAAAGCATGAAATTTTCGCCACTTTTGGGCACAAGTGTACCCCCACTTGTGCAACTTGTAATACAACTCATATTATTCATAAAAATATCATATTTAATATAATTAATATCATCCATTATTAATTTGATAAGAATTAAGTTAGAATCATACTTTAGAAACCCTAATTTTCGAAAATCACTAAGGAAATTCTAAACATTTTATTTCCTTGTATAAAATAACTACTACATAGTTATGTGACATATTATATGTCTTAGATAATAAGTTTAATCATAGAAAAGTATTAAAAATAATTTTAGATCTTAAAAACCCTAATTCGAAATTTTAGGGTTTTCGAAACCCATAACAATAGGTTCATTGTATTCTTAAATTTTCTAGCATTATTTTGATGATTAATAATGCTCTTATATCATAAAATAATCATAGGAATTTGAATTTTATAATTCTGTGTTTATTTGACTGAGTTATCGACTTATCTCTAAAACCGAGCGTTTGAAGCGTCTCAAATTCTCATAGGCTAATTATCTCTTTAAGCGTCCAAAATAAAGTTGTAACAACTTTACTTATTCCTATAGTAATAATAGGAATTTATAAATTAAGCTTAACTGCTTAATTATACTGTAAGATGTAACTGTCGAATTTATTCGACGTTAGAAAATTACGTTCGAAGGAATGTCGGAAATTATATTCCTTAATTCACTAAGCATCAGTGAATCTCACACAGAAATTATCCAATTATGTTTGGTCAAAGTCAAGTGTTGACTAATTAAGGTTTTAATTACTGAATTAATAATACTAATTACGGAATTTATCATCGTAATTCAGTATTAAATTTACGGGATATTACATTCTACCCCCCTTAAAAAAAATTTCGTCCTCGAAATTTGCATACCGTAAAAGTACGGGTATCTTTGCACTATAACGATCTCAAGTTTTCACGTAACTTTCTTTTGTCCATGGTCTCTCCATTGGACTTTTTCCAATGGTATAAGCTTATTTCTTAACCGATGAATCTGGCGATTAAACAATCGCAGATTTTCTCTCACAACTTATATCTCGATTTGAGAACAATGTCATCATGATGATCATGTTTTAGATCATAACGTATTTTCTCTAACGGTAACTTGTGGAAAACATTCTGTATACTTTCCAATCTTGGTAGAAATGCCAATCTATAGGCTACCAGGCCTTATCATTTCTAGGATCTCACAGGTCTTTATAAAACGAAATCTCAACTTCCTTTTTCTCCAAACATTGGAATTCTTTCAATGGAGAACTTTTAATACACTTAATCTCTGCATTCAAGATGCAGCTCATGTCTACGCATATCAGCGTAAGACCTTTATTTGTCATGAACTTCTTTCTTTCTTTGCCTAATTCGGCAAACATTTCATTCATTCCTTTCACAGAATTGGCTTTAAAACTTTCCTCTTATTTTCTTTATCTCAATAGAGAAATGATCGATACTTTCTTTAATACTATGCCTCACATGGGCTATGCTGCTCGACAGTTATTGTCGTAGGTAAACTTAATAAGTGGAAATACATTTCCAACTTGTACGTTAATTCTTTCTCTTCTAAGTCAATTCATATTCTAAAGATAACCTCAAAATCTTTATACGATGCGAGATGTAAGATTTTCTTAGTAAACAACCGGGCTAACTTATCAGACCCAGAAGTAGCCTAGATAGGCATGAACTGAACCTATTTGGTAAGTGGATACACTACTACCCATATAGAAGTGTTATCTTTTGACTTTGGTAAGCCTATCTCAAAATCCATTGTTACGTCATCCCATAGGATCACTGATACAATGCCTTCACTTACGACAATTGAAAAGATGTTCGACAATTTCTATGTTCCTCTTCTAAATTCTTCGAATAGATAAGAATATCGTCCATGATGACTAAGATAATTGTCTAAGTATGCGTAGAACAATAGATGAGGTTCCTGAACATGGTTGGCGCATTAGTTGATCCGAATGGCACGACTATAAACTTATAGTAGCCACCTCTTGTTTGGAAAGCCATTTTGGGTACATTGTCGGTTTGTACCTTGAGTTGATTATAGTCCATCGAGATCAATTCTCGTGACTACTCTTACACCTTTTCCTTTGACCGAATACTCATTTATCCTTGGTAATGGATTATTAACTCTCGATAATCTATATACTTTCTTAATGGGCTATCTTTCTTCTTTGACAAGCAAGTCGGTGTTTCTTAAGGTGATACACTAGGTTCGATGAAACTTAGATTTTACTGACTTTCAAGCGTGGGTCTTTATCCTTTCACTTTCCTTGAATCCATCGATAAAGGTACTTTTAACTTGGTTTAATAATGGTTTTATCTTGATAGTAAGATTCTAGCCGCTTATCGGGGTAGTCTTTGCTAAGTTGTCGGGTATCTCTAGAAATTCTCGAAAATTTTCACATCCTCTACCTTCATTTCCGCTATCCATCCTTTGCTTAGATAAGCGGGGATGCTCGACACCCTTTCTTGTTAATTAATTCCCTTATTTGTAGTGTGGAGTACGGTTGGAATTTCCTTCCCATGTGGATTCCATAGAAATTGCAACTTCTTATCCGGAGAATTGGAGCGACATTTCCTTTTCCTGATATAGGATTGTGGAATAGTTTTCGACTAATTAATTCTTTCTTAGGATTATCTCTATGTTTCATATAGGTACTATGTTCAAGTTCTTTACTAAAGTCTTAAGTGATTCCAAGTTCAATTCTAAGTTCGAGTAATAAGTGTAACAGTCTTAGTTCCTTCTATGTGTGAAATGATTCTCTTTTCCTGAATTGCTTATTCAAACTTAAGTTCTAACATATCCACGCATGCTTCTGTGATAAAAATTATAAAGTACTTTTTCCGAACTAAGGTACTATAGGTATGTTGAGAAGTTTTTCGTACCTTCTAGATCTCATACTGGGGCTGGTACTGTATAGCTTTGAGTTGCTGGACTTGGCCCTGTTGATTTGGCCTCACCATTCTTACTGGACGTCTTCCGGGGCATTCATTCGCATAGTGGCCCTTCAGGCCACATTTATAGCACCTAACATTGCCCCATAGACATATACCCCTGTGCATCCTATTGCATTTTTGGCAGGGAGTTGTCCTTATCTGTTCTGATGGACCTCCTGTGGGTGGAGAAAACACTGATCTCTTCCAACCTTGTCCTTTGGCTGCCATGTTACCTTGCCATGGCCTTTGATAGTTTGTGTTGCTAAAATTTCCCCAGTTGAAGTTATTCTTAAAATTGCCTTCCAATTTTCTCTTTCCTTTGTCTCCAATATTCTGCGATTGAGGGGTGTAGAAGCTTCTTGAGCGTCGTTGCCTCGATATCAAAGCTCGACTAAGAGCTTCGGTGTAAGTCAATTCACCATGACTTGCCAGAGACATCCTTATCTCATGTCTTAGTCCAGATCTAAACTTTTCTGCCATTTTCATATCAGTATTTACTAGGTCTGGGGCGTATCTTGACATATCGCAGAAAATGCGATCGTACTCTGTCACAGTCTTTCTTTCTTGTTTTAAGTTGAAGAATTCAACTTCTTTCTTCTTTCTATAGCTCTTTGGAATGTATTTCTCATATATTTCCGCCTTAAAGTTTTCCCATGTGAAATATTCCATTTGTTCTGGGGTAATAGTCTTTTTCCTTGCTTCCCACCAGAAATCTGCCGGTCCGGTGAGTTGGAAGGTGACACAAGATAATCTTTCTTGTGTTGTACAATGGAGGAAATCGAAAATCCTCTCTATTGCTCTAACCCACTGTTCAGCATCTTCAGGATTTCCTTTCCCGTTAAAAGATGGTGGGTTTTGCCTAAGGAATAATTCCTCTATTCTCCGGTCGGGTGGAGGTGGGGGTGGTACTAGTATCTCTTCACTTTCGGCCCGTGGAATATGGCCTCTTCCCCTACCTCGTCCCCTTCCGCGCCCTTGAATACCTTGCTCAGGTTCGTGTCTGGGCGGCATTCTGATAATGCAAGAATGTAATTAGTCTTTGCGTAACGCTTATCGCAATTTATGTAACATCTTTATGCAATCTTAGCATAACCTTAAAAAAAACCATTCACTCTTTTTCATACTTAACTTATCACAAAACCCATCTAATATCGTCATTCATTACTATATCTCTATTTGGGGATATCTTTTTCCATTGTTTGTTTAAGCACTACGGATAGCAAGAGGCTTATTAATGGAGATGCTTTGATTCCTTGTATACTTATAAAATGAGTTTCATCTACTTCCATACTTTAGACATGTCCAATCTACTAACGAGGTCTTATGGACAAACAACTATCTTAAAAGATAAGTTGTATTCTTTTTCGCTATAATATAATAAGAGGTAATCATATCCCACGGATATCATATACTTTTCTTTACCCCTACTCTAGCACTCAATGCTAACGAGTATTTCGTTCGTAACTTAGTCATCATACACTCACTTGGAGGTATATCTGTACTGTCATCAGTATTGGGAAAGCCCATCAAGGGTCGATCCACCTATGTGTATCATAAAATATATCTCGTCTCATCGAGAACTTCTTTACATCATATCTTGATGTCTATCTCTTTATTGATCTGAAACTTTTAGTTGACATGATACGCCAACCAACATCATACTTATTGGTTTCAAGGATTGAAGAAAATTTTCTCATAACAACTTTCGAAAGGGATGGTTTCACAATACCACATGACAGCTTTGAAGGTTTGAATCAACATGTTCTTTGAACTGAATGATTGGAAGATAGGGTCCGAAGACCGAATAACAAATCTTGAGATTTCTTTGGTCATATGGGTGGCGGGCCCGTCACAAATACTTTCTCACCACATGAAGGTTTGGTTTCAAAAGAACGCTTTATAAAATTTTCTGACTGTAAACTTCTTTCAGAGAAAGTGAGAAACGCAAGTGATTTCTCAATTGGAACTAGGTCATAGAGTTAAACTCGATGACAGAATTTGAGTAAAACTTGAAACCTTATACAACTCATAATAGGTCATCCACAAAAGTTCTCATGTACGTCATAGCTTTTCTTGTACTACTGGGAATCTCACTCCCTAGCAGCATTCTAATATTCTTACTGTACTGTAAGGTTTTCGTTTTATGGGCATCATAGGACTAGTATTTAACTGATTCTCATGAATTCTGAAGAAGGAATCAAGGATTCGGTCCTTCATAAGAAATATAGTACCCCGTGATAGGAGTACGTAGGCGAAAACCGTTCATAAAACGGAATTCAAACGAGGGAGAACGAGCTAAAATCAAAACACTGCGCAAGACAGTTTTGCTGGCGCCGAGATCAGGCAGCCAAGGTCGAACTTTAATTTCTAATGTCTAAATCAAAGAGGTCGACGCCAATGTCGAAATTGGCAAGGTCGACGCCGAAATTGAGCATAAAATGCCGTCGTGGTTCACTTCATATCTCTTTCTTCTCGTTTGAAAACTCGTAATGTTTTTACCGATCTTTGTTCTCGTTCTCATGTCGATACTTACTTTCGTACTCGCAAAGAACTAAAGTTCTCAGATTCTTACTTCTATGTTCTCGCGATAAGTGATCATGCTTCTTATCACGTCTATGTTCTTTTGGGATATCATACCCATCAGTGAAATAACTTTGAAATTTGAAATAAACATTTCAAAACTATAACATAACTCATGCTTTCTTTGGGTTTCAAGAATTCAACATATAACACTTTTGACATATCAATGTCAACACTTTCTCATATAACATCATCATAACATAATCATAACATTCTCCTTATAACATCATCAAACATCATAACATGTTGGTAATGATCCAACAATTATCACAACAAAATCCTCATTGATTTCCACAATTTTAAAAACTTCTCTTTTGACATCTCAATGTCAATACTTTCTCATATCACTTTCAATTCTTCTCAACATCAATATTATTGCACATTCGCAATTACTTTTACTTTCAGAAATCTTTATTCACAACTTTCATTCACGTAACATTCTCTTTATATAACATTTCTCCTCATAAACATCCCTTCTCATCATTATTCACTACTTTCATTCTTAAATACCTTTCACAATTTTTATTTCTTTGGAAATATCATTTTCCATTTTCAAACTTCTTGTTTCAAAATTTTGAAAAAGGGGCATGTACTTTCAAACTTTTCATTTCCAAAACCGAAAATCATTTACTCAACGCTTATTAAATATTTTAAGTTTTCCATGAATATGTAGTCCCATACCTACATATTCTTGGAATCTTTGAGTTTTCCTCAATATGCGGTCCCATACCGCATATTCTTAGAATCTCTCTAATTCTAACTTTCATTTTCTTGAAAATTCATTTCACTTTAATAACTTTCACTTTTCAACTTCTTATCCTTATTCTCAAAGCGTGAGAAAATCATTTACCTTTTCCGGTTGAGCTTGATGTGATGGAGTGTTGAGCATAGTCGGCTGATCTCTAGAAGTCTAGTGACTCTATCTAGTCTAAACTTTTGAAAGAAGTTTTGGGTTTAGGGTACGACCCGCTCTGATACCAACTGTAACAGCCCGCCTTTCCAAAGTACGGATTAGTAGGAACTGTTACTAATGACGGGGATTAACAACTGGAACAAAGACTAATTACGGAACTGCGAAGTATATGATAGACAAATTTCCAAAACTTTATATCATTTAATATGACACATATATCATACATATGAAACTGGATCATTTCGACTCTTGACAAAAGGGTTCAACTCAAAACATAACCGATATAACTCTGCAGCGGAAAGACATGTGATTACACATATGACGATATGTAATCAAGGCTATACTTATCGACGTCGAAGACTCCAACCGCCAACACTTCAACATCCAACATCAATCGCTCAACCGCACATTTAAAACAAATATGCGGTGCTAAGTACAAGAATGCACTTAGTGGGCTCATGCCAAAACATTTTCTTTAATTACACTGCCCCAATAAGTAAGACACAGGGTTTTAGTTGAAAATGCCTTGTGCTTACTAAAACATTTTCTCATTTTCAAAAGTCGTCTGGCGAGACATATTTTTGTCTGTATGATCCATATCAGTAGTAATATCATAACATCATCACATAACGTCATCACATAACATCATCACACGTTGGTAGCGAACCAACAACTTTCAATATCATCATGCCAGCCAACTCCACATATAATATGACATCACATCAGGATCATCATACGTTGGTAGCGAACCAACAACTTTCAATATCATCATGCCGATCACTCCACATATAATATGACATCACATCAGGATCATCATACGTTGGTAGCGAACCAACAACTTTCAATATCATCATTCCAACCATCACCACAAATAATAATATCATCATATCAGATCAATCCTAGCCAGGTATAATCCTTCCGGCTTAGGATCCAATATCAATTTCTCATAGTTGGCTTGCCCAACAACTTGATAGGATCATACATAAAAACATAAACACTTTGGGCGGTGTAATCATCATTTCTCAACCGAAAGCTTGTAAATAAATACTTTGCATTTGGCAAAATAAATAAAGGGTTTTCGAATAAAGCCCACAGATGCGAAGCTTTTCAAATAAGTCCCTTTCTAACGTCAATGATCAAGACGCGTCCAACCTTTACATAAGGAATTAATTTAGTACGTAGGTCACGTTTTGATAGAGACGAACATCGTCTATAACGTTCTATGCATCAAATAAGGCTATCGCCGGACTTATTTTGACGTTTCCTAATCAATTGGTGTTGATTACGAATTTTCTTATTTTATAAGGGATATTCTATCTTTTTAATAAGTAATGTATGTTTTAATGTACTTACGTAACGTAAGTTACATTCTTACTAAACGTACTACGTCACATAGATCACGAATTATCGAATTACGTGCCCTTTGACCTTGGTCAACGTTTTTGGTCAACAATTTTGACCAAGTCAACCTTTAGTCAACAATTTTGACTTTAGTCAACTCAAAGTCAACATTTTGACTTTTTCAATTTCTTATGTAATTTTCGATTTTAATGTACAATTCTTGTTCCAAAAATTCCTATAAAATCATACTATGTCTAAAACATTATTTTAGATCATATTATGTAATTATACTTGATAAAATAAATTTATATCATTAATATTTATAGGGTATGATTTTCGGTTATTATAATTATCCAACTAAACATTTTTCAAAAATTTCAATAAATTCACATAATACTTAATCACCCTTAATTATCCTTATTATAACATAATTGCTATTTATTATGAATTATTGAATTTAATTTACCTAAGTCATATTTCAAAATTTCGACTTAGGTCCAAATAATTTTTATAAATTCCAATAAATTCATACAACCATATATTATGAATCTACATCATCAATATGATATGATAACACTTAAACATGGTGTATATCTCAACCTACTATCATAGGTTATAATTTTCGAAATTCTTGGACTTAGGTACTAAAGTTCCCCAAAAATTCTATATAAATTCATATAAGCTTATTTAATACCCTAGATTATTATTTCATGCTTAAATTAACAATTAAAAATCAAAATCATCAACATATGGTACTCTTAAGAATTCGGTCCACATAAATAATTTAATACCATGCTTAATTTTGTGATATAATTATAATACATGCTTAATAACATCATATAAACATAATATCTAAACTTATTAGCACATGGTTTATAATTTTCGAAAATATCATAAATGAACTAAGCTCATAACTTAATATTTAACTGACGAAACTTGAAAATTCTAGCATGTATACTAAGATCGGAAGAAATCTAACCTTTTAATCTAATCGATTTAATCGTGAAGGTTTATTTGTTCTAAGCTTGGGTTTGAAGGTTTGGAGAACACTCTCTTTTCTCTCTATTATTTTGAAATTTATGGTATATGTGATGAATAAATGAAGAGCTCCTACCATGTATTTATAGCATATGCAAGTGGTCCTATTAAAATATCTAATGTACAACTTGCATCAAATCTTATCTAAAACCTTATCATATCTTATCTAAAATCTTATCATATCTTATCATGTACAACTTGCATCCCTTGCTACCTTATCTCTTAGTTAGGTTCATTGTATCATAGTTATTATAATTTAATTAAATTACTATCTTTCAAAGCTTACGGCAACTACATGCAATTTAAAGAAAAATTTCATTCCATTCACCCTTTGCATGGTTTCGGTTGTTACATAGTGTAGAAGAATATATTTTATTTTTTATACTATTATATATCATATTTATTTCCATTCTTATCACAAAATAAGAAAATTCAATCACTAACAAACATGTATGTAGTTCTCGCCACCCTAACACTTTAGGATGAATTTTAATTTTTCTATAATATATACTATACTATATTTATAATATAAAGTTACTTTTGAAAAGTCAAATATTTCAACTCCAACAAGTGGCATTAATATAAGGTTTGAAATTAATTTTCCAACTTTGATTTTCAAAGTTTTCGCCCCACAAGTGGACATCCTTGAATTACTTGATTAAATTGAACACTATCTTATCTTTACACCTCATATACAAGTGGGTATCTTATCTTATCTTCTCATTAAATATAGTATGATATTAATTAATAATATCACACCTAAAGCATGAAATTTTCATTATTTTGGGCACAAGTGTACCCCACTTGTGCAACTTGTAATACAACTCATATTATTCATAAAATATCATATTTAATATAATTAATATCATCCATTATTAATTTGATAAGAATTAAGTTAGAATCATACTTTAGAAACCCTAATTTTCAAAATCACTAAGGAAATTCTAAACATTTTATTTCCTTGTATAAAATAACTACTACATAGTTATGTGACATATTATATATCTTAGATAATAAGTTTAATCATAGAAAAGTATTAAAAATAATTTTAGATCTTAAAAACCCTAATTCGAAATTTTAGGGTTTTCGAAACCCATAACAATAGGTTCATTGTATTCTTAAATTTTCTAGCATTATTTTGATGATTAATAATGCTCTTATATCATAAAATAATCATAGGAATTTGAATTTTATAATTCTGTGTTTATTTGACTGAGTTATCGACTTATCTCTAAAAACCGACGTTTGAAACGTCTCAAATTCTCATAGACGAATTATCTCTTAAAACGTCCAAAATAAAGTTGTAACAACTTTACTTATTCCTATAGTAATAATAGGAATTTCTAAATTAAGCTTAACTGCTTAATTATACTGTAAGATGTAACTGTCGAATTTATTCGACGTTAGAAAATTACGTTCGAAGGAATGTCGGAAATTATATTCCTTAATTCACTAAGCATCGCGAATCTCACACAGAAATTATCCAATTATGTTTGGTCAAAGTCAAGTGTTGACTAATTAAGGTTTTAATTATCGAATTAATAATACTAATTACGAATTTATCATCGTAATTCAAGATTAAATTTACGGATATTACATTCTACCCCTTAAAAAAATTTAGTCCTCGAAATTTGCATACCGTAAAAAGGTACGGGGTATCTTTGCACTATAACGATCTCAAGTTTTCACGTAACTTTCTTTTGTCCATGGTCTCCATTGGACTTTCCAACGGTATAAGCTTATTTCTTAACCGATGAATCTGGCGATTAAACAATCGCAGATTTTCTCTCACAACTTATATCTCGATTTGAGAACAATGTCATCATGATGATCATGTTTTAGATCATAACGTATTTTCTCTAACGGTAACTTGTGGAAAACATTCTGTATACTTTCCAATCTTGGTAGAAATGCCAATCTATAGGCTACCAGGCCTTATCATTTCTAGGATCTCACAGGTCTTTATAAAACGAAATCTCAACTTCCTTTTTCTCCAAACATTGGAATTCTTTCAATGGAGAACTTTAATACACTTAATCTCGCATTCAAGATGTACTCATGTCTCGCATATCACGTAAGACCTTTATTTGTCATGAACTTCTTTCTTTCTTTGCCTAATTCGCAAACATTTCATTCATTCCTTTCACGTAATTGGCTTTAAAACTTTCCTCTTATTTTCTTTATCTCAATAGAGAAATGATCGATACTTTCTTTAATACTATGCCTCACATGGGCTATGTTGCTTCGACGATTATTGTCGTAGGTAAACTTAATAAGTGGAAATACATTTCCAACTCAGTGTTAACGTTAATTCTTTCTCTTCTAAGTCAATTCATATTCTAAAGATAACCTCAAAATCTTTATACGATGCGAGATGTAAGATTTTCTTAGTAAACAACCATTTATAATCTAACTTATCGGACCCGTAGTAGCTCAGATAGGCATGAATCGAACCTATTTGGTAAGTGGATACACTACTACCCATATAGAAGTGTTATCTTTTGACTTTGGTAAGCCTATCTCAAAATCCATTGTTACGTCATCCCATAGGATCACTGATACAATGCCTTCACTTACGACAATTGAAAAGATGTTCGACAATTTCTATGTTCCTCTTCTAAATTCTTCGAATAGATAAGAATATCGTCCATGATGACTAAGATAATTGTCTAAGTATGCGTAGAACAATAGATGAGGTTCCTGAACATGGTTGGCGCATTAGTTGATCCGAATGGCACGACTATAAACTTATAGTAGCCACCTCTTGTTTGGAAAGCCATTTTGGGTACATTGTCAGTTTGTACCTTGAGTTGATTATAGTCCAATCGAGATCAATTCTCAGGACTACTCTTACACCTTTTCCTTTGACCGAATACTCATTTATCCTTGGTAATGGATTATTAACTCTCGATAATCTATATACTTTCTTAATGGGCTATCTTTCTTCTTTGACAAGCAAGTCGGGTGTTTCTTAAGGTGATACACTAGGTTCGATGAAACTTAGATTTTACAGCTTTCAAACGTGGGTCTTTATCCTTTCACTTTCCTTGAATCCATCTGATAAAGGTACTTTTAACTTGGTTTAATAATGGTTTTATCTTGATAGTAAGATTCTAGCTGCTTATCAGGGTAGTCTTTGCTAAGTTGTCAGGGTATCTCTAGAAATTCTCGAAAAATTTTCACATCCTCTACCTTCATTTCCGCTATCCATCCTTTGCTTAGATAAACAGGGGATGCTCGACACCCTTTCTTGTTAATTAATTCCCTTATTTGTAGTGTGGGTACGGTTAGAATTTCCTTCCCCATGTGGATTCCATAGAAATTCGCAACTTCTTATCCGGAGAATTGGAACGACATTTCCCTTTTCCTGATATAGGATTGTGGAATAGTTTTCGACTAATTAATTCTTTCTTAGGATTATCTCTATGTTTCATATAGGTACTATGTTCAAGTTCTTTACTAAAGTCTTAAGTGATTCCAAGTTCAATTCTAAGTTCGAGTAATAAGTGTAACAGTCTTAGTTCCTTCTATGTGTGAAATGATTCTCTTTTCCTGAATTGCTTATTCAAACTTAAGTTCTAACATATCCACGCATGCTACGTGATAAAAATTATAAAGTACTTTTCCTAACTAAGGTACTATAGGTATGTTGAGAAGTTTTTCGCACCTTCTAGATCTCATCTTTCCATCCTTAATGGTAGGCTCTTGTATAGCTTTGAGTTGCTGGACTTGGCCCTGTTGATTTGGCCTCACCATTCTTACTGGACGTATTCCGGGGCATTCATTCGCATAGTGGCCCTTCAGGCCACATTTATAGCACCTAACATTGCCCCATAGACATATACCCTTGTGCATCCTATTGCATTTTTGGCAGGGAGTTGTCCTTATCTGTTCTGATGGACCTCCTGTGGGTGGAGAAAACACTGATCTCTTCCAACCTTGTCCTTTGGCTGCCATGTTACCTTGCCATGGCCTTTGATAGTTTGTGTTGCTAAAATTTCCCCAGTTGAAGTTATTCTTAAAATTGCCTTCCCATTTTCTCTTTCCTTTGTCTCCAATATTCTGCGATTGAGGGGGTGTAGGCTTGTCTTCAGGCATCGCTGCCTCGATATCCAAAGCTCGACTAAGAGCTTCGGTGTAAGTCAATTCACCATGACTTGCCAGAGACATCCTTATCTCATGTCTTAGTCCGGATCTAAACTTTTACGCCATTTTCATATCGATATTTACTAGGTGCAGGATATCTTGACATATCGCGAAAAATGCGATCGTACTACACGATCTTTCTTTCTTGTTTTAAGTTGAAGAATTGAACTTCTTTCTTCTTTCTATAGCTCTTTGGAATGTATTTCTCATATATTTCCGCTTTAAAGTTTTCCCATGTGAAATATTCCATTTGTTCGGGGTAATAGTCTTTTCCTTGCTTCCCACCGTAAACTGCGGTCCGGTGAGTTGGAAGGTGACACAAGATAATCTTTCTTGTGTTGTACAATGGAGGAAATCGAAAATCCTCTCTATTGCTCTAACCCACTGCTCAAAGATCTTGAGTTTCCTTTCCGTTAAAAGATGGTGGGTTTTGCCTAAGGAATAATTCCTCTATTCTCCGGTCGGGTGGAGGTGGGGTGGTACTAGTATCTCTTCACTTTCGCCCGTGGAATATGGCCTCTTCCCTACCTCGTCCCTTCCGCCCCTGAATACCTTGCTCGTGTTCGTATGCGGGCGGCATTCGATAATGCAAGAATGTAATTAGTCTTTGCGTAACGCTTATCGCAATTTATGTAACATCTTTATGCAATCTTAGCATAACCTTAAAAAAACCATTCACTCTTTTCATACTTAACTTATCACAAAACCCATCTAATATCGTCATTCATTACTATATCTCTATTTTGGGATATCTTTTTCCATTGTTTGTTTAAGCACTACGGATAGCAAGAGGCTTATTAATGGAGATGCTTTCATTCCTTGTATACTTATAAAATGAGTTTCATCTACTTCCATACTTTAGACATGTCCAATCTACTAACGAGGTCTTATGGACAAACAACTATCTTAAAAGATAAGTTGTATTCTTTTTATTATAATATAATAAGAGGTAATCATATCCCACGGATATCATATACTTTTCTTTACCCTACTCTAGCACTCAATGCTAACTAGTATTTCGTTCAGAACTTAGTCATCATACACTCACTTGGAGGTATATCTTCTTCACATCGATATTGGGAAAGCCCATCAAGGGTCGATCCACCTATGTGTATCATAAAATATATCTCGTCTCATCGAGAACTTCTTTACATCATATCTTGATGTCTATCTCTTTATTGATCTGAAACTTTTAGTTGACATGATACGCCAACCAACATCATACTTATTGGTTTCAAGGATTGAAGAAAATTTTCTCATAACAACTTTCGAAAGGGATGGTTTCACAATACCACATGACAGCTTTGAAGGTTTGAATCAACATGTTCTTTGAACTGAATGATTGGAATATAGGGTCCGAAGACCAGAATAACAAATACTGAGATTTCTTTGGTCATATGGGGTGGCCAGGCCCGTCACAAATACTTTCTCAGTCACATGAAGGTTTGGTTTCAAAAGAACGCTTTATAAAATTTTCTGACTGTAAACTTCTTTCAGAGAAAGTGAGAAACGCAAGTGATTTCTCAATTGGAACTAGGTCATAGAGTTAAACTCGATGACAGAAATTGAGTAAAACTTGAAACCTTATACAACTCATAATAGGTCATCCACAAAAGTTCTCATGTACGTCATAGCTTTTCTTGTACTACTGGGAATCTCACTCCCTAGCAGCATTCTAATATTCTTGCTATACTGTAAGGTTTTCGTTTTATGGGCATCATAGGACTAGTCTTTAACTGATTCTCATGAATTCTGAAGAAGGAATCAAGGATTCGGTCCTTCATAAGAAATATAGTACCCTGTGATAGGAGTACGTAGGCGAAAACCGTTCATAAAACGGAATTCAAACGAGGGAGAACGAGCTAAAATCAAAACACTGCGCAAGACAGTTTTGCTGGCGCCGAGATCAGGCAGCCAAGGTCGAACTTTAATTTCTAATGTCTAAATCAAAGAGGTCGACGCCAATGTCGAAATTGGCAAGGTCGACCTTAAAATTGAGCATAAAATGCCGTCGTGGTTCACTTCATATCTCTTTCTTCTCGTTTGAAAACTCGTAATGTTTTTACCGATCTTTGTTCTCGTTCTCATGTCGATACTTACTTTCAGACTCGCAAAGAACTAAAGTTCTCGATTCTTACTTCTATGTTCTCGCGATAAGTGATCATGCTTCTTATCACGTCTATGTTCTTTTGGGATATCATACCCATCGCTGAAATAACTTTGAAATTTGAAATAAACATTTCAAAACTATAACATAACTCATGCTTTCTTTGGGTTTCAAGAATTCAACATATAACACTTTTGACATATCAATGTCAACACTTTCTCATATAACATCATCATAACATAATCATAACATTCTCCTTATAACATCATCAAACATCATAACATGTTGGTAATGATCCAACAATTATCACAACAAAATCCTCATTGATTTCCACAATTTTAAAAAAACTTCTCTTTTGACATCTCAATGTCAATACTTTCTCATATCACTTTCAATTCTTCTCAACATCAATATTATTGCACATTCGCAATTACTTTTACTTTCAGCAATCTTTATTCACAACTTTCATTCACGTAACATTCTCTTTATATAACATTTCTCCTCATAAACATCCCTTCTCATCATTATTCACTACTTTCATTCTTAAATACCTTTCACAATTTTTATTTCTTTGGAAATATCATTTTCCATTTTCAAACTTCTTGTTTCAAAATTTTGAAAAAGGGGCATGTACTTTCAAACTTTTTCATTTCCAAAACCGAGAAAATCATTTACTCAACGCTTATTAAATATTTTAAGTTTTCCATGAATATGTAGTCCCATACCTACATATTCTTGGAATCACTGAGTTTTCCTTGAATATGCAGTCCCATACCTGCATATTCTTAGAATCTCTCCTAATTCTAACTTTCATTTTCTTGAAAATTCATTTCACTTTAATAACTTTCACTTTCCAACTTCTTATCCTTATTCTCAAAACTGTGAGAAAATCATTTACCTTTTTCCCGGTTGAGCTTGATGTGATGGAGTGTTGAGCATAGTCGGTGATCTCTAGAAGTCTACCGACTCTATCTAGTCTAAACTTTTGAAAGAAGTTTTGGGTTTAGGTGCGACCGCTCGATACCAATCGTAACAGCCCGCCTTTCCAAAGTACGGATTAGCAGGAACTGTTACTAATGACGGGGATTAACAACAGGAACAAAGACTAATTACGAACTGCGAAGTATATGATAGACAAATTTCCAAAACTTTATATCATTTAATATGACACATATATCATACATATGAAATGGATCATTTCGACTCTTGACAAAAGGTTCAACTCAAAACATAACCGATATAACTCTGCGGCGGAAAGACATGTGATTACACATATGACGATATGTAATCAAGGCTATACTTATCGACGCCAAGACTCCAACCGCTCAACACTTCAACATCCAACATCAATCGCTCAACTCGCACATTTAAAACAAATATGCGGGGCTAAGTACAAGAATGCACTTAGTGGGCTCATGCCAAAACATTTTCTTTAATTACACCGCCCATAAGTAAGACACAAGGGTTTTAGTTGAAAATGCCTTGTGCTTACTAAAACATTTTCTCATTTTCAAAAGTCGTCTGGCCAGACATATTTTTGTCTGTATGATCCATATCAGTAGTAATATCATAACATCATCACATAACGTCATCACATAACATCATCACACGTTGGTAGCGAACCAACAACTTTCAATATCATCATGCCAGCCAACTCCACATATAATATGACATCACATCAGGATCATCATACGTTGGTAGCGAACCAACAACTTTCAATATCATCATGCCAGCCAACTCCACATATAATATGACATCACATCAGGATCATCATACGTTGGTAGCGAACCAACAACTTTCAATATCATCATTCCAACCATCACCACAAATAATAATATCATCATATCAGATCAATCCTAGCCAGGTATAATCCTTCCGGCTTAGGATCCAATATCGATTTCATAGTCGTTGGCCCGACAACTCGATAGGATCATACATAAAAACATAAACACTTTGGGCGTAATCATCATTTCTCAACTGAAAGCTTGTAAATAAATACTTTGCATTTGGCAAAATAAATAAAAGGGTTTTCGAATAAAGCCCACCTGGTACGAAGCTTTTCAAATAAGTCCCTTTCTAACGTCAATGATCAAGACGCGTCCAACCTTTACGTAAGGAATTAATTTAGTACGTAGGTCACGTTTTGATAGAGGCGAACATCGTCCTATAACGTTCTATGCATCAAATAAGGCTATCGCCGGACTTATTTTGACGTTTCCTAATCAATTGGTGTTGATTACGAATTTTCTTATTTTATAAGGGATATTCTATCTTTTTAATAAGTAATGTATGTTTTAATGTACTTACGTAACGTAAGTTACATTCTTACTAAACGTACTACGTCACATTGATCACGAATTATCGAATTACGTGCCCTTTGACCTTGGTCAACGTTTTTGGTCAACAATTTTGACCAAGTCAACCTTTAGTCAACAATTTTGACTTTAGTCAACTCAAAGTCAACATTTTGACTTTTTCAATTTCTTATGTAATTTTCGATTTTAATGTACAATTCTTGTTCCAAAAATTCCTATAAAATCATACTATGTCTAAAACATTATTTTAGATCATATTATGTAATTATACTTGATAAAATAAATTTATATCATTAATATTTATAGGGTATGATTTTCTGTTATTATAATTATCCAACTAAACATTTTCAAAAATTTCAATAAATTCACATAATACTTAATCACCCTTAATTATCCTTATTATAACATAATTGCTATTTATTATGAATTATTGAATTTAATTTACCTAAGTCATATTTCAAAATTTCGACTTAGGTCGAAATAATTTTATAAATTCGATAAATTCATACAACCATATATTATGAATCTACATCTTCAATATGATATGATAACACTTAAACATGGTGTATATCTCAACCTACTATCATAGGTTATAATTTTCAAATTTTGGACTTAGGTACTAAAGTTCCCAAAATTCTATATAAATTCATATAAGCTTATTTAATACCCTAGATTATTATTTCATGCTTAAATTAACAATTAAAAATCAAAATCATCAACATATGGTACTCTTAAGAATTGATCCACATAAATAATTTAATACCATGCTTAATTTTGTGATATAATTATAATACATGCTTAATAACATCATATAAACATAATATCTAAACTTATTAGCACATGGTTTATAATTTTCGAAAATATCATAAATGAACTAAGCTCATAACTTAATATTTAACTGACTAAACTTGAAAATTCTAGCATGTATATGAAGATCGGAAGAAATCTAACCTTTAATCGAATCGATTTAATCGTGAAGGTTTATTTGTTCTAAGCTTGGGTTTGAAGGTTTGGAGAACACTCTCTTTTCTCTCTTATTATTTTCAAATTTATGGTATATGTGATGAATAAATGAAGAGCTCCTACCATGTATTTATAGGCATATGCAAGTGGTCCTATTAAAATATCTAATGTACAACTTGCATCAAATCTTATCTAAAACCTTATCATATCTTATCTAAAATCTTATCATATCTTATCATGTACAACTTGCATCCCCTTGCTACCTTATCTCTTAGTTAGGTTCATTGTATCATAGTTATTATAATTTAATTAAATTACTATCTTTCAAAGCTTACGGCAACTACATGCAATTTAAAGAAAAAATTTCATTCCATTCACCCTTTGCATGGTTTCGTTTGTTACATAGTGTAGAAGAATATATTTTATTTTTTATACTATTATATATCATATTTATTTCCATTCTTATCACAAAATAAGAAAATTCAATCACTAACAAACATGTATGTAGTTCTCGCCACCCTAACACTTTAGGATGAATTTTAATTTTCTATAATATATACTATACTATATTTATAATATAAAGTTACTTTTGAAAAGTCAAATATTTCAACTCCAACAAGTGGCATTAATATAAGGTTTGAAATTAATTTTCCAACTTTGATTTTCAAAGTTTTCGCTCCCACAAGTGGACATCCTTGAATTACTTGATTAAATTGAACACTATCTTATCTTTACACCTCATATACAAGTGGGTATCTTATCTTATCTTCTCATTAAATATAGTATGATATTAATTAATAATATCACACCTAAAGCATGAAATTTTCATTATTTTGGGCACAAGTGTACCCCCACTTGTGCAACTTGTAATACAACTCATATTATTCATAAAATATCATATTTAATATAATTAATATCATCCATTATTAATTTGATAAGAATTAAGTTAGAATCATACTTTAGAAACCCTAATTTTCGAAAATCACTAAGGAAATTCTAAACATTTTATTTCCTTGTATAAAATAACTACTACATAGTTATGTGACATATTATATGTCTTAGATAATAAGTTTAATCATAGAAAAGTATTAAAATAATTTTAGATCTTAAAACCCTAATTCAAATTTTAGGGTTTTCAAACCCATAACAATAGGTTCATTGTATTCTTAAATTTTCTAGCATTATTTTGATGATTAATAATGCTCTTATATCATAAAATAATCATAGGAATTTGAATTTTATAATTACGTGTTTATTTGACCGAGTTATCGACTTATCTCTAAAACCGACGTTTGAAACGCCTCAAATTCTCATAGACTAATTATCTCTTAAAACGTCCAAAATAAAGTTGTAACAACTTTACTTATTCCTATAGTAATAATAGGAATTTATAAATTAAACTTAACGCTTAATTATATCAGAAGATGTAATCTGTCGAATTTATTCGACGTTAGAAAATTACGCTCAAGGAATGTCGGAAATTATATTCCTTAATTCACTAAGCATCGCGAATCTCACGTAAATTATCCAATTATGTTTGGTCAAAGTCAAGTGTCGACTAATTAGGTTTTAATTATCTTGAATTAATAATACTAATTACGGAATTTATCATCGTAATTCAAGATTAAATTTACGGATATTACACACGACACCTCCTCGGTCCCGTTTTAGTCGACTTGTCAAGTCGAAATATGACGAGGAGTTTGCTCGCCTAAAGAGGTTTTTCAAAAGTTGAGATAAATGTGCCTCTCTTTGAAGCTGCGCTAAACATGCCGGATACATGAAATTTTAAAGACGCGCTTGCAAGCAAGAAGAAGTTCGGGAAATTTGAGAAATTACCCTATCCGAAGAATCTTGATGCCGTCTTGCAAAGGAAGCTCCTCTCGAAGCACAAGGATCCCGGCGGTTTCACGTTGGAGTCGAGATCGCGAGCGATTTTCCCAAATGTCTTATGCGACTTGGGGCGAGCATCAATCGATGCCATTGAGCGTTTTCAACCGGCTACACCTAGGAAAGATGAAGTTTATTTAAGATTTCATCGATGATGGCTGACCGATCAGTCACATATCCAAAAGGTATCATCAAGACGTGTTAGTAAGAATTGGGTTTTGTTTTTCCTGCTGACTTTGTTATTTTAGATATTCCCGAATTCAAACAACAACCACTAATCCTTGGTAGACCTTTCCTAGCAACTGGTCGTGCGTTGATTGATGTGCAGGAAGGCAATCTCATGTTTCGTGTTAACGATGAGGAGCTCAAGATTTCTATATACGACGCCATCAAGCAACACGACGTTGGAAAGCCGGAAGATTGCTGCTCGATCATGACTGCTGCTGCCGCACACGTCTCATGCTTAGAGGGTACTCGACCAATCGAGGTGTCGGTGAGAAGGAAGAAGTGGACTCGGCATGGAACTTCGAGTGTTTCGTTCAAGTATGGGGGGGGCCACTTCCATAGTCAGTGGTGGAGATCCGTAAATGCTAAGTTTAGGAGGATCCACGAGTTGAGAAGGATTGCTTGCTACTAAAGCGCCGATTGACGAGGTTAGTGATGGTCAGCTAAAGACGTTAAAGTAAGCACTTGTTGGGAGGTAACCCAACGTTTTCTTTTTGTTTTCGTGTTTTGTCGTGTTTTTCGTTTGCGTTGTTTTGTCGTGTTTCGCTTTTCTTTTCATTTTCGTGTCTGCATCGATCAACGAGTTAAGTGATGTGTGTTAATCCATGTGGCCAATGATTATAGAAAATTTTGTGAAATTTAATGATAGTGCACATGATATGTTAGAAAATGACGCATGAATGACGTGAGATGGCTTAGCTTGTTGTTTTCACCATTTGCTTAAACCGTGAGACTTGAGCTTCACCGGTATACATATCTTGATACAGTTTCTGTTAATTGTGTGATATCATGCATGTGATTATCTTCTAGAACTTGCCGTTTTTCTGTGTCGAGACGGCAATATGTGTTTCAATTTGGAAAGGATAAAGGCCATCGTTGTTAACCACATATTCACCCAAACACTAACCCGATGATATATACCATTTGTCGCCTTCTTTGAGCCTTTATTAGACTTTTTCTTTCGATTAACCGGATGATAGGAGGTGAGGATGGATATGGGAATCAAAAGGGTTGAAATTTTGATGTAGTTATGACGAGAAAAGTTTCTTTTAGAAAATACATCTGTGGTGAAGAATAGTACCTTGTTCGTGAAAATTAAACCCTATAAGCTCTAGAAAAGAAAAGAAAAGAAAATGTTAAGTTCACCATGAGCGTTGAGCATAAAGGGTCTTTAATCAAAGTATAGGTACCTTTTGAGGCATAAAGCGTCAATTTAGCACGCTGGGAGAGAAGAGGAAAATGGACAAAGTCCATATGTGTGAAATATATAAATGGTGGTGCTTGAGTTTACTTGAGTCACTTAGCCATATATTATCCTACCTAACCAATGTGCCTACATTATAACCTATCAAAAGACCTCTTTTGATCCTTATTTGAACATATTTGACGCTGTGGAGATGTTAGAGAAACGGCAAGCCTATGGTAAGATGTTGCATTGCATTGATCGTTGAGTGTATACACGTCCTTAATTTCTTTATGAGTTTGAGGTATCCTATATATTCTACACATGCCTTTGTGAGGATGAAATAGATGAGTTTTGCCCTCGATAGTTGTTTGTGTTGAGTTGTTTAACATCGCCATGCGCGCTAATGTTTTTGAGCGTTAATATGTTTACGAGGCTCAGAATGGTTATCATCTTTGCTACGCTCGCTGATCTTTTGTTGTGTCTTTCTGTTTTGGTTTTGTTTGAGGACAAACAATGCTTTAAGTTTGGGGGTTTGATAAACGCCGCATTTTACACGCTTATAGTTGATATTTGAAGATGAGTTTAGCTCGCTTAATGTGCGCTTATGTATCGATTCTTAATGTTTCATCTATTTCTAGAAGATATTACCTTGGGTGTGTTTTGGTGTTTTGTAGTTTATGTGTTGAAAATCGAAGCAAGGAACGAAGCACGAACCAAATGAACAATCATTATTTCTAGCGACCAGCCTGGCGGTCGCTAGGCTAGTCGCGAGGCAACCAAGCGAGCGCCCGGAGGACTAGCGACCGCAACACCGCACACGCGAGCAAGCCCTAGCGCCTAGAACTCATCGGACGATTTCTCGCGACGGATCGAAATTCCTAGCGACCGCTAGCCATGGCCATGAGCCAACCAAGCGGGCGCAAGAGGCGACCGCGGGCGAGGGCGGGCGAGACTTACCTCGCGACCGCACCTAGCGATCGCTGGCGGTGGTCGCGAGACGGCGGCGTAAGGAAAATTAGGGTTTGGGGTGTGCCTATATATGGCAACACCCCCGCGCCACAACACACCCTAGACGCCCGCACTGCTTTTTATTCGCCCCTCGCTTTTATAGCTTTTAGTTTTTAATCTTCCTTAGTTTAATTCTAGTATTGTTTTTACGTTGTTCTAGTTTAGTTTATCGTTTCTTTTCGATCGGACGCTTTGTCCGATCGCTTTTCGTCGTTTTCCGCTCGCTCGCTTAAGCAGGATTGATTCAAGACCAACCATTGTTCATCCAACGCCTCACGGGTTTTATATATTTAATTTTCGCTTTATGATTAATTAGTATTTCATTCCGCTTATTATGTCCGCTAGTTTTCCGTTCTAATCCTTGGGTTTGCATGATTCAATCCTATATGTTGTGATTCTGCTATTGTTATTTACCTTCCGGGCATTGATTCATGATTCGATTGTGCTTATTTATATGTGTTGATTTCTGATCAATCTTGATGCATATCTAGTTGTCGGTTAATGACGTAAATGTATTAATTGTCAATCGTTATCGAATGCATGATACGAATGAGCCTTGAGTCGAATCGAGATAGGACATTCGAGGAAGCATATTCTTAGTGATCCTTTTGGAGTTGCTTATTTTCCTCTAGAGACGAATCGTGATAGGGAAAATTAGTAATCAATCGCCGCAATTATCGTGAATCGAAGTTGTTGGTTATATATGTGATCTTCCGCCTTGTCCGGATTAAACGGTTAATTATAAGCGGGATAAACATCGCTAGGATAGGATTGGTGCATCCCTAGGGTTAGTCTTTCTCCATAGTCATCTTCGTGATTTTATTGCGTTATTTATATTTCTCGTTTGGTTACCTTTGCTTGATTAAATTCAAGCCCTCAAACCTATTTCCCAAATTCGTGCTTGATAATGATGAATTGTCGCTGAGCTAGCTTCTATGTTTTCGTGATACAATCTCGTGGATACGATACTTATTACCCTATATTTACACCTTTACGTGTGAAAAGGAGCGATCAATTACCCGTATGACCGCGTAAAAAGGAAACGTGAATATTTGTTGTTATGTTGATAAACCAACATGTAGGTTTATGGATATTCAAAGGCCCGCATAACGTTGGTTAAGATCCCACAGATGGATGAGCGATTCCACAGTGAAGGTTTTGTGGAATCACCATGGAGAGGAGGAAGCTACGTGGGAGTTGGAAGACAAGTTCGTGGCTCAAGACTCGAGTTGTTTTCTCCACGTGTTTGAAATTTCGGGATGAAATTTTTCATGAGGGAGGATGTAATACCCGTCCTTTTAAGCTTCTGCTTTGCATGGCATGTTTTTCGAGAAAAGGTCAAAAGGTTGACTTTTGTATCGGTGATGCGACCGTCACGAAACCTCGTGGCTAGAAGAGTGTCTTATGACTAATTCATAGACACTAAGTATGCAGTTTTCACCACCCATGAAGGTTTGGCACCGGAAGTTATCGAAAATTTCATGGATCTTTAAAAGCATATCTTGTTTATAGTCGTTGTGTCCGTATTTTATTTCGTGTCCATGGATACTAAGTTTGCTAAATTTGAGTCCGTTTGCAAAAGTTGCGTCGCTTTTGCATTTTCGAAAAATAGCAGCTTGCAGCAGTAATGACAAATGCTTTTCCTATAAATAGGAGGCTAGGGCCTTCATTTTCAACGCTCATTTCCTTCGCCTCTGTGTTTACGGAAGAGCCGAGCAGCCCAGTGTGCTGCAGCGTTACTGGAGAGAGTGGGATCGAGCCGGAGGCTCGGCCAGGCGCCATCATTGCTGCCGCCGAGCTACCACCGCCGATCAACCACCCCGCAGCCCGCTTTTCTGTTTTTTCCTTTCTTTGTTTTGATTCCGCCTTTTAGTAGATCGTATAGCATAGAACTCGGGATTCTAAAGGACGAGGCGGAAAACGGCCGAGACCGCCGACGGCCATTACCGCCACCGCCCAAGGCCGCCACCACCGTGGCTGTTGGTCACGATTTGGTGGCCGACGGGCCACCTGCACTACGTGTCCTTTAGGTTTTGAGTTCCGGCTATGCATTCTACTAAAGTACCAATCCGCTTTTCGCTTTTTCGCGTTTACGCATTTCGGATGTTTTCCGTTGCTTCGAGTTTTCTAAAGCCAAGACATGCCCGGTTATCCATTTTCAACATAGTTTGTCATTCCATTTTCGCGTTATGCATATTGCTTATGTTTCCATTTTCATGCATCGATTTTGGATGGTTTATCCTAGATCCGAGGATAGGCATCGATTTTCAAGCTTCTTCACCGCTAAGATTTGAGTCAACTTGCATGCATGCATATTTTGAAAGTACCCTATTATAGGTCTTGATGCCTCGAATATATTTCCTTCTCATCGAGTTGATTTGAAAACCGAGAGTGCCAAATGTGGGTTCGTAAAGTCGAAACCCTAATTTTGCTACGATCTTCGCTTGATCACGATGTTGCTTTGCTTTGTGGAAGTGACCCCAAAGTTGTTCCGTCTTGTTACCTGTACCTACCAAAGGCGATCGGTGAAGTCATCGGATCCGTAGATATCTCCCGCTGACGCTTTAAATGCTCGAGTTGGGTTATATATGCTTATTTTGAGTTATTTACTCGATATTTCAAAATAAAACATGTACCGTAAAATTTTTGTGAAATTATTATCGCTTCTCCGATCCAAGATATGGTTCTATCATGGTTGTGCACGGATCTCTATTCGTGGGTTGATCACCATCTTGAGTATTGATCATAGCGGATAGACCCCAACACGTTGTTATGGTTCGAAGGGATAGACCCCGAAGTCCACACGAAATGGTAATAAGGTGGTTATGGTTCGACGGGATTTGACCCTCAAGTCCACACCGAGTTAGCCGGCCGGATACGCCCGGGCGTGGTCGATCGGATATGTTCCGGCCGAATGAATGACATGTGACGGGCATGGGATACGCCCGAGCCGTGGTTCATGGTTCTATGATGAGAATAACGAGAATAACGGATCGTATCGAAAAAATGAAAATCTATTTTGCTTACTTAGAAGTGGATTTACCTTTAAAACCTTCTAAGGTAAGTGCTCAACACGCATCATGATTCTTTCGATTTATGATAAAACCCGACTTAGTGCGCTAGTACTCACCCCAAACTCTTTTTCAAATCTTTTCACTGATTTTATGGAGGGCCGGACGGCCATCACCGAGGATGGAGTCATGGGTTCTTCATGCTATGCTTCCGCGATGTTGTGTTATATACGCATTTCTAGTATTGATGTATTCTTATCCCTTATTCGATTTCGATTGGGAACAAGATTTGTTATGTTATTCACGCGAGTCTCGATATGAGCATGCTATGTGGTCGACCGGTCTAGTTGATGTGATGTAATGCTATTTTGCTTTCGCATTACTTATAATAAACCAAGATCATGTTTTCTCGAGGTTATGATATCGATATTATTCTTGGTGGATTGTTTGTACACCCTTCCTTCGTGATATGTCCTAGTTATGTAGAGATGTCGTCCGATATCATGGTCACATCTTCTTATCATGTATGTTATATGTATCCCCTTCTTCCCCGCTTAACCCCCACCCCTAATCACACCCCGCATCCGTGCCTTCCTCGAATTGGGCGTGACAACATGATTCAACAATTAATATATAGCGCACGTAATAATCAAACGTGAATTAATCCAACAGAGCCAAGATACTGATCCCAGACTCTGATACCAATTGTAGGGAAAACTATGTTTAACCCTCTCCCGAGGATCTATCTTCGATGTTTAATTCACCATACATTGAGTATATACCTAGCATGCACCTATATAATTAATTACAACACGTAGGGGTTTTCTCGTGTTTACCTTTGAACTGCCGAGGTGGATCGGAAGAACGGATCGAGACTCGTGCTTTGATCTTCCGGATCGTATCCCGCTGCCCAATCTCCAACGCCGAGTGAGGACGATCTATGGAGAATGCTTTGGAAGATCACCCAATGCACTTATGGAACAATTTTCGAGAACCTCACAACACTAGAGGGTGGACGAAAATTTGATGTTCAATAATAAGGATTATCTTTGATTCTATCTCTTACCTCATATTTATAATGCATTACCATAATCCTATATGGAAATTACCATAATCCCATATGGAAATTACCATAATCCTATATGGAAATTACCATAATACCAGAAGGAAATTACCAAAATCCTTTATGGAAATGATTATTACCATAATCCTATATAGAAATGATCTATGCATATCCCATAAATATAATAATATCCTTATAGGATAAAGAGAATCAAATCCTTGCCTTGTAGAGCATAGGGGCGCCGATTTTGCCTAGCTTACGGGCCTGGATGGGCCAGCCCAGGGATCAAATGCAAGGAATAAAGATGGGTCTCAAATAAAATTATCTTATGTTCAGCGCAGAACATAAATTAATTTATAAACATTTATTCATACCACTAGAGAATAAATGCTGACTTACTCCTTTATTATCGAAGTTGAGTCGGGCTTGCACTTAGACATTACGAAACCCCGTATTTAAGATATCGAACGTCCATTAATTATTTATAGCATTCTGATTGCTTAAAATAATTAATATCTTTAATTCCTTAAGTAGTATCACTCAACCTTATTATTGTACTTGAGCTAACTCAACCTGCAGGTTTAGTACAATAAACCTTTGAGCTCTTTAAGGGACGCCATCATCCTAAACGGATACGGTGACTGACATGATAACTAGCATGACATACAAGCACTACCACCACCTAAGATGCGGAGAATATTGGTTAAAACATATAACCCTCACCCATAACAAGTCAAAGTGATGGTCAAGAACTCATACTCATCTAATACCTTATCGAGGTTTAGATCATCGTAAGTCACCGAGATCTTGGTTCTTCACGATGGTCGATAGAAGAACTCATCTCACCGTGATCCTTCAATACGCCGAGATGTACCAAAGATAGACAAGCAACCAAGTCATGTCACTTCTTATCTATACCATGCCTATACCGACAACTCATCCTCAAGTTGTCTCACCGTGAAACTTTTATATCTCATTAAGCTTGACCAATCATACGTACTCGTGATCTTCTACACAATCGTATGATCTAACCTATATATGAGATAAGGGACACGATATATGCAATCAAGTATTCATTTCAGATAGGAGATTGTAATAGTGGTAACAGGAAACATTGTATACAAGCTCAACCAAAACTGCTCTCAGTATACAAATCCAACACCACTATGACGAGACGCTACTGGCACAATGGCAACGGTGGGTGCAGTAACTTGTGGTTCTCTATCTTGCACAACTTGCCGGATAAGTGCCACTTGTACGGTCGGTATCTCCAGTGGAACTCGACCCACTTCAATTTCTTAAAGTATTTGGTGTCGATCCCTCCCACTAGATATGACATCTCGTACCTTTGGTTTAATCGATGGCGGAATACGATCATCTTCTAATTCTTGAAGAATGATTTCAACTTTGGATTTATGATTTTTCATATAATCATCTTCTAAGAATCGGGCGTTAGTGCTAATAACGACCTTTTGATCCTTAGGACTATAGAAATAACCACCCTTCGTTCCTCTAGGATAGCCAATAAACAGCCTTGCTTCAGATCTAGCCTCCAACTTGTCAGACATCTTGTTCAAGACATGTGGATCGCCCATATCCTTATGTGGTTTAAACTAGGCTTACGCCCAAACCACAACTCGAAAGGGGTCTTATCGAATGACTTGGACAGTACTAGATTTAGCAAGTATGCCGCTGTTTCTAAGGTATACCCCTAGAATGAAATAGGCAATGTTGCATAACTCATCATTGATCTAACCATTTTTAAGAGAGTCCTATTTCTTCACTCTGACACACCATTTTGCTGTGGTGTGCCCGGTTTAGTGAGCTGCGAGGTAATCCCACACTGCACCAAATAGTCCATAAACTCGTTACTGAAGTATTCGCCACCACGATCGCATCAGTAGTGACTTGATACTTTTACCAAGCTTCGTCTCCACTTCCACCTTAAATTCTTTGAATTTCTCAAAGCATTTAGACTTGCGTGAAGTTGTATATGTATCCATACCTTGAGTAATCTTCAATGAAAGTGACAAAATACTGCATTCTCCACGAGCTTGTGTGGACATAGGTCCACACTGTGTCGAATGGACTAGCTCCAACACTTCTTCGCTCTATAACTCTTCGCTTTGAAGGTCTAGTCGACATCTTTCCTTCTATATGTGATTCGCAGACTTGAACCGAGTAATTGTGATATCACCCAACGCCCATTCTTAGCCGCCTTGGATCCTATTTAGATTGATGTGACCTAATCTAAGATGCCGAGAAATGTGGTGTTATCTTGTGAAGAAAACTTCCTTCTTAAGGTTTGATGTAGATGCAACATAATTAAAGGTATTATGCTCGGCGTAAATAGTATAAAGCTTAATTATATAATCACCACCACAGATAACTTCATTATTTCTTATGATAGAAACACCACTATCAAAACAATCAATATCCATGAATAAATAGTTTGAAACGAAATAAGGTTCCACTAAACTCCGACACATATAAAATGTCGCTTAATACTAAACTGTCTATCAAAACATAAAGAAACATCTCCCACCGCAACGGCCTCGACTTTCACCGCTGCCCATGGAGATCGTTATCTCGCCATCATGCAGCTCTATTATCCGCAGAATCCTCGCAAGGTGTAACAAACATGATCAACAGACCAGATCTACTACCCATGAATGAGTAGAACAAGTCGCTAAACATATTTCACATTAAAGCAAATGGCGACTTGAGCTTTGAGCATAGGGTATTTAGCCTTCTAATGCCCGCCTTGCCGCACTTGAAGCACTTGCCTCTCCTTTAGCTTTTTCAGCCTCCAGCAGCCATGTTCTCGCTCCCATCGCCCCGCTAGTTCCTTTGCCTCTACCACCTTGGTGCCCTTTTCTTCTTCCATTTTCAACGAAAAATTTGGGCCCTTAGATGTGCTAGCAAGGGCATGTATGTGCTCCTTTTTCCATGACACCTTCCGCGGCCACGAGATCATTTAGCAACTGACTAAGTGTATAATCGGTCTTGCTCATGATCGCGTTCACGCGAAAGTTCTCAAAAGACTTGGACAGTTTGTTGAGGATGATATCAACCTTGCTTCTCCACAATACCTCCTCCCAACCGATCAAGACTATCCATGAGACGAGTCATGGGAGACATGTTCATGGACGAACTTCCTTCTTCCATCCTACACGCCAAGATTTCTCTCATTGTGTGGAAGCGGACCGTCCGATCCGACCGCCAAAGTTACTCTCGAGACTTGACCATATTTCGTCAAGGTCTACCATCGATCGATGTCGCACCGCAAGCCTTGGACATAGTAGTCATCATATAACATTTGGCCATATTATTTAACTTATGCCAAAGTCCGCTTGACTCTCGCCGCCATTAGTCGATGTCGATAAGGGCATCAGTTTGGGAGTCGAAGAACAAATATGTGTTCTTCAATGATAAGAACGTATTCCATGTTTCGCTTCCACTGATAAAATTTGGACCGGATAGAGGATTTTGTGCGAGCATATTGATAATTGGTATAAGAGACATATCTCGAAAAGTAATGTAAACACATAAGCATACGATCGCACATAATTCGTGAATAATCATATTGTAACCTTTGATAAAACAATATTAATCAAACCTCCAATCGCCCAAGGAATTCCACATGCAAGCCACGCGTGTGGACGCTACACATGAACGCTTCGACTGCACTAAAATATACCTTTTAGTCATTTTATTTCAATCCATGTCAACTTATCCTTATGATAAATGAAATTAATGATTGGACCTTACTAGACCACATCACTATCAAAAGAAGGGACTTCATGAAGTTGTACTTGAGGTGATGTCTACAATGACCACAATTTTAACATCGAAAATGAATTCTTAGAATTGGCATACTCACTAGACCATACCGCCCAATCCAAATTCTTTTATCTTCTCATTTTAAATATATCTCTAGAGAACTTATGAAAATCACATGTGTAAGCCACACGTGTGGATGTTTACACATGAAACTCCCACTTCTCAATATATTAAAATGTTTTATTTAGAAATCTCATCTAAAAACTTATGACAAACAAGGCAAACAAGCCACGCTGTGGACGCCACTCACAATGCGTATCACTTGGTTTAGAGATTAAAAGTGGAGGTCTTGACATTTTAATTTTAGAAATTAATATGTCCGGTTACTTGCTTAGTCTTTTGTTTCAAAAGGTTTGTCCATGCAGATCACGTAATCCTAGCATGCTTTTCTATAGAACTCAACATGTAAAACATGCTCGCAGTAATTCTAAAATATGATTGAAAACACGATAAACCTAGCATGCTTACTATGCGCATCCAATCACGAAAATATATAATATGTTTATTCACGTAATTAAACATACATAGCATGCTATCGCATAATTTAAACATCCACGATATGCTTTGAACGATAAAATAAAATAAATTGCTCATTACGCCCACCGTGGATCCTCAGATTTCGCCTAATTTATTACATAAATTTACAAAGTACAGATCTTCAAAAAATCTTGAAAACGGGCCTCGCGTGCACGGGCACGGACCGGATTCGTCAAAACTGAATTTGGGCCAAAAATTTAAAAACGGGTCGGAACAGTGCATCGGGCCGGATCGGGTTGAAAATTCGGATCTGGTGTCGATCCTCCCACAAGACACGACATCTCGTACTATTGGCTTAATCGGTGGTGGAATACGATCATCTTCTAATTTCAAGAATGATTTCAACTTTGATTTATGGTTTTCATATAATCCTCTTCTAAGAATCGGCATTAGTGCTAATAATGACCTTCCGATCCTTAGACTATAGAATAAACCACCTTCGTCCTCTAGATAGCCAATAAATGCCTTAAGGCCGGATCTAGCCTCCATCTTGTCAAGATTCTTGTTCAAGACATGTGCCGGATCGCCCCATATCCTTATGTGGTTTAAACTAGGCTTGCGCCCAAACCACAACTCGAAGGGTTTTTTTTCGATCGACTGATGGTACTAGATTTAGCAAGTATGCCGCTTTCTAAGGCATACCCCGTAATCTAAATAGGCAATGATGCATAACTCATCATCGATCTAACTATTTCTAAAAGTGTCCTATTTCTTCGCCCGACACACCATTTTGTCAGGTGTGCTCGGTGTAGTGAAATGAGGTAATCCCACACTACACCAAATAGTCCATAAACTCATTATCGAGGTATTCGCCACCGCGATCGCACCGCAATGACTTGATACTCTTACCAAGCTTCGCTCCCACTTCGCCTTTAAACTCTTTAAATTTCTCAAAGCATTCGACTTGCGGTGAAGGTATATGTATCCGTAACTTGAGTAATCATCAATGAAAGTGACAAAATACTGCATTCTCCACGAGCTTGCGTGGACAAAGGTCCACATGTAAGAATGGACTAGCTCCAACACTTCTTTGGCTCAGAACCTTCGCTTTGAAGGGTCTAGTCGACATCTTACCTTCTATACAGATTCGCAGATCGAATGGAGTAATTGTTAGATTACCCAACGCCCATTCTTAGCCGCCTTTGGATCCTATTTAGATTGATGTGACCTAATCTAATATGCCGTAGAAATGTGGTGTCATCTTGCTAAGAAAACTTTCTTTTTAAGGTTTAAAGAAGATGCAACATAGTTATAGGTATTATGTTTGCGTAAATAGTATAAAGCTTAATTATATAAAGTGCCACCACGATAACTTCGCCATTTCTTATGATAGAAACACCACTATAAAAATAATGTAATATCCATGAATAAATAGTTTGGAAACGGAAATAAGGTTCCACCAAACTCGCACATATAAAACGCTTTCAAAACTAAACCGTCCTATCAAAACATAAAGTAACATCTCCGATCGCAACGGCCTCGACTTTCACCGCTGCCCATGGATATTGTTATCTCGCCATCACACAGCCTCCTTGTCCGCAGAACCCTGCAAGGTGTAACAAACATGATCAACAGACTCGGTTCACTACCCAAGAATGGGTAGAACAAGTCGCTAAACATGTTTTCACATTAAAGCAAATGGCGCACTCGAGCCTCGAGCATAGGGCACTTGGCCTTCCAATGCCTAGTCTTGCCGCACTTGAAGCACCCGCCTCTCCTTCGCTTCTTCTGCCTCCGGTGGCATATGTTCTGCTCCCACTACTCCCACTAGTTCCTTTGCTTCACCACCTTTGGTGCCCTTTTCTTTTTTCATTTTCAACGGAAAATTTGGGCCCTAGATGTGCTAGCAAGAACATGTGCCCTTTACCCATAACTCCTTCCGCGCCACGAGATCATTAAGCAACCGACTAAGTGTATACTCGATCTGCTCATGATCGCTCACGCGAAAATTCTCAAAGACTTGGGCGGTGTTGAGGATGATATCGACCTCGCTCACTGTCAATACCTCCTCCCAACCGATCAAGACTATCCATGAGACGAGTCATGGGAGACATGTTCATGGACCGAACTTCCTTCTTCCATCTTACATGCCAAGATTTCTCTCATTGTGTGGAAGCGGATCGTTCGATCCGATTGCCCAAACTTACTCTCAAGACTTGACCATATTTCGTCGCGCTCACCATCGATCGATGCTACACCGCAAGCCTTGGACATAGTAGTCATCATATATCATTTGGCCATATTGTTCGACTTATGCCAAAGTCTCGCTTGACTCGCCGCCATTTGTCGATGCGCCGGTAAGGGCATCGGGTTTAGAGTAGTAAGAACAAACATGTGTTCTTCATCGATAAGAACATATTCCATGTTTCGCTTCCACTCGATAAAATTCGGACCGGATAAGGGATTTTGTGCGAGCATATTGATAATCGGTGTAAGAGACATATCCAAAAAGATAATGTAAACACATAAGCATACGATCGCACATAATTGTAATAATAATATTGTAACCTTTGATAAAACAATATTAATTGAAACCTCCAATCGCCCAATGAATCTCATATGCAAGCCACGCTGTGGGACGCCACACATGAACCCCCACTGCACTAAAATAAACCTTTAGTTATTTAATTTCAATCCATGTCAACTTATCCTTACGACAAATGAAATTAATGATTGAACTTACTAGACCACATCACTATCGTAAGAAGGGACTTCATGAAGTTGTACTTGATGTGATGTCTAAGCAATGACCACAATTTTAATAGCGTAAAATGAATTCTTAGAATTGGCATACTCACTAGACCATACCGCCCAATCCAAATTCCTTTGTATCTCATTTTAAATCTATCTCTAGAGAACTTATGAAAATCGTGATATGTAAGCCACGCATGTGGACGCTACACATGAAACTCCCACTTCTCAATAGATTAAAATGTTTTATTTAGAAATCTCATCTAACAAACTTATGACAAACAAGTAAGCAAGCCACGCGTGTGATCGCCACTCACAAAGGCATATCACTTTGTTTAGATATCAAAAGTGAAGGTCTTGACATTTTAATTTAAAATTAATATGTCGGGTTACTTGCTTAGTCTTTTGTTTCAAATGGTTTGTCCATGCATCACGTAATCCTAGCATGCTTTTCTATAGAACTCAACATGTAAAACATGCTCGCAGAATTCTAAAATATGCTTGAAAAACGCGATAAACCTAGCATGCTTACTATGCGCATCCAATCACGAAAACATGTAACATGTTTATCTACGTAATTAAACATACATAGCATGCTTCGGCATAATTTAAACATCCACGACATGCTTTGAATGATAAAAATAAAATAAAATCGCTCATCGCGCCCACTCGTGGATATCGTATCGCCTAATTTATTACATAAATTTGCAAAGCATGATCTCAAACTCGAAAACGGGCCTCGCGTGCGGGCACGGACCGGATTCACAAACCGGATTTGGGCCAAAAATTGAAAACGGGCCGGATCATTGAACGGGCCGAACCGGTCGAAAACCGAACCAGTCAAAATTTCGATCCGGGCCAAAATACGGTTCGGCCGAATTGGGCGGTCGGCCCAAGATGGGCCGGGCCGCGCGCTAGGGCACAACCCATGCGCGCGCCGAGCAGCCACCCGCTGCCCTACCTTGCGCCGCCACTGCCGAGAGCTGGGCGTGCGAGTCGCCGCACAATGCGGCACCTCCATCGCGCAGCGTCCGAGCCTTGCCGAGAAACCCGCACGAGCTCACCGAGAAAATCGCGCGCGCCTCACGCTACCGTCGGTCGAGAGCCGCCGGAGCGATCTACGCGAGACCATCCAGCGCCGCCGAGCGCATGATCTGCACGGCCGCCGAAGCGCCGCCGCGCCGCCGGCGGCGCCAGGCGCGCGACGCCGCACGCCGCCGAACTCCACCGAGCGCCACTGGGCATCTCGCGACGAATCACACACCCCGCCGCCGCCGATCTGCCGAGACTCGCGAGGTTTTCGCGCGCTATCTGCCGAGAGCGGTCGGGCGCCTGCGCGCTGCTGCCGCCGCCGGTTGCCGACGCGACCGCCGGAGCGCGCCGACGCCGCGACCCGCCCGCTCGATGCCGTCCGGAAGGCCGCCACCGAGGTGCGCTTGTTACCGAGGACTATCGCCTCTCGCGTCCGATGAACCGACAAGGACGACCGCCGAGGGCACGCACTTCAAGACCGAGGCGTGCGAGGCATCACACGAGACCGCGACGCCCGCACGCCGCTACCGAGGCGTGCTGCCCCACCGCCTTAGCCGCCGATACCGCCGCCCGTCCGCACGTTACTCGCCGAAACTCGCGCATGGCGCCGAGGTCGTTCTCACGCCAGGCGCTCGGTTTTTCGGCGTGCAGCTCGCTGCTTCGCTTCTTCGTGCTTTACATCTTCGTTTTTTTTACCGATAAGATTTACAAGAAAAATCTAATCTAACCACGGATTTTCTCGTGGTGAAAACAAAATCCGACAAAATAAAACGAGCCACGATGAACCATGATTCACAATTAATTAATTGCGACGTTATAATCAAACGTGAATTAATCCAACAGAGCTAAGATATCGATCCCGTGCTCGATACCAATTGTAGGAAAATCGATTTAACCTCTCCCGAGGATCTATCTTGGATGTTTAATTCACCATACATTGATTATATGCCCAGCATGCACCTATATAATTAATTGCAACACGTAGGGTTTTCTCGTGTTTACCGCGAATCTGCTTGGGATGAATAGATCGAGACTCATGCTTTGATCTTCTGGACTGTATCCTGTTTGCCTAAACTCCAATGTCGAGTGAGGACAATCTATGGAGAAAGCTATAGAAAATCGTCTCTTCCTATGCTTAAAGTTTTCAAAATTTCACCCTATTAGAATAGGAATTCTCGAAAATATTAGCTAAGTATTAGCCTTGATTTTCTCTCTCACCTTATATTTATAATGCAACCTTAAACCCTATCAAGATAGGATTTATGCATATCTAATAAATATAATAATATCCTTTAGATGAGAGATCAAGAGTCCCAAAGGGACTCTAATAGAGAGAGGACGATTTTCCTTAGCTAAAGGCTGGATGGGCCAAACGAGGATCAAATGCAAGGAATAAAGATGGGCCTCAAATAAATTAATTATCTTATGCTCACCTTTAACATAAATTAATTTATAAACATTCATTCATGCCACTAGAGAATAAATGCCGACTTACCCCTTTATTACCAAGTTGAGTCGGGTTTGCACTTAGACTTTACTTAATCCCCGTATTTAAGATATCAGACGTCCATTAATTATTTACGCTGCTCGACCGCTAAAATAATTAATATATTTAATTCCTTAAGTAGTACCACTCAACCTTATTATTGTACTTGAGATAACTCAACCTGCGGGGTTTAGTACAATAAACCTTTGAGCTTTTAAGGGACGCCATCATCCTAAACGGATACGGTGACTCGACATAGGTAACTAGCATGACATACAAGACCGCCACTACCCAAGATGCAGAGAATCTGGTTATCTCATGTAACCCTCACCCATAGCTAGTCAAAGTGATGGTCAAGAACTCATACTCACCTAATACCTTATCGAGGTTTAGATCAACGAAGTCTCCGAGATCTAGGTTCTTCACGACGGTCGATAGAAGAAGTCATCTCACCGTGATCCATCAATATGTCGAGACGCATCAAAGATAGACGAGCAACCAAGTCAAGTCACTTATCTATACCGCAGCTTATACCGACAACTCGTCCTCAAGTTGTCTCACCAGTGATACTTTTATATCTCATTGCTTTCGACCAATCATACGCACTTCGTGATCTTCTACACATCGTATGATCTAACTTATATATGAGATAAGGGACATAGATATATGCAATCAAGTAATCAATTCAGATAGGAGATTGTAATAGTGGTAACAGGAAACATTGTATACAAGCTCAACCAAAACTGCTTTCAGTTTACAAATCCAACATACATAAGGGAAATCGTACGCCTACATGGGGTACCAAAATCTATCACATCGGATAGAGATTCCAAGTTCACTTCTAGATTTTGGATTAGCTTACAAAAAGAGTTGGGCACACGAAGTTGAACTTTAGCACAACTTTCCACCCACAGACAGATTGACAGTCAGAAAGGACAATACAAGCACTTGAGGATATGTTGAGGACAGTAGTGTTGGATCGAGGTGTAAGTTAGGAACACGTTTTGCCACTTATTGAGTTCGCCTACAATAATAGCCATCAAGCAACGATCGATATGGCCCCATATGAGGCATTGTATGGAAAGAATAGTCGATCACCACTTTATTGGGATGAAGTAGGTGAGAGAAAAAGTTTTAAGGCCTGACACCGTGAGTGAAATGATTGAGATTGTCTGCCAAATCAGACAAAGGATAAACGAAGCTCACGATAGACAAAGGTCTTACACAGATACGCATAGAACTGAGCTGCAGTTTGAGTGTGGAGATAAAGTTTTTCTTAAGGTTTCTCCATCAAGGGGAATTATAAGGTTTGGAGTAAAAGGAAAGTTGATACCACTTTTATAGGACCTTACGAGATCCTAGAAAGAATATGCCTAATAGCCTATAGATTGGCACTTCCGCTAAGTCTGGGGAATGTACATAATATTTTCCACGTGTCGCAGTTAAGAAAGTACGTGTATGATCCAAAACACGTGATCCATCATGACGATGTTATTCTTAACCCATATATGAGTTATGAGGAAGAACTACAATTATTTTAGATCGTAAAGTTCAACAGCTAAGAAATAAGTCTTTACCTTCAGTAAAAGTCCTATGGAGACACCATGGAAAAGAGGAAGCCACGTGGGAACTTGAGGATGTTATGATGGAAAGATATCCCAGACTTTTCTAAGGTATGCAAATTTCGGTATGAAATTTCTTTTAAGGGGGTAGAATGTAATATCCCAAAGTTTTAAAACTAAGTTACGATAATATAAGTCGTTAATTAGGATTTTGTTTTGATAATCGAAATAGTAATTTAACGAAGCTCAATTTCGATTATCCATAATGCGAGAAGTTTCATATTATATCCTTAAACAATTAGTAAATTAAGGAATATATATATATTTCCTTCGAAAGCGTTTTTTCAACGTCGATTAATTTCCGATAGTTAGTGATCTTACGTTATTTTCTAAGCAACAAAACTTAGAATTTAATTCCATATTAACGAAGAACGAATAAGGTGATTACGACTTTATTATCAACGTTTTTGAGATGATTCGAAAATTTTAGTATAATGTTTAAAGGATTGCAATATTGAAAGTCATATGATTATTTTATGAAACAAGAGCATTTTTATATATGTTCCTTCTCTAAAATATTTTTATGGAGTTGGACAATTAATTTCTATTTTTGAGTGGTTCGAAAATTGTACTTTAGAACATAGAATTGTTCTTATTTATTTTTTTATGATTTATATCATCTAAGGCCTATATTATATCATATTATTATTAAATGAGAAAAAAATTGAAAACATGTATCATTTATATATGTAATGGATGAAAATTGGAGTAAGTGTGAAAGGAAGAAAAATTGTTATCTTTGTTGATAGTGATGTGTAATTATTTTGAAAATGAAATGTATTTAATTTTGATATAAGATAAGATGATTAATTAAAGAAGTGATAAGGTGTTATTTGTTTGGTAGTGAGGGTTTAGGATTTTAAGAGATAAGAAAGTGTATTTTGTTGACTTTTTTTTTAGATATTTTGTTAAAGTGTGATTAATGTATTATATCATCACAAAAATTAAAAATCACTCCATTCTCATTCATAGTGCCGTGAACTTAAGAGGAAAAAAAAGGAAGGAGAGTTCTTCAAATTTTCTCTTCAATCTTAAGTGAGAAAATCGATTTCTTCGTCGATCGACTCCGATTAAAAAGTTAAAAATTGTACAAGCTTCTTAGATATGCAAAAATATTAGAAATCCATCCATGAAAATTTAATTTATATGTTTTTGTTATTTCATGTGAAATTTGAGAAATTTTGTTAAGTGTTTAAGTTGTTAATTAAATATGTTTATATGATGGTTGTAAGCATGTATTATGAATTTGGTACAAAGTCGAGCATGTTAAATTTTTCTTATTAAAGTTGAGATATATGAGAATTATATGTTGGTGATAATGTATTTTGATTGTTGTTTTAAGCATGAATTGATAATAGTTAGTATTGTTTTTAAGCATGTATGAATTAATTTATAATTTTTGGAAAATATTGGATATTATTTCATAAAATTTTGAAAATCATAAAGTATGACATATTAATGTATGATTTGTGCATGATGGATATTATGGTATATTGTTGATGTATGATGATAATAATGTGTTGTGTGAATTAATTAGAATTTTTGAAAATTGTTAATTGATTTTTCAAAAAATTGAAAACTATAAGTGTAGGGTTTTGATGTTAAATTTTTTTTGTCTAATGTTATTAGATATTATTGATCCTATGTTAATATAGTGTGTTATGTGAATTTATAGAAATTTATCGAAAAGTTTGGAAAAGATTTCCAAAAGTGCCGGAAAAAAAAGGAAGTTAGAGTTTCAAATTTATTTTATTAGATGTGATCACATATTTAGTCCCAAAAATATGTTTAAGATATACTATGAATTTATGTGATTTTTAAAACGAGGTATAATATTTTTACGTTGAAACATTTTGTTAAGTGACGTACGATTTTGAAATATAAAGTGTTATGCTTAAGTTAGTTCCTATATATGTATATTTGGGCATGATTAATTGTTAAAGTGAAAAATCAAGATTTATGGGAATATGATTAGAAATCAATTAGAATTGGAGTATATATATAAGTTAATAATTCTATTTATGAATGTTGAGAAATGTATGTTTTCGAAGTCGAAAATGACTTGGTAAAAGTATGAATATATGAAGCATGTTAGTGCGTGAGTAGAGTTATGTTTAACGCACAGAGTTATGTTTTACGTTTAGTATAAATATGGGTTTCTCTGAATAGATATACTAGGACGTGTGAGATGCATTAGAGATATAAGAATATCTCTTTTATAAGAATCGATTTCATATTTGAAATCATTTTATCGAAAAATGTTAATATGAGTTCAACGATTAATCTAATTTATTAGTATGTGGTCTGAAGTAAGGTTCCGTCTCAGTTGAAAAACGAGAAGTTATAGGTTAGAATATTCGATGAAAAGACGTACTAAATTGGTTAAAAGATACTAAAGCTTTAGAAGGTTTATGTTTAGTTAATAAATCTTAAAAAGATTTAAAAGTTATCGAGTTGTATTAGATCTTGTCGATTTCCAAAAATGCGACCGACGTACTATATTAGTTTCTTACGTAAAGGTGGAGTACAAAGGTGAGCAACGAAAGTAAAGAAAAGAAACTCGTTTTGAGAAGGAGAATGTACCAGGTGGGCTTTTTCTCCTCAAGGATAAAATGAAATGATAAATGTTTAATTTACGATGCTTTCTTTGAGAAAATGATGATGAAATGTTATTATTTAATTACCTGCCCAAAATATTTATGTTTTATTTATAGATCCTATCAGTGTTGGTTCGCCAACGTAAGTTTAATCGAATTCGGATCCTATGCTAGAAGGAGAATTCCTAGCAAGGTTAACGGTACACTAAGGTAATCAGATTTCTTTGAAAGGTTTGCTCAGCCAGTTATGGTGATTGTGTGCTGAAAGGTTTGCTCGGCCGGTCACGGCGTCCGTGGAAGGAAGCCTCCTTCTACGGCACAAGATGAGAAGGGATATGGATCATACAGACAGAAAATATGTTTGGCCAAACAAAGTTTATGGAAAATGACAGAAAATGTTTAGTAAGCACGAGCATTTCAAATAAAACCTCGTGTGTTACTGATAGGGTAGTGTAATTTAAAGTTATGATAAATGTTTTTGGCATAAGTCCACTGAGTCTTTGTACTCAACCATGTATGTTTGTTTTTAAATATGCAGGTTGAGCTGGTGATGCGATGAAGCAGTGTTGAGCAGTAGGAAACTTTTGTCGCTGATAGTAGAACCTTGAGTTCACATCTTCATATGTGTACTTCACATGTTTTCCGCTACAAGAACACTATGTTATATTTTGAGCAGAGAACTAAATTCCTTCAGATCAGTTGAACCCCTTTTGTTAAAGATCTGATGGTCTACTCTCTAGTATGTAAATTATGTTTGCTTAATCTCAAATGCTTTGAAGTTCTAGAAGTATTCTTGATATATGTCTCACAATTCGATATCCCATTCTCTTTCTACGTTTCTTAATTCCCGTTCCAAGTAATAGTCCCTGCTAATCCGTCCTTAGGAATAGTGGGTTGTTGCACTCACTTTCTCTTCCCACGGTCCCCTTGGTGATTCGGTGGATGCACAATGAAAATCCTATCCTCGGGCAAGGCAGCCTCAATGTCCAATGCTCTGCTGAGGGCCTCACGGTAGGTCGATTTTCATGACCAGCTAACGACACCCTGATCTCATGACGGAGTCCCGTCTGGAACGTTTTTGCTCTCTTCTCATCAGTGTCGACCAGATGAGGCGCTTACCGCGACATCTCGCAGAATGCCCGATCGTAGTCCGTGACCGTTGTCTTTCCCTAGCGCAGATTGTAAAATTCATGTTCCTTTCTTTTCCGATAGCTCTTAGGAATGTATTTTTGATACACTTCCTCCTTAAACTCCTCCTAGGTATATTATTTCAATTCCTCTTCATTTAGGATCTTCCTCTTCACCTCCCACCAGAAGTCGGTGGCAACGGTCATTTGGAAAACAATGCATGACAAGCGTTCTTGAGAGGTTCAGTGAAGGAAGTTGAAGATTCTCTCTAGTGCACGAATCCATAGTTCTGTATTCACGAGATTCCCAGTCCCGTTGAAGGTTGGTGGATTCTGTTTGAGGAATAGCTCATCAATCCTTCTTACCAGTGATGGTGGTGGTGGGGTGTCCTCTCCTTTGGGTGTTCCCTCACGGTTTCTTCTTCTCGGCGGCATCCTAACCTTCATAAATATACGCAATCAAATATCTTCTTATACCATCCATCAGGATCAATATATATATTAGCATGGTATGTATGTATAATCATGAGCATAAATCTACCACACCATGGAACACCACATATCACAATATTAAAACCAAAGGCTCTCGGGGAGCTATCATCATATCACATCAAATGCCTCTACGAGGACTTTCATTAGCGTTTTTAAGATCTACAAAAGACCAGGTACATAGTATGATGCTCCAAAAACAAATATCAGCATCACTCAATGTACCTAGTCACGGTGCGTACAAAAATCTAAACGTTACCGTGGTCATCAAAATAAGGGTTCATGTCGGAACAACTCATCGTTTCCGCATGCATCAAAAGATATACAAAAGTATATAGACAAAACATTATCTAGTCCTAAGAACTAGATCCATAATCGCACGAGGGGTAGACAGGGCTCCTGTGTCGAAGTCAGGACCGGAAGTATGGGTAATATCTACTCCATCCATCTCATCGTCAGCTGGTAGGTCCTCCTCAGGGTCCTCATCTGGGTCTTCCTCTGGGCCTTCGACCTCAGCATCGAGTACGAGAGCCACGGGCTATCGGACTCTAATGACCCTGGCTTCTTCCACAGCAGCCAGGTCTCGACGGATCTCGGCCATGAGCTCTACAAAAACATCATATGGAAATGGAGCAACATCAGGACGGGCACAGGCTCCTCTCACAGTACCTGTAGCTAGGCCACGTGGATCATCAATCTCCATAGTATCGTGGCACAAAGGTCCATACAGGGGTGGCGACGGCTGGACTGGGAGAGAGTCGGCAAGTAGAGGTAGGTGCCAATATAGAACGATCGACGACGAGGGTCTGGGCGGGCAATGACAGGGCTGGAATCCTACTAGAGGTATGACAAGAAAAGTGAGCTGTCGAGGATAAGAAGGTCCTCCTCGAACATGTTCCTACCACAACCAGGCAAGAATACGGGTCCATCAGATGCCAAACGAGGTACTTCCGGGTGAATCCACTCAATAATCTCATCATGACATGTGTATTCCCGCTCGGGGAGATACGGCCCACAGGGTGCAGCTCGTATATCATGAATACATAGCTCACGTGACTGGAAAAACAAGGCAAGTCCGCCTCAAGATCGAAGCTCTCTCGACGTCGATAGATGTAATCTGTCGATATCTCACGGGCATATCCCTACGAGTCGGATGGTAGTCTCACTATTAGCCGAAGCACATCGTCATAATGTGACGTACAACGGGCATGTGCAGCAGCCCAATGATGTATGAAATGAGCTACGAACTCGCCGAGGTCGTCTTCTCAGCACATCTGGTAGGAAAGGTAGGAACGTACAACCTCCTCGGGTATGGCCCTAGAGGATAGAGGGCGATTAGTTGTAAAAATAGTCCGAGCCATCTGAAAAGAAAGTATCACTATAGGTCAGACATGGTAAACATAATGATATATCTAGAAAAAGGTATGTACAAAACAAGCATCTGTACAAAGAAGGTTATAGCAATCTATTCTATCCTATGACCTATATTCCTAAATTCTTATGAAACTACTTTCATGGTTTGGTCTCCTGGAAGAGACGGTATGTTTTCTTGGAGTAGAGCAAACATTCGATGTCTAGCCTTCGGGTAAAGGCTAAGTGGTCATCCTATGTTATTGGGTTCTGGATTCCTTATTTCTATTCGCATTATAACATTCAATCATATTCGTTCCCATAATGTATACAATTTGATCTTTCTTTTTATACTTCCTTAACGTTATACTTTGATTTTTCATTATCTCCGCGATAGAGGCAACACGCATGGTGTTCAGAATTCCTTCGCGTAGAGAGGTTGGGACTCATAACAGTGCGAACCTCCAGTTAAGCAATCGCTTCGTTAACGTAGACTCATCGTTTCCTCATCCTCAAATCCGTTCGGAGTATGATTCTTATAATTTATATGTTCTAGTTCTTCCTTAGTATTCCATTCAATCGGGGATACCTTATGTTCTCATACTAAGTTCGGCACAAAAGGGATCATGTGTCTTAAGAGTCTATGTTCTCATGGGGAAACATACTCATTTACATCTTATTTCTAGCATGCTTTGCATATAGCGATAAACAAGTATTCTCATATTACTCCCTTACCAAACCCCTAAAGTTTGCAACTTCTTTCAAACTAATGACCAATTATTTCGAAAGTAACTTTTCAATTTCAAATCATTATTTTTTCCAAAATATATTTCGACCTTCAAACAAAGCAAACTTTGTAAGTCTATTTCACGTTTCATATACTTCCATCATTTCAAAATAACTTTTAGTGGAGATAGTTACCTTCTTCCTCGTTGAGTAGGACGACGATGGAGTGCAGTGGTAGTCAAACACTAATAGTTTCTAGACTCAACTTTCAACTTAAGTTCAAGGAAAGTGTTTCCAGGGTTCAGAGCGAACAAATGCTCTGATACCACTTTGTTACGATCGGACTTCTCGAGGAAGTGCGGTTTAAACGGATCGCCACTTGTATGATAATGCAGCGGATACATAAAGAACTAAATCAATACAATTAACCATCAACTACTCATAAATGCATGAACTGAAATGAATAGGATGTTTCAATACAAACCCAAGTCACAGAAGAACTTGTCAAAAGATTCAATATCCAAATATAACACAATCAGGCCGCAATTCAAGGAACGAGGTATGACCTCAAGTTCAATACGAAAGTGAATAGGCGTTATAATCAAAAGACACCAAAACAATATCAGAGTTTGGCAGCAATAAATGTGTGGACATACATATGACGATGAATGTCCAAGGTTCTAGAAATCATTTCTAATATAACAAACACTTGCCACTCTGCACCATCTTGCACTCATCGCCATCTCCTGCTCAACCTTCACATCAAAAACGAAATGCAGGGCTGAATGCAATAGTACTCAGTGGACATATTGCCGAAAATAGTTTCTTTGTAAAAGTCATTGAACTGCCCACAATAGTGCATGAGGATATTAGTTAAAAAGATCCATGCCTATCAAAATATTTTATTATTTTCCAAGGTGTCTTGTCGGACTATTTCATCCACGTTGTTCCATATCTGATCATTCATTTATTCATTCAAGTGCGAACTATGGAGGTGGCCACCTACACCTAGTCACTGTGACTGGTCGAGATAGCTAACATTAACACAAAGCTAACCTTAACTAAGTCGGATCCGATCGTTACCTTTTTTTAACGTTGATGGACCAACACATTCTCATACCACGTGGGAAATACCAACCTCAGATAGGATCACAACAAAACATAAACATTTGGCAGTCAATCACAGTTCATGCAATAATATTTCATAAAGCTTTTGTAAATCATGTTTTGAGGCATGCAGATCATTTTTTTTCAAGAGAGCCCACCTGCTAGTCCGTAGCTATGAGTTCTAAGTAAGCAGGGCGTGGTTGTCCTTTCTCGGCAACTACGTACGAATAATTCCTTCATAAGAAAATAGTTTTTCTCATATTCCTTCTATTGATCGATGGTCGTTTATAAATTATGACTTAAATTCCCAATTAGGGTTTCTTTGTGATTCCGTGTGATGGTTTTAAGATAATTTCTATTATCTTACATTCTTAATTCCCAAACTATATTCCTTCATCATTCATAGATGAACCTCAACTTATGAGCCCTATCCTCCGAGTTTAACCTCAACTTTAACCTTAGTGTTCTTCTAAACGTTATTACGTTATAGATTGTTGGTACTCAAGTTATGATTGGTATATTAGGATATTCTCAAGCCACTAGCTAGACTTAACTATTATAGTTACATCCTAGTAGGTTATGCTTGACGGCTTGTCGTATTAACACGACGAATAAAAGAAGTCTTAACTTATGATTCAAGTTATCCCAACTATCACGTAAGTAAATACTTAGAAATTAATGAAGTTCTTTGTGAATACTAACTCGACCTTTGAGACATAAGGATCGACATCTTATGTTTGAATCTTAGCTTACATTTTTCGACATTGTTTGTTTCTCTTAACTCGTCGGAGATTGTAAAAGTTATAAAATCGCTATTCGTATCGAGTAGTCTTAACGCTCAATCTATTATCGTATTAGGTTGTTGTTGTTGAGTATTAACGTTTGTAAGTCGGCTTTTGGTTTCTTTAACTTAGAAACTCACATTTGAGTACCCTATTATTAATAGAAAACCCTAGTTTGTGTCTAACTTTGATTCTTATTAATTCCTTCTTAAGGTATCGAATTTATCGATTTCTTTTGGATTCTCGTACATCAAGTACTATGTTGTTTATGTTTGAGGTTTTGTTTGTCGGTATAACATAAATATATCCCTACAACATTATGCAACACCATACACAACATATACCAATAAAGCATTAGAAAACCTTATTTTCTAACATAATACACAACCATTGTGTATGCGTTCATTCAAGCGAGTCAGCCGGTGAAGCCACAAAGGTTCAAGATTTTGGAAACATCTATCGAGCGTTTAGAGACTCAAGTCAGTCGGTTAGCCGGGATAGTGGAAGAATTGGTCCACAACCAAAGTGTGGAGGAGATGCCGAGACAATTGGAGCAAACTTCTTCTATCATAGTCTATGAAGATGATGAAGTTGAGGGGAGAATCATGGAAGATGATGAAATTAAAGAGTCAAGGTTTCATCAAACCGTGACTAACCATGAACAACCTGATATCTTCCCGAACCAGTTAGAGGAGGAAGAGAGGACATACGTTGAGGTAGCATCTATAATTTTTCAATATCCTAATTCTCCAAAGTATTGTGCTTTTGGAGTTGAAGTTATCTATTTTCTTTAAAGAATATGATGTTTGATTTGAACTTAATTAATTCATTATTTGCTACCTTAACTGTCCTTTGTGCTTATCTTTGTTACTACTGATGCTCTGGTTGAGATGGTATTCCTACAGGTGAAGGACTATGGATAGTCCGTTTTTGATTGGTGGAGCTCGTGCTATTGAAACGAGCGTTGCGTGGGAGGCAACCCACGAGTTTCTTGTTTTGTTTTTGTTTTCTCTTGGTTTTGCTTGTGTTTGTGTTTTCGTCTTTGTTTTGGTTTTCTGTGGTGTAGGTTTCGGTGTTTATCATTCTTGAGTTCTGGGACATTTTTAATCCGTGTGGTGAAGTCGTGATGCTCCAACTCTACAGAGCACACTCGTCTATTATCAGGGAAGTATCATCCTCTATGGTCATTTTGTGTTATAAATGTTTAGAGGACCGGGACGGTCTCAATTAAGTGTGGGGGATGATTACTCAGTTTTGTGTGCGTATCTTATCTATTTGTATGCTTGGTGATGTGCATCTGTGCTTATTTTGATTTCTTAGAATCAAGTATTGTATATACGAGTAAGTTAGGATTTTGACTTGTGCAACTAAACTCTGTGGTATTGGTCAAACCGATTTTAAATTTCCGAGACTTTTGGTGGTTTATGATTCGAGTGTAATGTGAATTGACGAGATTATGATTGATAGAAATGAATAGAGGAAATTGATGTGATTTGTCCGCTAATGTTAGGGTAGTGTTAACATTGTGGTTACCTATATACTTGTTTCATTTAATAAAAAAAGTGAAAAGAGTAAAAATAAGGAGAATGAAAACCCAGCTTATTTGTTGAGATTGTTGAAATGGAGGATGGGATTATGTCCTCTTCTCGTAAATTGAGAAATGGACATGGAAAATCACGATAGGAAACTCGAGTTCATCGAGAGTTCACCTTTCGAATATTGTTCCAAAATCTGTTAAAACATTCTTTGTGCTTTAAAAAAGAAACTTGTTGCTAAAGGTGACCACATTAGTTAGTTCACCCCTAACGGAGAGTTAGGTCTGAGCAAAGGTTACCCTTTTATTTATTGGAAATCAATTGTCGTCTTAGATTTATTTCACATTATTTTTGAATACGTAAACACCAAGTGTGGGGAAAAGTAATAAGGTTTGATTGATTAGACTAAGAGTAAAGCTGCATGAGTTATCTTTCCTATTCTTACTAGTATAGACTTTGCTTGAGGACAATCAAATGGATAAGTGTGAGAGAGTTGTTTAGTATGAATTTGTGCTGATTTTTGTTATTGTTTTGTGTGTCATTTTCAGTGGTTTTTCCTATTTATACCGTTGGTTTGATTAATATTTATTGATTCGGACTTACTTGTTTGTCTCGATGTTTTGTATAAAAACGGCATAAAATAGGATGAATTAGATCTGCCAAGGATCAAGTTTATTGAAGAGCATCTCGACAGGAGTTCATAGGCCAAAGCGGATTGCAATTCGGAGTTCGGACGAGGGAGAACGGAGCGAATCATCAAAGTCGCGCACGGCACCCTGTCGCACGGCCCAGCGCCCGCGCGCCATGCGCACGCACGCCTCGACCACCACGCGAGCGCTCGTTCCGAGTGCGCACTCACAAAATTCCAACGCGCGAGCCAGCCGGCGCTCAGCACCTCGCACACGATGCCACGCCCGTCCGGCGCTGCGAAGCCGGCCCCGCTTTCTCACGCAGCGACGCCGCCTCACCGGCGCTTGCCTTCTCACGCAGCGCACGCCACCCTCGTGCAAGGCAGCGCCCGTCTGCTTTGTCCGGCGCTCGTCGCGCGCCGCCGCCAGCCGCTGCTCAGTCCAGCCTCAGCGCGGCGCCCGCCCAGTGTCGCCTCTCGCCAAGATCACTCGGCGCCACCGCCCCCAAACCGGCGTTGCGCCGTCTGATGAGCACCCTCCGTCCGTATTGTTTCGTCCGTATTGGGTGCCGAGGTCGTTTGTCAAAAACTCTCGCGTCCGTACCGGGAGTTATTTTTCACCGATATAAATACTTAAACGAACGCTGAAAACCTAGTTCCTCTCTTTATTTTTCTTTCGTCTGTTCTTACGCGAATTGTCTTCTTTTCCCTTTTCTTTTTCTTTCCCTTTTCCTTTTAATTTTTGTACTTGGATTAACAATTGGGATTGCACGATTCCGGATTTTGGAAGACGAATTTGTCTATGAATGGTTGTAAGTTTTTCGCATTTTGATTATGTCTATGTAATTGTGATGGGGATTATTTCTGCTATGAGATGAATTATCGATTTATTGAGTAATACATGTTAGGTTGTTCGTATCTTAAATCGTGATTGTTGGATTGATGATTTGTGATTTTCTCATCTGTATAAATTGTTTATTTTATGACATGGTGTTCGAAAGAATAATGTAAGGTGATTGTATTCTTATGTTTGATTATAAAGATATGCGAAAGCAGATTTATATTAAATAATTTTGACAATGAAAGTGATCGAGAGATTAGTTTTTTGTTGAATAAATGATATATGTGGTTAGGGTTTTGCTATCGTGTGCCTTGCAATAAAATGTCCTTCGTAGTTGATGGTTGGTTGATTGAGAGATCCCTATCATTAAGTTCGAGTCTAACGCTAACGTAATCGAGAGATTAGTTAGTGTTGACCGCTTGGTGAGGCGGCGTGGGTGTTTTATGCATTGTGTACCGTCCTCGATTCATTAATAGCGAGGATAGATTCAACCCTAGAACACTGCCTCCAATTCCGTGTATCATCAATTCCTATTGTTGTCCAAGTGCATCCGCTTTCTGTTTTTTATTTCATGCTTTCGTCCTTTCCGTGACCCCCTTATGTTAGGACGTTAGTTTTTTCTTTACTCGTGTTTGACATAAAACCGTAGCCTGTTAAGTCTTCCTCGAGAGATTCGACTTGGGTCGACCTTACCGCTCTATAAGGACCTCGTACTATTGCGAGCGACTGAAAAGAACAATTTGGTCGGAACATTCAGGCTATTCAGAAAACCCTAATCCGGTAGGACTAGTCACTAGTTTTTTATTTCTCTAGTTTTCGACCTCCGAATCGATTCTAATTTGTTTTGTTGGTTACCTTAAACATAATTAAGGTCTAAGCACCACAAATAATTGGTTTAAGCATCACTAATAAAAGTTTTAAATTTTTCGGGTTATTACAATATATGATGTTCACATCATATATTAAACACTATATTTCAACTATTTTTCAACAAATAAAATCAAAATAAATCTCAAAAATCGCATAAAGGTTTCAGTCTTCTAAAAAAATTAAAAAGAAATTTTAAAAATTCTCATCTTTATTCTATATGCTCCTAACATATCAACAAACAATAATATGAACTAACATTCACAAAATCATGCTTTATCTTTTATAAAAAAATTCTAACAAAAATTTAAAAATGTTAAACATGCTCCAAAAATTCCCAAACTTTAAAAAAATTTGTAACATACATTTGTAAGCATATTTCATTCATGCATTGAGAGCATTTGATGGCTCAAAAGCCACGAAAATTGAAGGGGCCAAATCTAGGGTTCTTATACAAAAATATTCTAATAAAAATTCTACTTCATTAGGATTGAAGAGAATAATGAAATTTACCTTTGTATGGTCTTAGAATATTATTTTGAGGGTTGGAATGAAGGATTAAAGTTTAAGGAAAGTGAAGAATTGTGAAGAACAAGGAGAGAAAATGTGTTCCAAAAGAGAGAGAGAGAGATAGACGATTTTGAATTCTGAAAATGATCTGTTGGGACAGACCTTATGGCTTTCCCTTTGGTAGGTATGTGTTGACTAGTACAAATTTCTCGATTTGGTAAGTTAATACCGGTTCTTTAAGTTTTATCGTGCTTTCGATTGATTTCTCGAGACCTTAGGGTTTATTTTCTTAAATGTCCTTAAAAATAGTTATTTCATAGTTTATAATAATTTCATGAAGTTCGGATTGCATCCGGTAAGTCAATTCTGAATTATCGCAAAAAAACACGTTCGACGATTAAATTAAGTTCATTCGAATTTCTATCGAATTCTTGAGCTTTCATAATTAATTTGAGTCTTATAAATCATTTATTATTTATTTAGACCCTTGGTTTGAGTTTTGGTTCATTCGGGTCAGTTTAGGGTTTTTCTGATATATATATCCGGCGTTCGGTTAAGTTCTTCAGGAATTTCATCCAAATTTTGATTCTTATGAATTATAAATTCATAATAATATATTACTTCATGATTTTGATTATTCTCATTAATTTTCCTTATTAGCCCGGACTAGAATTTGATCCGGCTCGTGAATAATACTTTTGAGACTGACCGGACAAGTATGCCCAAAAATTCTAACTCTTTGGCTTCTCATATGTTTTCATGAGACAATTCTAGAAACGCAATCCTTTTATTAAGATTCTTTATAGATCTTTTATTTTATGTTCGGGTTACTTAGGAAACCCTAATCCAATTAACTAGTCACTAGTTTTTGATTTCTCTAGTTTTCGATCTCCGAATCGATTCTAATTCATTTCGTTGGTCACCTTAAATATATTTAAGGTCTTATCACCATGAATATTTGGTTTAATCTTCACTAATCATAGTTTTAAATATTTTTAGGTTATTATAGGGGTTAAACCGTAAGGCTTTAAGATTATATGATGATTTGCTTAGATTTAGTTTATATTTATGTAATTAAGGATGTTAAAGCGTGAGATTAGAAAGAAATTTGATGAAAATCAAAGTTTAAATAAAGATGGAATTTTCGAAAATTTTGAAGAAAAAGAGTTATGGAGATTTGATTTTATTTGATTCAAATAACATGATATATGAGCTTTATGAAGTGAAGTAAGCACCATATGATTTGTTTAGATTTTTCAAAGTTCATACGTAAAAGTTGAAAAAATTTAGTGCATATGTTATTGTGATATGTTCATGTTTAGCTTAAGATTATGCAAAGATGCTTATAAATTAAGGTTTATGAAGGATAATAGAGCATGAATAAGCATTTTTTGGGATTTAAATGGAAGTTTAAGTAAAAAAATTACATTCATGGTTAGTAAGTTCAAGTTGAAGAGCATTAATGATTTTGAAAATTGTGGAATGGTATGAACATGCTTATGAGTTCTAAGAGAATGGTTAAGCATATTGAGAATTAATTTATGTTAAAAGTGAAAGATTATGTTGAATTTCCTTTTAAATATTACTAAGGAAAGTTGAAAGGAATGTGATAGAATTAAATTTAGAAGAACAATTAAAGTATGATGATGATTGATAATAGTATATTTGAGCATACAGAAGTTAAATAAAAGTTGAGCATTGAAGTTGATTTCAAGTTCTTATTTTATTTAGAAATTAATTGTAAAGAAGTTATATAAGTAGACTATGTGTACCCAAGTGATTATGAAAATAAGCTTAGAGCTTAGAAATGAGTTTAAATAAGAGAAAAGATCATTGATTGTTTTAGTTGATGAGATGTTACAAATTTAGTTCTTGATGAAAATAAAATCAAAAATATTTGTTTAGTTAAGTCCTTATTTTGTTCAAGTGAACTCAAGTAAACTAGATGAGATAAGTCGATCAAGAAAGTGTTAGAAATTAAAGGATGCAATAGCCCGAAAGACTCGTGATCCCTAGTAACCGAAAGCCTAAATGGACATTTTAAATAGGTTATAAGGAGAAGAAGAAGAAGAAGAAGAAGAAGAAGAAGAAGAAGAAGAAGAAGAAGAAGAAGAAGAAGAAGAAGAAGAAGAAGAAGAAGAAGAAGAAGAAGAAGAAGAAGAAGAAAATAAGAATTTATTTTCTTTAAAGAATAAAATATTTCTTCCCTATATTAATTTTACCTTATATTAATTTAAGGTATAACCGGAAGATGAAAGAAAGTGAAAAAGGTGTTTGAGAAGGAGACCTACTTTGAATGAAAAGCATTGACAGATGAGCTTTCGAACTTCCAATAAAAGTTTGTGTACACATAGTGGCCTTCTGGCCAAGGTGTTTGAGAATAAGACCTACTTCTCAACACAAGAAGTGAGTCGATATAGTATTACAGATATGTTATATTTGTCTGCAGACACATGAGATGCATATTCAGTTATTATATTATCATGAGCATGAAAAATAGATGTTTGCAAGTAGCGTATATATGTTATTTCTTAAAACCCTTGTGTATGCTAAAGTTTGGCAAGTGATCGCTACTTTTTCTAACACGAAAACGTGCAAGTAGATAGGGTAGTCGAGTATCGTATCCACAGGGATTGTAACACAAAAACACAGAAGCTAACTCAACAATAATTCATCATTATCCAATGACAGATTTGGTTTTGAAAAGGTTTTGGGACTTCGAATATTAAATTCAAAGTCAAGTGCAAATAAAACAATTAAAGCAAATAAACAAATACTCAAAGAGATAATAAGACAGAAATACTAACCCTAGGGATGTATTAATCTTACCCACATCGTATGTTTATCCCGTCAGATTAACCAATTTTAATCCGCATAAGATGGAAGATCACATATATAACCAACAATTTCGATTTACAATTGTGGCGAGATTACTAATTTTCCTATTCTTCATTACATCTCTAGGTGAAAATTAGCAACTCAAAAGATCACAAAGAATAGCTTCCTACTGAATGTTCCTATCTCACCACGACTCAATGCTTATTCAGATTGATTCATTCGATCGATTGACAATTAAAATCATAAGTATTTAATCGCAACTAGATATGCATCAAGATTGATCGAAATTAACACATATTATTAAGCACCAAGAATCACAAATCAATGCCTGGAAGGTAAACGACAGATAGCAGGAATCACAATACTTAGGATAGAATCATACAAACCCTAGGATTAGAACAAGAAATTAGTTAGACATATGAATTGAAATAAAATACGATTTAAACATAGAAATAATAATTAAATAGATAAATAAAACCGTAGTGTAGCGTCGGAAGAACAATGGTTGGGTTCGAATCTAAACCCAAGAAGTAAACTGGAAAATAATGAATTCGCCCGAATGAAATCATTCCCAAGCGATTACAATGCGTAGAACAATGATAAAATAAAGACTAAATGAATATAAATCAATACTGGAAGGAGAGAATGTGAAAAACAAGTAAAAAATGAAGGAAATCGTGCCAAAATAAGTGTGTTGCGTGTTGGAAGCGCATGGGCAAGCCTAGGGGTATATATAGGCGCAGGGCTGAACCCTAATTCGTGCCCAGCGGCCTCGCCTCGTGGCCAAGATTGCGTCTGCGAGCTCTGTCCGATACGTTCTGGGCACTTTCTCCCGGCCGTGAGCTCCTGCGCAGAATGTGCGACTTCTCTGTTTCGCTCCGTTCTCTCGCGTTCGAACTCCGAATTGCGATCTGTTTGCGCCTATGGACTCCTATAGAGATACTCTTTAACATTGTAAAATTTTCACATCCATATTTGTCATATCCATTTCATCATCTTTGGTTACATCTTTACCTTGTGCATCGATTATCACCTAAAAGCCTACAAAACACCAAATAATTAAAGATCCAGAAGTAGATAAGAATGGAATCGGAGAACTAATGAAATCCGATTTTGATTGGGGTTATTACCGGAGATTCATTGAGGATTCTTCAAGATAGCAAGACTAAACAATTATCTCGAATGGGAATCAAGTTCAATTGACTTGAAGAATGTGAGGCGAGTTTCAAGCTTAGCAAAGTTAACAAGTGCATCGCTAGCCAAGTTGGACAACGAGTATGTAGTTTATACACGATGCTTCAAAAATGGACTAGGTTAGTGTTGATGCAAGAAGGAAAAGTGATAGCATATGCATCCCACAACTTAGACCACATGAACTAAACTATCCAACTCACGACTGGAATTAGCGGCAGCGGTTGCGTAATACGAAAACTGGAGACACCATCTCTATGGATGAGATGTGAGATCTTTACATATCATAAGAGTTTGAAGTACTTCTTGAGCAAGAGATCTAAATATGAAAAGAAGATGGCTCGAACTAGTGAAGGATTACAGTGGTATCAACTATCACCTAAAGAATGTAGTATGCCTTAAGTCAGAATCAAACCAAACTAGAATGCTCTTACACAAGAAGAATAACTCGTTGAGGAGTTTAAAAGAATGAGGATTGAATTGGTTGAACAACGGAGATGATCACGAGTTGTATCGCTACACTCACGTGACGCTCGATTAAGAAAAGAATCATTGAGAGACAAAGGATGGAGGAAAAGTTAGAAAAGATGAGAGAAAGGTAAGTGAAGGACTAAAGAATTTCGTGAGGCATCATACAATGCTTTAATGTTTGAAGGAAGGATATGTGTTCGACGACACGAGCTCTAATGAAATAATGAGTGAGGTTCACGACACACCCTACACCGCCACCCGTGCAGTTAAGATGTACCAAGACCTAAAAGAAAAGTTACGGTGGGAAGGCATGAAACAGACATAGCTCTTTTGAGAACGATGTCTTGTTTGCCACAAGTAAAGGCATTACATCAACGTCACGAAGTTACACTTGTATACCGAATGAAAATGGGATGAGATAACGATGGACTTCGTTACGATTTACCCAAATCGAAGAGAGGAAACACGCGATATGGGTAGTTGTTGATAGACTCACAAAGTGTGCTCACTTTCACGCCAGATTCGTAGTACTTATGGATCGAAAATTAGCTCATTTGACGAAAAGTAATTATCGTCTGCATGGAGTGCCAAAATCTATCACATCGATAGAGACAAGTTCACATCAGATTTTGGCTAGCTTACAAAAGAATTGGGCACATTGAACTGACACATTTCACCCCCGGCACGATGGACAATCGAAAGAACGATCCGTAACTTGAGATATGTTGAGTATGTGTTGGATCGAGGTGCAAGTGGGAAGATGTTTTACCTCTTATTGAGTTTGCCTACAATAATAGCTATCGTACGACGATGATATGGCCCCTACAAGCTTGTATGGAAAGAAATGTAGATCACCACTTTACTTGGGATGAAGTAGGTGAGAGAAAGAGTTTAGCCGTGCCGTAAATGAAATGATTGAAATCGTCTCGAGATATAGAAAGAATAAAGGAAGCTCAGATAGACAAAGTCTTACGATACGCGTAGATCCGAACGCAATTTGAAGTGGAGATAAAGTATTTTAAGTTCTCATCGAAAGGATTACGATGGAGTAAAGGAAAATGAGGCCCTTTCTATAGGACCTATGAGATCTAGAAAGAATAGCCCAAGAGCTTATAGGTTGGCTCTTACGCCAAATTTGGGGAATGTGCATAATGTCTTTCACGTGTCACGACTAAGAAAATCGTACACGATCCAAAGCACGTGATTCCGTCAAGCGCGTGACTCAATCCGCATATGAGTTATGAGAAGAACCCATGAATTATAGACCATAAAGTTCAACAATTAAGAAAAATCAATTCACTAGTCAAAGTTGGAAACATCACTGGAAAGAGGAGGCCACGTGGGAACTTGAGGATGCTTAGAAAGAACGATACCCGATATTTTCTAAGGTATGCAAATTTCGGCTGAAATTTCTTTTAGAAGGGTAATATATCCAGATTAAATGCTAATTACGGTATTTAAAAGTCAAATTGTGGTTTAACGAAATGATTCAATCGGGATATCGAACATGATTTGATCGTTATGAAAGAATGAATTTCTATTTAATATTCAACGGAAAGCGTGAATTAAGGAATAGATGTTTATAAAATGTATCGACAAGATTATTTTAACGTCGATATTCGATAGTTAAAATTTCATGAAATTTTCTAAGCAATTAAGCTTAGAATTAAATTCCATTATCAATGGAATATTTTAATAAAGTAAGTATGACTTTATTCGATCATTTTGAGACGAGTCGATAGTTAACGTTTGAGAGCGTTTCACGTTAACGTTAGAGACGAAATGAAAGACGAGTTTAATGATCAAGGAATTATAGAATTTATTTCCTATGATTATTATGTGTAATTACAGTATTATTAAGCATTAAAACAATGCTAGATCATTACGGATTCGATAATGATCATTTTTAAATTTTTAAAAACCTAATTCGAAAATTGGGGTTTTCTCACATAAATGATACTATTAATTTTTCCTATGATATAAATTACTATCTAAATTAATTATATATCGATGAATGGCACGCAAATAAAATTCCTTGTGATATATAAATGTCGTGACTTATGTTATAAATAACATAATTCACGCTATTTGTATACACTATGCTATGTGATGTTTTAATTATTTAGTGATATCTATATTATACATTAACCTAATATAAATCAATAATTTATTTTTATATTTAGGATTTGTATCTTGATTAATATATAGTATTAATACATGAATTAAAAATCATCATCCTTGGCCACTGTCGCCGGCTTCGCCCTATTTTGCATGGTTTGAGTTGTTCAAAGTCCATCATTGTGTAAGGAGTGTTAACCCCATGTTATGATCACTAAGTGAGTCATAACCACTATTAGAGAAGGCTCCATATTTTATTTATTTATTTTCGAGGGACCGGGGAGTGAGAGAGATATGAGTGGGATCCTTCTTTCCTCCTTCATTTTCACTCACTCAACACTTTGCAAACACTCAAACTCTCCTCTTCTCTCCCAAAATCTGCAGGCCGAGATCATCCCTTGTTTTAAAAATTTTAGTGTTCATTCCTTCTTCTTCACAAAGCTGATACTTAAACATATCTCCCAAAACCCATACCATGAAGGTGAGGATCGACCAAGGCTTCGATTTTTCTAAAAATTTTCAAAAATCAAGGTTGGTTCTATGTTGATGCATGTGTACTTGATGTTCTTGTTTATAAGATCTTACTAGTGCATGTTCTTGATGATTGTTGATTGTAAAATATAGCTAATGCATGTTAAGATTGATCTAGTTTAGGCATGTGTCTTGATTGTAAAGATTTAGCCAATGCATGTTAAGTTTGAAGCATAGATCATGTTTAGAAATTTATTTGGATGTACATGGGATTTTTGTTGATGATCGAAATTTTTAAAAATTATTTTAAGGTTAAATTATTGATCCATGATGTTATAAGTGTTCATAGTGATTTATTTGAAATTTTGGAAAATCCTATGATATTCTTTGAAAATGACCAACAAACAAAATTCTATCTTGGTGTATAATTTATTTTGAGACATGCAATGGCATATTAGTGATCTAGGACCTTGATTATGTATTACATGAATTTATTAGAATTTTGAAAACCAAATGCTCAATTTATTCAAAAGGCCGAGAGCTATGAGTTGGAGTTTGATGATTTGTGTGTTGTTCTAGTATGATATCATGATGTATTAGTGTTATACTATAGTATTTGAGCATGGTATAATTTAATTGAAATTTTATTAAATGTTTGGTGTAAAGTTAGAGAAACCGTGAACCATTGGACAATAATCCTTGATGAAAAAGTGAAATATGATGGACTATATGTTATAAATGTGTTATAAATTAATGTGGGATCTTGTACTAATTATAAAGAATTTTTAGAATTATTGGACAATTTTTAAAAATAATGAGGCCTTTTTAAATATAAAAGGTGTTGTTCAAATTTTCTATAGTTCATATTAATACATATTAATGACCATAGTGTAAAATAATACACTATATGAATTTAGAGAAATTTTAAAACAAGTTTGGGAATTTTAACATATAGCGAGAGCTATATTGTTAAAGATAAGATTTTTTTAAATCCTTTTAATCAAGAATAATAATATATATATGTCTAAAAATTATTTAGACATAATTGAATTATAAATTTTATAAACATAGATTACTATGTTTATGCGAAACGTTATGTTAAATAACGTTATAAATGAAAAATAATGCTTAATGAATAAATTGATTAATGTTTAAGAAAATATTAATGAGTTTATCGATGCGTGAAAATCGAAAACTAGGACTTTATTGAAAAGAAATCGATTGAAAATCGATTTATGTTGATTAGAATATGAGTTAGTAAAGGATTTACTAATAAATCAAAATTGTTGACTTTTGAAGTCAACATCTGAAATACGTTCGATAAATACGCTAATACGGCGAAGACGTATCGTTTGATGATGAAATCGTTGATCGAAAAGATTTCATATTTAAAGTCGTTAGATTGAAAAACGTGAGAAAACGTTGAACCTTCTACCCAAAATAAGAATGGTAATTGATAAACATATCTGATTCTATCGAAGAACGAAAATGTTAGTTGTTACGTCAATGCAGACAGTATTAAGTTATGAATTCAAATTATATCGATATAGAATATCAAGTTTATTCTAGACTTTGAAAGTTTTGAAATACGTGAACGACGCACTAAACATCGCATTTACGTAGTGTCGACGCGACGATCGGACGTTGACGGTAATTAAGTTTAAGACGATCAAGTAGTTCGGTGGGCTTTTTCTAACCAAAATGTGACTTTGCTATACTTTCCAAATGAATTTATTTATTTATGCTTATTTAACTGAAAATGTTTACAAGATTACCGCAAAAAATGTTTACGTTTGTGTATGTATCCTATCCATGAATGTTATGAATGTTGTTGGTCGCCCCAACTTATGAATGAAATCGATATCGGATCCTATGCCGGAAGGCTTATACCGCTAGGATTAACGTGTACACCCTAAGGAGGCTGTGTCAGTAAGGATAATTCACGGCGGTCACGGTGTAGAGGAGGCCTCCTTCACGACGCTCAACTATGATGTTATGATGAAAGGATAAGGATATGGATCTTACACACAAGAAAAAATGCTCCAGGATGTTTAAACCGATGAAAATGATTTAATAAGCATAAGGCATTTCAAATAAAACCCTTATGTCTTACCATGATGTGGGCAGTAATTTAAATCGATAAAATGTTTTCGGCATGAGTCCACCGAGTGCATTCTTGTACTCACCGCACATGTTTGTTTTTGAATGTGCCGAGCCATATATGATGATGATGGAGAGTGTTGATGAGTCGAGAATGCTTTTTGATGTTTACATGTTATGAACCTTGAATACACATCGCCATATGTATTCACATCGCATCTGCAACTCAATTATTTATTGTTTTGATGATGATGTTAACAGCTTGAAGTCCGCGATCATTTGTATTCTTTTGGGTCGTTGGTTCAACATTTCTAGTAATTATGTTAGAAATGCCTATAATGTTAATCATGCTAAGTTACGTATCATATATCACCGTAATAGCTTTTCATGAACCCTAAGCATCGTTTTTCAATCCCTCCCTAATCCGTCATTAAGTCATAGTGGGTCTGTGACATTCATATCTAACGTACGCATTTACTTACTTCTTATCTTACTTATATACCCGCACTTCACGTATTCACGGACATTTTTTCCTACGCCTCAACTTTTCCACATATCAAATCGTATGATCCACATATCACATATCATGAGACGTCATATTTCTTTTATATCAAAATTTTCGAAAATTTCAATAGTATTTTCTTCGTCACATCCCGGTTTGGCAAACTTACCGCATCGTGACTTGGGTTGGATTAAGTAAATATTAAAAGATTAAGGCTTTCAACTTATTTCAACTATGAAGAAGTATGGATTTCAGCATGAACGAGATTAAGGATGGAACAAAATGACTTATATAAAGAGTTGACTGAAGGTTCGGATAAAACAAGAATCTTACAAAGCTTTCAAATAGAATATCAAGAACTTAACATAGTAACAAACTATAAAGGAGTTCAAGAGTTTAATGAATAAAACGTGTGAGACATGCATATGGAGATGCATTCTCGGCGAACCAAAATACTTCATACTACTTGACAAAGATTCCGCTCAACTCCCGATCTGTTCCATCACCCGCTCAACCTACACATTTAAAACAAACATGCGTTCGAGTACAAAGGTGCACTCGTGGACACATGCCAAAACATTTTCATTTTCTTTACTAAATATTGTCGCTTCATCACAAGAAGACACAAGGGTGGCCTTGTTCTTACAAAATACATTTTCATCATTTCTCATAGTCGATCGGCTCATTTTTCGTAATATCCCGAAGAATTAAATGCCTAATTACGATATTTAAAATTTAAATTGGTTTCGTTAAATAATTGAATTAAAAATATATCGAATAATGATTTCGATTATTTACAGATAATGAATTCTATTCTATATTCACTAAGAATTGTGAATTAAGGAATATATATATATAAAGTATTTCGGCAGTAGTATTTTAACGTCGATCGACTATCGATAGTTAAAATTTCATAAAATTTTCTAATGACGGCTTAGAATTAAATTCCATTAATTAATGGAATAATTTAATAAAGTGATTACGACTTTATTACGACTATTTTGAGATGAGTCGATAATGAACGCTTTTGAGACGTTAACGTCCACGCTTAGAGATGATTAGAAAATGAGTTTAATGATCAAGGAATTATAATATTTAAATTCCTATGATTATTTTATGTAATTAGAATATTATTTAGCATTAAATAATGCTAGAGCATTAAGGATTAATTATTGAGCAATGTTGTAATTTTCAAAACCCTAAAATCGAAAATTAGGGTTTTCACATGAAATGATTCTAATAATTTTCCTATGATATATTTATCATATAAGATATATATTATGATATATATCTAATAATAGCAAGAAAAATTAAATTTTGGCACTTAAATATGGAAATGTCGTGACTAAAGTTTGTGAGGAACAAGTTTACGTGAAAATTTTGTATGTCTTGCTATGTGGAATAATTAATGAATCAAGTGGGATCAAGATGCACATTAACCAAGTAATTTTAATTGAAGTCAAGGGAGGTTTTGCTTGTGAGGTAGCCGATTTTTGACTCAAAAGGAGGTTGGAAGAATAATCTAAACACTTTGATGACATAATCATTTGTAATTGTGTAGCACTTACTATTGGTCATAAGGCCAAGAAAAAATCAAAGACTCCTTCCTTTGGCAGAGAGCCGACGGCAACTCGAGCCAAAGTGAATCAAATTGTTTTGTTCAAGAAAATTTGATTCCATGCATTAAGTATGTGTAAGCACACAAGAATTTTGTTCATAGACCACGCCATGTACCACGACATTAGTACTAAAGTGGTCTATTATGACATGACAACGTGGGTGGTGAAACGCGTGGTCTATAACCATATTTTAAGCGATTATAGACCACGAGGTTCATTCCGTGGTCTATTAGCGTTTTTCATATTATGACCACGGGTTAATTCCGCGTGGTCTATTAGCTAAAAATTCCATAGACAACGGGCTTTAGCCCACGCCGCTTTCTCTCGTGTTGATTAAATACACGGGTCATTAACGCGTGGTCTATCGCTTCATTTTCCTTTAAAATTATAAAATTAAATGGTGAAGTGGGCCCACAAACTAAATGCCAATGGGCTTTAGACTTTGCAGGATGAATAAACTCTAACGCCGACCAGATTTAAGGGGTTTTGAACTTTAATTTCATTGTAGCAATATCTCAGTTGATTTGAAAGACCGATAAGGATGTGACCAAATAAAATGCGTTGATGAAGAGCGGAGGTATTTCCGAGCTCGTGGAGCGCCCCATTTGAGAAGATAAACCCTAGGTTCCATTTCGTGAGGCTACCACATTGCCAGGTCTCGATGGCCATCAAGGCCAATGGTCCTCTCACCATTGGTCGGAATCACATCGTCATTGCTTTCGCTTTTGCAACTTCTAATTTAGCTTTTGATTGCATCCCGAGTAATGGGGAATTTTATGCATCGATAATTGTTATATGGTATCATAGAGTATGGAGTGTTATATGCGATTTGTATCGGATAGATGACTAGATTTTGATAGAAAGTGATATCGGATAAAGATCAAAATCTAACTTCTATTCACCCTAGAAATGGTTCGGATGGATATCATAATAATAATTTAAATTTGCAGATTATTATAATTGAATATAGATGTAGAAAAATTTCGCCTATAATGCCACGAGAAGTCGGTTAAATATGATGTGAAAAAATTCGCCCATAACAACTTCGCACTAAGTCCCGTTTGACGATTGTCTGCAACTTAAAAGCAATTGCGATTCTTATTAGTTTTAGTCTTTTCTTTTTCTGCTTTCCGGAACTCCACTTCTGTGGTTTACTAACTTTATTTCTATATCTGTTTTTTCATGTATGCATTTAATCTTCTTTCTCGCTTTAACTTGTCCATATCCGTGGCGAGTGAAGGAGCCTATCTCATACAAGCAAACACTCAAAAGCGCGGAAGGTTGGTGAAGTCTGAGCCCACTCGCGAGCAAGTTGAGGTGAATAAAGTTTTTTGTGGCCACTTTGTTCAAAAATAAACATATCTTGTGGCGGATGTTATATATCCATCTTTAATGCAATGGAAAGATGTTACGGAATCGAAGATAATAAAGAAAGATGTGCATGCGGAGAGTACGAAGGAAGGATGAAGATGATCTCGGCAATGCTCGGAGTTGGATGTCGAGAGGAAGAAGAATGTGGTATTTGCATGGAGACGAATAGTAAGATTGTCTTGCTAACGTAACCATGCCATTTGCCCAATGCTACGTAGAATGGTATTTATCGCTTCCTTTTAAACCTTTTCGTAAAATCTTTATAGAAACAGATATGCATCATTGTTCGGCTCAATTGTTGCTTTTGGTTCCGCCTTGTGTAGCGTATAAAATTTCCACATTGTCTAGTCAGATAGAATGATTTTGTCCTTCTCTGAATCTTATAAAAATCTCGCATAAATATTATTTGAGTTGGAGGTTGACCAAATTGAGAGAAGGTTGGACTTTATCTTCCCATCTTTGTTGCAAGTTTCGCAACATTTAGAATATGGGAAATATCATGATATGTTTCATTGTGGTGGTTGCTTCATGGACCACTCTACTAACGTTTTAGTAGGATAAGCGATGTATGGCCTTATCAATACACTTTAAATAGAGCAAATATTTTGCATTTTAAGGTCGCTTTTATTATTTCTCTGCATGTTGCTATCGGTCTCTGTGAGGTTAGGTTACATTCCTATCTCCTTGGGGTTTCTTCTCAGGTGAAACTAGGGTCTAAAGTCGCATTCGGCCGATGATTGTCGATTCGAAAATATTGGGGAAAAGGAAAATTATCGAAGAGATATGTAATGGCGGAAGTCCATACGAAGTCTTTCAAAGACTCGCTCAAAGTTCTTAAGCAACATTGACATGCTAACTACGTGAGTGAATCTTTTTACCTCTCTTTTTGTAGAGTTGGATATTTCGAACTTCTCGTTGATCGATCAGTTGATCCTCGGTTTTATGTTTTCTAAATTTTTTGTATATAACGCGATTTTTATGTATTCTTTTTGTTTAAGTTTTCCTTTTCTCTGGAAAATTTTTAGTTGTGCTTCGTGTTGGAGCTATATTGTTTATTTTCTTTAAATATTTATAACAATTTCAAGTCGCTCTCCGTCTAGTATGATGATGAGTCAGATTCTGCATATTGATCGCAATTTTGTAATTGTTGATAGTTTGGCTTTCACTTCATCTGTTGCTTTAGTTTCGGTAAAGGTATGTCCGGTGAGGGTGACAAGCAATGCACTCTGGAAAGTGGCTTGAAGGTCGAGGAGTATGAAGCTGAGGGGAACTTCGCCGGCGCTTTGGTTTTGGTATCCGGAGCACATCGATCTTGGAATTAAGTAAGCAAATCGATAACATGAATTCAATTCATTTTTAACTTATCTGTTTTATTTATCGACTGTCAAATGAATATTCATTGACTTATGTAACATAAGTATGCCTTCATCGTTCTAGGTTTTGTATGTGTTAATTAGTATGTTTTGCTAAATTTGCGATACTTATCTAGCTAGTTTTTGTATGTGTTAATTAGTATGTTATTGTTTGCTAACTCGAGGTTTTTGACAATGAGATGCTCCAAATTCTTATTAGAGACGAACATGTCATAACAAAAATATTGAATTGAATATTTTTGATGTGAGATGCTCCAAATTCTTATTAGAGGCTAAGACCATCATAACAAAAATATTGAATTGAATATTTTTAGGTATTAAATTTTATTTCTCACATATTACATCTTATTTTGATCATGTAGATGGAGGCGAATTAGATGATTGATGTTGGAGTAGAGATGGTGAAATGAAAGGTTCAAGATGGTGAAATTGATGTTTTGTGGGCCAATTTAATTAGCTTGGTAGACAATATTTGTTGTGCTATAATTGTTGATTGGGAATTTTCCGGTATATAACGTTATGTATTGTACCTTGATTTATCTATTTATGAGACAATATATATTTTATATCTATTTTGTATTATTGTTTTTAATAGAAAAGTATTTTAATTATATAATAAATAAATAATTAATTTTTTTGTGTGGTCACTCAATAGACAACGGGCTTTTCCCCATTGTCTATTAATATATAGACAACGGGATGTTCGCGTGGTCTAAAACACAATAGACAACGGGTTTAACCATTGTATAAAGCTAGAACACCGTGTTATATAACAACATAGACAACGGGTAAATCCACGTTGTCTATGATGTTATAGACAACGGGAATATCCATTGTATATTCAAGGCCCCGTTGTCTATGTTGTTATAGACAACGGGATTTCCGTTGTCTATAACGCCTAATAGCTATACCTTGAAGACAACAGGTTTTTCTAGAATGATGAGAGTTCCCAGTAGTCATAACCAAAATTCTTGTAGTGAAGAGTGATGACATATTAATCTTGATGAGTCACATTAACTTGTCTTGCTTGTGTTAAGAGGAGAGAGTGAGAGAGATGGACTAGTATTGATTCATTTACTTAAAGCCTTTGATTACTCTAAATCAAACCATTTCTCTTCTCAAACACAAACCACGTGAGCATTTCCTTGAGAAAAAGTGAAAGTGTTCTTCTTTGTTCATCACCAAACCTTGATTTTAAATCCTTTCACAACCAATCCAAACCGTTAAAGAGGTTAAAATCGACGAGCTTCGATTATCGTTAAATTTTAATTATCGATGGTTCATTTTCATTTTACAAGCATGTGTTTTGAGGAGAAATTATGTTAGCATGTTAGTTGCTTACAAATTTATGTTAAGCATGTTAAATACTAAGCATATTGATGTTTTAAATTAAAGCTAAGCATGCTTTGAATTTAATGGTGATGACAAATTTATTTTGAGAACTATATGAGCATGATTTTAAATTTTGATAGTTGAATTGAGTATGTATATGTTGTGGATTATTGTTTAAGTATAAAAAAAATAAGAAAAAACTATTGGAGAAGATTTTGGAAAGTCCGAGAGCATCATGTAGTGAGTTTGTGATGTTTGATTTTGTATGTTAAATGTTTTATATATTATTGGTCCTTGATTGGTATTGAGCATATTTGGATTTTCAAGAAATTTTGGAAATCATGTATTATCTTGATATTACGAAAATAATTGAGGATAATATGTTAATGTACAAATTATGTTTAAGTAAGATTATAGCATATTAATGTTGTATGGCCTTAATTAGGTGTTATGGGAATTTAATTAGAATTTTAGAAAATTGTTTGGAAATTTTGAAAAAATCGAGAACCATAAGTATAGAAGTGATGTCCAATTTTCCTATAGCTAATGTTAATACATATTATTGATACTATGATAATATAGTATATTACATGAATTTAGAAGAATTTTGAAAGATGTTTGAGAATTTTAGTGAAGAAGGCCGAGAGCTTTAGAATAAATATTAAGGGTTTTAAACCTTTATCAAGAAAAAATATACATTATATGTCTAGAAATTATTTCGAATATTAAGAATTTATGGATTTTATAAACATAGTATACTTATTAATGAAACGTTATATTAAATAACGTTAGAAATGAAAAACAATGTTTAAAGAATAAGTTAATTAATATTTAAGAAAATATTAATAAAGTTTATCGATTTGCGTGAAAATCGAGAATTAGGGCTTTATGAAAAGAAATCGATTGATTTATATGGAAATTAGATATTAAATATATGAATTATTAAAGAATTTATAAAGAAAAGTCAAAATTATGACTTTTGAAATTAACGATGAAATACGCTCGATAAACACGTTAATACGTGAAAACATATTAAGTTTATAAGAAAATCTCATTGGTGAGAAAAGATTTCATAATTGAAATCTTTATATCAAAAAATGTTAGAATACGTTGAACGTTTAACCTAAAGGGTTAAATGAAATAATTGAACATATCTCGCCTCATCAAGCACGAGAAATGTTTAGTTAAGATACGATTGGTCGACATATGAAAGATTAAGGAATTCAAATTATATTAGTATAAGTTATCAAAGTTTATTTTAAACTTTAAAATCTCGAAAACGTGCAGATGATCGAAATCATTTTACGTAAGGTGAGACGCGGAGGCATCATTGGCGTAAAAGAAAACGAATTAAGAAAGCTTACGATCGTGGGCTTTTTCTTATCCTCAGGATAAAATGCTCTATTTATGATGCTTTCTTCGAGTGAAAAGTATCTATTTATGATGATCTCTTTGAGAAATGTTGATGAAATGTTTATGAAATTACCCCCAAATTGTTTATGTTTTATGTATGTATCCTATCCATGAATGAATGAATGAATGATGAATGTTGTTGGGTCGGCTCCCAACTTATGAATGAAATCGATATCGGATCCTATGCGGAAGGCTTATTATACAGCTAGGATTAACGTGTACACCTAATGGTGATTGTGTCTTGTAAGGACAATCACGGTCCGGCGCGTGAGGAGGCCTTCTACGGCGTAAATGTTAATGTTATGATGAAATGAGGATATGGATCATACATACAAGGAAAATGTCTACAGCTTTAATGTTTATGAAAATGATGAAAAAGTTTAGTAAGCTCAGGCCTTTTAATCAAAACCCCGTGTCTTACCATGATGGGCGAGTAAATAAAGATGATAAAATGTTTTGGCATAAGTCCCGAGTGCATTATTTGTACTACCGCATATTTGTTTTAAATGCGATTGAGTGTGATGCGATGGAGCGGTGTTGAGCAATAGGAAGGTTGTCAGAAAGTTATACCTTGATAGTACATCGTCATATGTACATATCACATGTTTTCGCTTGCAAGAACATAGGTTATGTAGTAAAGTCCAAAACATACTTGATTTATGAATTACGTTTAATGTTTAATGGTCCCTGTTATTCATCCCTGTAGAGTAATAATCCACCGCTAAATCGTACTTAGGATTTAGGGCTTATAGAGTGGTATCGAGGCGGTTAGCTCTTTGAACAAATTTTCCTTTGAGGTTAAGTCAGATTGAGTCACTAGACTTCTAAAGGTCGGTGATAATGCTCAACACTCCATCACATCAAGCTCAACCTAAATGAGGTAAATGATTCCTTTTCAAAGTTTTGAAATGAAAAGTTGAAAGAGAAAAGGAATGAAAGATATGAAAGATGAATGATATGAAATGGAAGTTATGAATAATGTTGGGAATGAAAGTTATGTAAAGTGATCAAAGTTAAGAATGAATGCTATGATTGATAATGGGCATAAAGTGCCAACGATGAAATATTGAAATTACAAAATTCAAGTATGGCATTCTTACAAGCAAGTATGTTATGAAATTGAACAAAATTTTCAAGTTTTCATGACCAAATTGTTCAAATTTCAAGATTATGTATAATGAATAAATATGCTTGAAATGAATGTGAATGACCAAAGTTGGAATGATGAATTCTTGAAATTCAAAGAAATGTGCATGTATGAATGAACTAAGTTCTTATTATTTGAAACTTTAGTTTCAAATCTCAAGATTTATTATGACAAATGATGTGTCATCTCAAGAAAACATAGAGCGATATAAGAAGCATGATCATGTATTGCGAAAGAATATAGAAACGAACTTCATTCCCTTACAAGAACAAAAGAACTCCTGCATGCGACGATACGACTTCGCATGCGACTGACACGACTTCGCATGTGCGACTCGATTACAACTTGGCATGTGCGACTTCGTCCACCTCGGCATGTCGACCTCGACTCGACCTCGTGTGCGACCGATCAATCTCGGCATGTGCGATCTCGACTTCCACTTCGGCATGTGCGATGCGACTTTGACTTTAGAAATTTTTAACATCGACTTTGACATGTCAACCTTGGTAGTCTATACTACATCGGCATCGGCATCGTCATCGGCAATGGCATGCACGACTCGGTGTCGGCATCGCCTACGATCTCGCGCGAGCGCAAATTTTCCTACAACTGCGAATGATTTTGTCTTGACCCATTCCTCGTTTGAACTCCGATTTACGTATGGTTTTCGCCACGACTCTAATGCACTGTACTTTATTTCTATGAAGGACCAAATCCTTATTCCTACTCCAGAATTTAATAGAATCAGTTGAAGTTAGTTCTATGATTTGTATAGAGTAAACGTTATAGTATGATAAGAATCTTAGAATGTTACTAAGAAAGTAAGATTTCAATACAAGTAGAGCCATGGCGTACATGAAAACCTTTGTTGATGACCTATTACAGGTATATAAGGTTTCAAATTCTATTCATTACCAAATTTTTGTCATTGAGTTTAACTACTGACCTAGTTCCAATTGAGAAATCATTTGAGTTTCTCACTTTTCAAGGAAATTTACAACCGAAACCTTATAATGTGTCCTTTGAAACCAAGCCTTGTGTGAGAGAAAGTAATTGTGACGGGTCCGCCAACCCATATGACCAAAGAAATCTCGGTAGTCGTCATTCGGTCTTGGGACTCGGATCCCAATTATTCGATCAAAGAGGATATAGATTCAATCATTAAAAGATGTTATTTTGATTTGTGAGACAGTACCTCTTGTAAGTAGTCGTGATAATTTCTCCTCGATTCTTGAAACCATCAAGTATGATGAATGTTGACTTACCTTGTCATCTAAGTGCGAATTAGTAAAGCGATAAACATCGGGCATGATATAGGTTGACTTATTTTGGTCACCTAAAAGTTTTAGACGATGAAGTGATAGACATCAGAAGTTGTGATGTAAAGAAAATCTCGATGAGACGAGATATTTTCCTATGATACACATGGATGTGATGATCCTTGATGGGCTTTTCAAAGATTGATAAAGAAGTTATACCTTCATATGACCGTTATGATAATAAAGTAATGAACAAGATACTCTTTAGCATTGAATGCAAGAGTAAAAGTAAAGAAAAGTATATGATATCCGTGGGATATAATTTCCTTACTATGTCATAACGAGAGAGATTACAACTTATCTTTAAGATAGTTGTATGTCCCAAAACCTCGTTAGTAGGTTGGATATGTTTAAAGGAATGAAGATGATGCAATATATTCTTTTCAAAGAATATATATATAAATGAATGATAGCATCTCGGAAAATAAATCTCGCTTTATACTCAATCAATCAATGAGATTATGCTTGAGCATAATCGATTCCAATAATTGAGACTTGGCTAAGCAGAGCGATAATGAGATTGAGAGATCATAATCCTGGAGATTGTGTGAATGACTAGGATAGTCCTAGTATGTAAATCAAGTATGGAGAAAATATCTCCAAAGCGAGACATGGAAATGAGATGCTTGGAATTTAAGTTATGGTGTCTGAATGTACTACCTTACCAAGCCATATGACAATGACGACGGTTCTAACCACGAATGAGAGCGTAGTATAACGAAAGTAATATTACTTTCGATACCATGTTTAAGAAAAGGAATATTTCAGAGAACAAATGGAGCGATTCATGGAAGGATCTTAAAATGAATCTAATTGGAAGATTATCCCCATACTTTGTGACGATCAATAAAATGAGATATTAAGTATCTTTGACATTGAAATGAAATAATCATTGAATGTCAGAAATGGTGACGTCAGCAAAAGTATGATATGTCCTCGATGGACCAAGGTTTATCCTATGCAAAATTGTATGATGGATCAATAAAGAATGTTAACAAATGATGTATATCCTAAAAGGATATTACAAATGAAGGCACTAAATGGGAATAAGGATTTCTCTGAAAAGAGTTTAAAGTAAGAAATATAGAAATATATTCCTAAGATCGATAGAGTGAAACGAAATGAATCATTCATACTAAATTAGAAATGAATGATAGTGATAGAGACATGCGATCTCTACGATAAGATTTAATTATCGATATATCAATATCAAAAGATAGGTTGATGTAGACCTAACCACAAAATGCTATTGGTAAAAGCATAACGATGCGATACGAAAAGGATACGGTAAGCGAGTTGATAAGAGACTATAGCAAGGGAACATAATGTCCCAATGGAAAGGACAATGATATCTGAAATAGATGTTTACTTGAATGAGCAGAACACACGAGACCAAAGCCTTTACTTTCACAAAAGCGATCGAACAAAACCAAGGCCGATAGGTATGAGAAAGATTTCTGAATACCTATAATATTTTCTTTACCTATAATAGTTTGTTCGATATAGGTGTCTCATGTTCTAACATCGCACAAGTATGCGAACGATAGAACCCAATTGGGATAACGAATCAGAAATGAAGATCTCTTCCCTATGTAGAAATATGGTTGTCGCAGTGTTGCTCAAGCTTAGAATTGAACCTAGGATCGCTAAGGTTCTATCCAATTATTTGAATCATTATATCTATGTGGAGCGTAGATATAATTCTAGAGACAAGAAGTTTCGAGATGGTCGCTCATTCACGTGATTAGTGACCTTGCGCTAGTCTCTTCGTTAGAAATTTTACATGAAATTAGTACCCACTATTTGCTTATGCGAATAAATTTTATAGCGATATCTGTTGAAGGTGTAAAGCGTAAAATGAGTAATAAGATAAGTGTCATGAGTCGTGACGTAAGTTGTCTACGAGTTATATATGCCTTAAAGTGTTTAATTCTAAGAGATCCTTCTTGTTTAAATTCCTCTATTGCTTTGATTTAAGTCGACTTATCTAGCAATATCTATTTCGATGGCGTGAAAAGGGAGAATCTGGTGAAGGTAACCGAGGCTCATGCTTAGAACTCACACAGCGTATGCTCTTTTATTATAAACTAGGCATGGATTTAGGATAGTTTTGGAGGAATTTCGCACCTTTGAAGGATGCTCGTAACTATGGAGTTACGGATGAGGATGGTATCCAGGTTTATTGTCGTTGCACGTGACCGCAAAGTTTGCAAAAAAGTATCAGAGAAATTCAAGACTTGGGCGACTTACGATTTGTCAACCGGATCAAGCATACATATTATGTGTATGGACGGCACCGATGAGCACTTGTCTAGTCCCGACAAGTTTCCAGATTATATAAAGGAATGGTTGTACCACGATGTTTCAAGCGCCACGCGTGTCGTCAATTATACGAAAGGGATGAGAATGGCCAAAGGACATGCTCTTACCGCCTCACGGACTAGGAGAATTACCACTACCAACTCAACCATACTTCCGATAAAAACAACACAAACTTACGGTATTGAAGAAGAAACAGGAGCGCTTGACCCCGGCTCTGCGAAGGAGATAGATCATCTAGTATGAAGCAAAAACGTGACGGAGAAAGGCAAGTTTCCAAATGAGAGTACGATTCGATGAAGGCCACTCGAGACGAGAATCTAATGATGATATGAGACTTATATGTAGATAATGGTTTATGTTGAAAATGGTGTGGTTAGAATATGTAAAATAAGCGTAGTTTGGAGTAATTTGTAAATATGTTAAAATGGTGTCAAATTTTTTTTTGAATGTAAAAGGAACTAGATGCCATGTAATTAGTCGCGATAGACCGACTCGGAATTAATATGAAAAGTCCTCCCGAGGCGTTACGATGTAACATATTTTATGGTCCTTGTAGAATGGTATCCGATATCGACAACAATTGTTCGAATAAGATATGGCCACTATGAGATAGTAGTTATGCCATTCGGACTAACCAATGCACCACTCTCATGAACCTCAAAATCGAGTGTTCCACACATACTTAGACAATTTTGTCTTAACCTTTATGAATAACGTTCCTAGCCATACGAAGAATGAGAAAGAGCGAACGTCAAGAAAATCTTAAGAATTTTAAGAGCGGGCAAATTTTGCCAAGAATAGTATTGTGAATTTCGTTAAAGAAATATTCCTCGGCACATAGTGTCTTTAGAAGGAATCAAAGTAGTGGCAACGATAAAGCAATTAAGAATGAAAGTCGTCATGACCTAAAATGAGATCAGAATTTTCTAGATTAATGATCGCTATCGAGAACCATGAAGAACTCTCTAAGGTAGAGGCCGATAACATAGCTACCCCAAAATGAATCAAATTTACATGGATTAATAAAAGAAAGGCTATGTATTAATATGAGAAAGAAAATAGCTTACGCATCACAATGACTTGACTACATGAATAGAAATTCCCAACTCACGACTTGAAATAGTAACGATAATAAGTACCAAAGTCTTTGAGACATCACTCCTATGACAATAAGTTAAGAACCCTTCACAAATTACAAAAGTTTGAGTTAATTCTTGAGCAAAGAGACTTGAATACGGGATAGAAAAGATGGCTCGAATCGAAAAGATTACAATTGTGATAAATGATTACCTAAGGAAGGTTAATATAATTTCTAATGCCCTAAGTCATAAAATTCAGTCTAAATTATGATATGTCCCTATAGAAAAGGAAAACTCATTGGAGAGTTAAGAAAATGAAAGCAGAAATAGTCGGGCAATCGGAACGAAGCGTAAGTTGTATTCTCACGCCAGGTGACATATGACTAAAGAAAAGGATGATAAGCGAAAGGAGAAAGGATGAAAATGGGAATAGAATACAAATTAAGATAAGGAAAGAAGAGTAAGGACTTATAAGGCTAGACAATATCATATTGTCTAAAGAAAGGATATATATATTTGCAATAATAAGCTTAGAAATGAAATCATGAATAAAAGTTCATGACCCTTCTCATACCGCCAACCAGCATTAAGAGATATTAAGATTTACGAGAAAAGTTGGATAGTAAGGAATGAAATGAGATATAACCCTATTGTCGAGCAATGTCTCGGTTAGCAATAAATAAAGGCATGTATCAATGACCTTATAAGAGAATTATAACTCTAGAGATATACTGAATAAAAATGAAATGACATAGCAATTGATTTTATGACGGTTTTGCAAGGTCATAAAGAAATCGGCCGCTATATGGGTAGCGTGGATTGACTCACCAAATATGTTCATCTCGCCTATTCGATGACTCGTAGATCCGAAAAGTTAGCTCACTCGTACATAAAGGAAATCGTATCTTTGCGGGGTACCAAACCTATCATTTCGATAAAGACTCTAAGTTTACCCCTAGATTTTGAACTAACTCACAAAGGAGTTAGACATGAGATTGAACCTTAACATAGATGTCCACTCACCGATAGATGGAGCGTAAAAAGACAATATGGATATTTAAGAATCGATAGACCATTAATGTTAAATCAAGGTGCAAGTGGGAGCGTGTTGTACCACTTGTTAAGTTCACGCACGACCATAGGCAAGCAATGATCAATATAGCCTTATGAGGCATTATGCGGAAAGAAATATCGATCACCACTTTATTGTGATAAAGTAAGTGAGAGAAAGTATAAGGTCCGACAATGTGAATGAAATGATTAAGATATCGCCAAATGAGGCAAAGAATAAGAAAAGCCGAGAGGACAAAAGTCTTATTGACACGCAGAATCGACTGCATTTTAAATGCGGAATTAAAGTTTCTTAAGATTTCTCCATCGAGGAAAATTATAAAGTTCAGATACAAGAATGTAGAGATCATGTTTTGTAGGACCTACGAGCTCCTTGAGCTCCTAGTAATGATAGGCCCGATGGTTATAGATTGGTACTTCCCCAAATTTGGGGAAAGATGCGTTATGTTTTCCACGTGTCATAGATAAGAAATACGAATATGACCCAAATCATGTGATCCGCCATGATGAGCGTGATCCTTAACTCAAATATGAGTTGCGATGAAAATCTCGACATTTTGATCGTATTCACGATTGAGAATCGAGTTTGGGTCTTTAATGAAAGTCGATGGAGAAACCATGGACAAAGGGAATCACGTGGAAAATTAAAATGTTATGATGCAAGATACCCCATACTTTATGAGGGATGCAAATTTGACGAAATTTCTTTTAAGGGGTGGAATGTAATATCCGAAGAATTAAATGCTAATTACGATATTTAAAATTAGTAAATTAGGTTTCGTAAATAATTGAATTAGAAATATATCGAACAATGATTTCGATTATTTACTAGATAATGAATTCTATTTTATATTCACTAAGAATTGTGAATTAAGGAATATATATATATAAAGTATTTCGGCGAGTATTTTAACGTCGATGACTATCGATAGTTAAAATTTCATAAAATTTTCTAAGTAAGCTTAGAATTAAATTCCATTAATTAATGGAATAATTTAATAAAGTGATTACAACTTTATTACGACTATTTTGAGATGAGTCGATAATGAGCGTTTTGAGGCGTTTTGAGCGTCGCGTTTGAGATGATTAGAAAATGAGTTTAATGATCAAGGAATTATAATATTTAAATTCCTATGATTATTTTATGTAATTAGAATATTATTTAGCATTAAATAATGCTAGAGCATTAAGGATTAATTATTGAGCAATGTTGTAATTTTGAAAACCCAAAATCGAAAATTAGGGTTTTCTCACATGAAATTATTCTAATAATTTTTCCTATGATATAATTTATCATATAAGATATATATTATGATATATATCTAATAATAGCAGAAAAATTAAATTTTGGCACTTAAATATGGAAATGCCGTGACCAAAGTTTGTGAGGAACAAGTTTACGTGAAAATTTTATATGTCTTGCTAGTGGAATAATTAATGAATCAAGTGGGATCAAGATGCACATTAACCAAGTAATTTTAATTGAAGTCAAGTGGAGGCTTTTGCTTGTGAGGAGCCGATTTCTTTGACTCAAGGAGGTTGGAAGAATAATCTAAACACTTTTGATGACATAATCACATTTGTAATTGGGTAGCACTTACTATTGTGTCATAAGGCCAAGAAAAAATCAAAGACTCCTTCCTTTGTGCAAGAGAGCCGACGGCAACTGAGCTCAAAGTGAATCAAATTGTTTTGTTCGAAAATTTGATTCCATGCATTAAGTATGATGTAAGAGTGATGACATATTAATCTTGATGAGTCAATTAACTTGTCTTGCTTGTGTTAAGAGTGACCAAGATGAGAGAGATGGACTAGTATTGATTCATTTACTTAAAGCCTTTGATTACTCTAAATCAAACCATTTCTCTCTCAAACACAAACCACCGTGAGCATTTCCTTGAGAAAAAGTGAAAGTGTTCTTCTTTGTTCTTCACCAAACCTTGATTTTAAATCCTTTCACAACCAATCCAAACCGTTAAAGAGGTTAGAAATCGACGAGCTTCGATTATCGTTAGAATTTTAATTATCCATGGTTCGATTTTCATTTTACAAGCATGTGTTTTGAGGAGAAATTATGTTAGCATGTTAGTTGCTTACAAATTTATGTTAAGCATGTTAAATACTAAGCATATTGATGTTTTAAATTAAAGCTAAGCATGCTTTGAATTTAATGGTGATGACCGATTTATTTTGAGAACTATATGAGCATGATTTTAAATTTTGATAGTTGAATTGAGTATATATATGTTGTGGATTATTGTTTAAGTGTAAAAAAAATAAGAAAAAACTATTGGAGAAGATTTTGGAAAGTACCGAGAGCATCATGTAGTGAGTTTGTGATGTTTGATTTTGTATGTTAAATGTTTTATATATTATTGGTCCTTGATTGGTATTGAGCATATTTGGATTTTACAAGAAATTTTGGAAATCATGTGTAATATGTTGGATATTACGAAAATAATTGAAGATAATATGTTAATGTACAAATTATGTTTAAGTAAGATTATAGCATATTAATGTCTGTATGACCTTAATTAGGTGTTATGGAATTTAATTAGAATTTTAGAAAATTGTTAGGAAATTTTGAAAAAATCGAGAACCATAAGTATAGGAAGGGTGATGTCCAATTTTCCTATAGCTAATGTTAATACATATTATTGATACTATGATAATATAGTATATTACATGAATTTAGAAGAATTTTTGAAAAGATGTTTGAGAATTTTAGTGAAGAAGGCCGAGAGCTTTAGAATAAATATTAAGGGTTTTAAATCCTTTTATCAAGAAAATAATACATTATATGTCTAGAAATTATTTCGACATATTAAGAATTTATGGGATTTTATAAACATAGTATACTATGTTTATGAAACGTTATATTAAATAACGTTAGAAATGAAAACAATGTTTAAAGAATAAGTTAATTAATATTTAAGAAAATATTAATAAAGTTTATCGATTGCGTGAAAATCGAGAATTAGGCTTTATGAAAGAAATCGATTGAAAATCGATTTATGTGAAATTAGATATTAAATATATGAATTATTAAAGAATTTATAAAGAAAAGTCAAAATTATTGACTTTTGAAATTAACGTATGACATACGCTCGATAAATACGTTAATACGTGAAAACATATTAAGTTTATAAGAAAATCTCATTGGTGAGAAAAGATTTCATAATTGAAATCTTTATATCAAAAAATGTTAGAATACGTTGAGCTTAACCTAAAGGGTTAAAATGAAATAATTGAACATATCTCGTCTCTTCATCGAGAAATGTTTAGTTCAGAATGATTGGTTGCATATATGAATTAGTTAAGGAATTCAAATTATATTAGTATAAGTTATCAAAGTTTATTTTAAACTTTAAAAATCTAAAAACATGACAGATGTCTTGAAATCATTTTACGTAAAGGTGAGCGCGGAGGCGATCATTGGCGAAAAGCAATTAAGAAAGCTTACGTGCGGTGGGCTTTTTCTTATCCTCAGGATAAAATGCTCTATTTATGATGCTTTCTTAAGTGAAAAGTATCATTTATGATGATCTCTTTTGAGAAATGTTGATGAATTGTTTATGAAATTACCCCAAATTGTTTATGTTTTATGTATGTATCCTATCCATGAATGAATGAATGAATGATGAATGTTGTGGGTCGCTCCCAACTTATGAATGAAATCGATATCGGATCCTATGCGGAAGGCTTATACCGCCTAGGATTAACGTGTACACCTAATGGTGACGTGTGTTGTAAGTACAATTCATCACGGTCACGGCAACGTAGAGGAGGCCTCCTTCTACGGCATAAATGTTAATGTTATGATGAAATGAAGGGATATGGATCATACATACAAGGAAAATGTCTAGCATTGAATGTTTATGAAAATGATGAAAAAGTTTAGTAAGCTCAAGGCCTTTTAATCAAAACCCTTGTGTCTTACCATGATGGGCGAGTAATTAAAGATGATAAAATATTTTGGCATAAGTCCTGAGTGCATTATTTGTACTCACCGCATATTTGTTTTAAATGTGCGATTGAGTGTGATGCGATGGGCGTGTTGAGCAATAGGAAGGTTGTCGCTGAAAGTTATACCTTGATAGTACATCGTCATATGTACATATCACATGTTTTCTTGCAAGAACATAGGTTATGTAGTAAAGTCCAAAACATACTTGATTTATGAATTACGGTTTAATGTTAAATGGTCCCTGTTTATTCATCCTGTAAGAGTAATAACCTTCAAATCGTACTTAGGATTTAGGGGCACATTTTCTCATCACAACAACATATATTCCAAGTCGGCTATGGATAACGCCGGGGAGGCCTCATACCACTGTCACGACCGGTTTGGCTAATCAAAGACCACCTCTGGGACCGCGACTGGGTTGGGTTAAGTAAATATAAAAGGAATAAGGTTTTCAACTCATTTCATCTACGAAGAAATATAGATGTTCCAACAAGACGAGAATCATGATGGAGCAAAATAGCTTATATAAAGATGATTTCAAGGTTCGACAAAAGTTGCTTTTACAAAGCTTTCAACAGGATGATCCGGAACTTAACATAGTAACAAGATATAAAGAGTTCAAGAGTTTGGCATGAATAAAGCGGTGAGATATGCATATGGAGATGCATTCTCAAGGTGAACCAAAATACTTTATACTTCTTGACAAAGATTCCGCTCAACTCCCGCTCCGTCCATCATCCTCTCAACCTCGCACATTTAAAACAATATGCGTCGAGTACAAAGATGCACTCGGTGGATACATGGCGAAAACATTTTACTTTACGAAATATTGTCGCTTTCTTCACGAGAACCTGAGGTTTTATTGAAAAGACCTTGTTCTTACTAAATACATTTCATTACTTTCACAAAACATCGCTCAGAATTTTCTCATCCACGTATATTCCAAGTCGGCTATGGATATGTATGGGAGGAGGCCTCTTCACCGGACGCAAACAACCGCCTGATCAGAGCATGACCCCATGGTTGAGGCTAACACGTGTACACAACCCTAGCTGGAATTTCTTCCTTACCTCCACCTAGGATCCGAAGAATTCCTGCCCGTGCAACCCGAATGGACATATCAAAACATAAAATATTTTTGGTAGACAATATCGTATCTCGACTTTTAAAAACAAGAAGTAATAACAGTAAATGATTTTCCAGAAAGCTCGTAATTGGTTTTGATAAGAAAGCCCACATTTTGTTGAGATAAGAAAGCCCACGGGTTTAGGTAAGAAAGCCCACCTCGAGAAGCTGTAATAACCGCAGTTTAAAAGCTAATTACTTTTAAAACCAGTAAAATAATTTCGTGAAATCAAATCAAATTTGAAATCGAATATGATTTCAATTATTTAAAAAGGAATAATTTCTATTACACATTCACTTAAATTAGTGAATGAAAGAAATCAAAGTTTTAACTTTTATCTGAGACATTTTAACGTCGAACGATATCATGTTGAAATTTCACGATATTTGCTAAGCAATCAAGCTTAGAATTATATTCCATTATTAATAGAATATTTTAATAATGGGAGTCAGTATTCGACCATTTTAAAGAGGAGTCGATACGTAACGTTTTGAGGCGTTTTCAAGCGTCAGCGTTTAGAGATAAACGAGCGATGGTTTTAATGATCAAGAAACTTTAGGAAATTATTTCCTATGATATTTTATGATATTAAAGTACTAATAAGCATTTAATTAATGCTTGAACATTAGAATTAATAAAAATCTTAAATCTAGTTTGAAAACCCTAATATTTCAAATTAGGGTTTTCTCCAAATTTATGTCTTTTAAATTATCCTATACTATTAATTATCATTTAAATCATATACCAGGTGCACATACCTATAAAAGTTATGAAATGAAATATTTAACCTTTAGTTTAGCTAAATGGCGATAGCCGTTTATGTGCACAAGGTTGGATTATTTTATTTTCTTCACTTATGCTATTAACCTATGATATTAATTATCATCTAAATTATATTATATGATGTATATATGTATGTTTAGCATGGAATTAAATTATTTAATGAGTTAGGCATAAAAGCCGTGAACTATGTATATGTATATAACAAAGTATATTTTATTCTATCATATATATATATATATATATATATATATATATATTCAGATTTTATATCAACAAATATCCCATTAATGATGTATTGTAGCTATTTTCAAGAAGATTGTGTGTAAGATAACAATGATTAATCTCCACTATCTACATAGAATAATAATAATAAATTGAAAAGTCTGTGTTGTATTGGGGAGAGAGAGACCGAGAGTGAGGGGGATAAGGGGAGTATTTTCAGATCTTATTCCATTCTTCACTCTACACTCAACACTTCTTCTCTCTCTCTCAAACTCCATTTTCCTCTCCCAAAACACCATACGAAAGCTTCATCCCATTACCAAGCTTGAATTTTCTTCCCATCTTCTATACATCACCCTACTATCTTGTATATTGTACCATTAATCCATATATCCAAGGTAGAATCGATTCAACCATTCTTCTTCTCTAAATCGCGAAAACAAGCAAGAACATTTCATGCGTTTCTTGAGTTTTATTTTGAAAGATTGTGAGTATACATGTTGTTTGTGATGAAAAGATGTGTAGATGTTAGTGTTCTTATTTTTCTAAGTCTTGCATGTATGATCTAAGATAAAATCTTATGAATCTATGGTTATGTATTGTTCTAAGAATGTGTAGCATGATAAATTGAGGTTGATACATGTTTTAAAAATTTCAACCATGGGTGAAAAATGTAGTTAATGACCGAGGCTTGAAGGTATGAATTAGAGCATGAAATTGTGATCTATGATGTTATATATGTCTATAGTGTTTATTTGAAAATTTTGAAAAAAAAATCTATGCTATGTTCTTAGGAAAACCGAGAACTATGCTTGGAGTAAGTGAGTGTATGATTTTATTTTTGTACATGCAATGGGATATTATTGATTATTGATGTGTGGAGAATGTATATAAATTATTTGAAAATTTTAAAGCACTCTTGCTATGTTTTTATATATGACGAAATATATATATTTACAATCCTTTGATAAATGATTTTATATGAGACATGCAATAACATATAATTACTCTATGATATTATGAAAGTCCATAGCTTTTTACTTGAAAATTTAGAAAAATTCCTACCTAAATTCTCAAAATGACCGTGAGTATATATGTATATATATGTGTATGATTTTATTCTATAACATGCAATGATGTTTTATTACTCTAGAGCATGAACTTCATACCTTATGATTTAATTAGAAATTTTTGGAAATGTCTACCTATTTTTTTTTAAAAAAAGAACAAGCTATATATATGTAAGTTGATGTATGATTTTCATCTAGAACATGCAAGCATATATTGTTGATTCAAGATGATACATATATTTCATATAAATTGTTTGGAAATTATAGGAAATCTTATCAATTATTTCAAAAAATAAAATACGAGCTATATATGTATATAAGTTAATGTGTGATTTTAATTTAGTACATACAATGCTAAATTATTAGCTTAGAATATGTTTTATGCATTCTATGTTGTTATTGGAAATTTTGAAAATCAATTACCTACTTTATTCAAATAAACCAAGAGCTAAGCTCAATGTGGTGATGAATAAATTGGTTTGATAGTTGTTATGATGAAATGTTGCTATAATATGATTTGTATAGCATATTATGATTTTGGAAAATTTTATAAAATTATTTGTTAAATTTTATGAAGAGGCCGAGAGCTATGGGAATAAATTGTATGATATAACATTGTTATATAATGAATTATGTGACATAAAATGTATGGACTAATGTTTGGACCTTGTATTAATTTATTGGAATTTTAGAAAATTGTTGGGCATTTGTTTTAAAAATGCGAGACCTTATGAATTAAATAAGGTGATGATTGATTAATGTTTAGTTGATTTTATGACATATTAATGACCATAGTGTATATTAATACACTATATAATATTAGAAAAAAATTGGACATTGTTTGGTAATTTTCATAATTACGAGAAATTTAAAGAATTTCTAAGGATTTTAAATCCTTTTAATCAATTTTATTAATAAATTATATGTCTAATATTATTTTAGACATATTTGGAAATTATGGGCAATTTTCAAAATAATTGGTTGATAAAATACAAAATAGCTGAGCTATTTTTAAAATTGAATAAGGATTTTAAATCCTTAAATTCATTATTTATAATGAATTATATGTTTAAAATTATTTTTAAACATATTATCACAATTATAAAAAGAAATCAATTGAAAATTGATTTTGAAAAATTTAATATTTAAATATGACTTAGTAATTAAATTACTAAGAAAAGTCAAAATTCGACTTCGAAATCAACGTTAAATCGTTCGATAAATACGCTAATACGCGCGTAAGACGCATCAATTGCTAATGACATCATGTTGATATGAAAGGATTTCATATTTAAAGTCGTGAAATCGAAAAAACGTGAAAACATTGGACCATTTACCAGAGGGTAAATTGGTAACTTCGATACATATCTCGCTCATCGAGAACAGAAATGTTAAGATGAATCTGTTGAGAAACAATTAAATTCATTAAAGAATTGATTCATATCGATATGAAATATCGAATCTTATTATAGACTTTGTAAGTCTCAATTACGAACGACGTACTAAAGCATCCTTTTATATAAAGGTGACGGACGCACCACCGGGCGTTGACGAGTAAGTGAGCGTTAAAGGCGATCAATAATTTCGGTGGGCTTTATTACTAAAACAAAATCACTTTGTCTGCTCTTTTCAAGCTCTTTGTTTATAGTACTTTTCAACTATGGATAAAATGGTTTACATGATTACCGCCAAAATATTTCGTTTGTGTATTGTATCCTATCCATGAATAATGTGGTGTTGTTGGGTCCTTCCCAACTTATGAATGAAAATCGATATCGGATCCTATGCGGAAGGCTTATACGCTAGGATTAACGTGTACACGAGTGACGTGTGTTGTAAGGACATCACGGTCGGTCACGGGTCGTGGAGGCCTCCTTCACGACTTTCGACTATCTATTACGATGAAATGATGACAAGGTATATGGATCATACACACCAAGAAAATGCTTGCAGCAACTTTATAAACTCGTGAAAATATTTTAGTAAGCAGGCATTTTCAAATAAAACCCTGTGTCTTTCCACAATATGGCGAGTAATTTAAAGAAAATAAAATGTTTTCATAAGTCCACGGGTACAAATTTTGTACTTAGCCTGCATGTTTGTTTTAAACTGCAGGTTGAGCTGATGATCTGATGATGGAGGAGTGTTGAGAAAGTCCACCGTCCTGATGTTTGTTAGAATTGTCAACCTTGAATACATATCGTCATATATGTATTCACACACTTTCAGCAACTAACTGCTTTTATTTTATGTTGGATGATAAGATAATGTGAACGTGAAGTCCTTGATCGTAATATCCTTTGGATCGCTGGCTTAAACCTTTTATCCGAGATATTATAAATGTATGCTTAATCCTAAGTACTATATTTTCATGTGGTAAGCATTATTGTGAAAATCTTCCGTATCCATGAATACTATTCCTATTATTAGTCGCCTCATCCGGGTTATCACGAGTGTGGGTCGTGACAAGAACTTATAGTTCTTACGTCACTGTTTACTTTCGTTTCCTTTCTCCTTCGAGCGAATCCTTTAACGTGAGAAATGAGATTTAGTACATCACACGCTTTTCCGAAAACCATCGATCCAAACAACGGACTTACTAACATCAACTCTACTAGCATCAGATTCTTTTATCGTTAACAACTATATCATTCGAGGTTACTTGAATCTCAATCTCATAACTATCTTGTATTATCGTGTCAACATACTTCATATGTTCATGCCTTAATCAAATTATTCTCAACGTCCTTTCATGTATTCCTCAATATTAACTTATACAACCATCAACTTACATATATATACTCATTCTATAATTTCTAATCATATTCCATAAATCTCGATTTTCACAACAAAATATGCCAAATATCACATATAGGAACTAACTTAAGCATAACACTTTATTTCAATCTCGCACTTAAAAATATTTCAGTAAATATTATTCCTTTTAAAATCACATAAAATCATAGATATCTTAAACATATTTTGGGACTAAATATGTGATTACATCGCTAATAAAATAAATTTGAACTTTTCCTTCTTTTCTTTTATTTTGGCATTATATATATTTACTAACTTTTCAAAATTCTATAAATTCACATATCAATCATATTACATAGGATCCATAATATCTAATACATAGACAGAAAAATTTAACATATCACTTATGTTTATGATTTTGAAAATCATTAATCAATTTCAAAATTCTAATTAATTTCAAACAATTATTATCATTCATAATAATATATTCATAATATCATCATACACAACTTACATAATTACATGCCTTTGATTTTCAAAATTTTATAATATTATCATATTTTCCAAAATTATAAATTAATTCATACATCTTAATACTAACTATTATCATTCATGCTAAAACAACAATAAAATTCATTTCATCAACATATATACTCACATAATTTTTATATAAAAATTTAACATCTACTTGTACCAAATTCATAATACATGCTTATAAACCATCATATAAACATATTTAATAACAACTTAAACATATTACAAAATTTCTCAAATCACATGAAATAACAAAAGTATATAAATATCATGTATGATTTCTAATATTTTGCATGAATAAAAGAGCTGTATAATTTCTAACCTTAATCGTTGATCGACGCATAACGTTTTCTATCTAGGTTGAAGAGAACTCTTGGAGAACACTTCCTATATTTTTCTCTATTTTTCCTTATTTTCGTGCATAATGGTATGAGAAGGGTGGTCTCCTATTTATAGAAGTTATAAAGTAGTTTAATGATGATTTTATGAAAATATCTTATTCTAAAGTAAAAATTACTCTCATTTATTGCCCTCAAATTTCGGTCCATACACTTGCATATGAGACAAAATATTATTTTATCCTATAGTTTATTTAATTAATACATAACCTTATCAAAATGTCATTATCAAAGAGTTTCAAAATATTTTCTAACCTAATTTTTTTCAATGTTTTCGCTATAAGCTTCCAAGATAATACATCCACTTGTAAAATTAATTATTCACCTTATCTTATCACTAAAATATCTATACATCATAATCATATATTATAATGTCATAAAGATATGAAAAATATCCTATGATCACATTATATATTCATTTTGCAATAATGCTTCAATAATAGACAAAATTTATTTTTATTATATCGATGCTAAGTTACAAGAATTAATTAATATATTATCTTATCTTTATCCTAAGTTTGATTTTTCTCCTTTCACATATGTCCACACTTGTTCACATTTGTTCACATTATTTTTCAAAATTGCAACTACTAGAAGACAAAGGTTTTTACTTACTTGTTCAATTTGAACACATACTCTATCTTATCCTTTAATAATATCTTATCATTATAATAATTATACATCATTATCATAAGGTTGGAAATTAAATCTTCTTAACTTTAAAAGTCCAATTTTCCTATATCAAACAAAAACCTTAGATTACTTGTTTCAGTTTGATAACCATCTCTACTTTACACTTAATAATATCTAACTTTATAATTAGCCTCTCATTATTTAAGTATTATGTCACACCGCCAAACCTAAGTCGGATTAGCGGAGTGACTAATATACGTGATTAAAGGACATAATGATAAATGATTACGAGGCGATAAAGGAAATAACGACCAATCTCATAATACTTCAAAAGATTAGAGGTAACCATATAACGTTACATATAAACTAGACCAACGGATCTTTGACAAGCGAGTTAAAGCGATCGAAGGTAATATACATCAATATTCAAAACATAGCGAGTGTTCTAAGTGAAAACATGTGAATTCATATAGCGATATGAATTAGGTTAAACTATATCGACAAAAGCTCCATGCTCAACACTTTGCCATCCATCGTCACCACCGCACATTTAAAACACAGGCTAAGTACAAGATTGCACTTAGTGGACTCATGCCAAAATAATTTCTTTAAATTACAGATGCCCTTATAGTATAACACGAGGATTTTAGTAGAAATAGCTCACGAATACCAAATCACTGTCATTTCTCAAAATTCGCTGCGGGCATTTTCTCGAATGTATGATCCGTATCATTTCACATAACTGCTCATGGTGATCTCACGCCGTGAAGTAGGCCTCTCTCTGACGCCGCGACCGGCCGAAGATGTTCTAACGGCTCACGATCGCATAGCGTGAATTATCGACTAGGATCCGGACCGACGAAGATGTTGCTAACGGCTCACAATCCCCGGTGTACACGTTAACCCTAGCAGAATCGATCGACTAGGATCGATATCGATTTTCGATAAAGTTGGGAGCTACCCACAACGATTCACTTTCAGTGCTCGCCCAACCACATGATAGATACATACATTAAAACATAAATACTTTGGGCTGTAATAATAATAACTCATAATCATTTCTCAAGAAAGCTTGTAAATAAATACTTTTTGAAGAAAGCGTCAGAATAAAAAGGTTTTTAGTAAAGCCCACCTCGATATGTGGTCTTTCTATAATCCTTTTCTATATCTCACCAAGATCACGTCCACCTTAACGTAAGAATTATTTTAGTACATTGGTCATGTTTCGAAGAGAGCAATATGCTATAACGCCATACATCAAATAAGGCTAACGTCGGACTTATTATGACGCTTTCTAATCAAAATGATGTCATTATGAAATTACTTATCATATAAGAGATATTCCATCTTTTAGCACATAATGTACGTTTAATGTACTTACGTAATGTAAGTTACATTGTTATTAAACATACACGTCACATAGATCACGATTATCGATTTCGCGATTTGACATTGGTCACGCGTTTTGGTCAACGATTTTGACTTGTCAACATTTAGTCAACATTTTGACTTTGGTCACAATTTTGACTTAAAAGTCAACAATTTGACTTTTCAATTATATATATAATTTTAATTTTAATTAGTATTTTTCACGTCCCACTCCGGATAACTCGTGGAGGGTGACTAATACTAGAATAGTATTTATAAAAGGCTAAGATAAAGATACATATCAATTGTAAACTAGCATGTCTTGAACATAATATAAGATCTAACACATCAATCCAGTGGGATAGGCCATCGGACCAAGACTAACGATGGTCGATCCTCCATAAAATATGTCATAATATCCTCCAGATCCCAAAAGAATATAATGATCGAAGGACGCATCAATTCACAGTAAACATAAAGTAAATAAGTTCGAGTTTAGCTGAAAGTGTGTGAATACATATATGATGATATGCATTCGAGGTGAAACCAAATTCTTATCAAACAACTGACATGGACCTCAACACTTTCATCACCATCATCGAGCTCAACCGCACATTTAAAATAAATATCAGGGGCTAAGTACAAGAAATGCACTCGGTGGACTCATGCGAAAACATTTTATCGTAATTGAATTAACGCCAATATTATGGTAAGTCGCGGGTTTTAGTTGAAATGCCTTGTCTTACTAAAATATTTCGTAGAACATCGCTCGCGAGCATTTTCTTGTGTGTATGATCCGTATCCCACATTCTCATCATAACATCAAAGATCAAGCGTCGTGAAGGAGGCCTCCTCACGCCGTGACCCGTGACCCATCACCATCACGCTTCGGTGTACACGTTAACCCAGCTAGGCATAGTCTTCCGGCATAGGATCCGATATCGATTTCATAAAAAGGTGACGACCCGACAAAAGACATTTCATATCATGTCATCCAACCTTCACACCATTTATGCATTCCATATCATCATATAGTTCCAACCTTCACACCATGCATAGCGGATAGGATCCATACACAAAAGAAATATTTTCGGGTAATCTTGTAAGCGTTTATCAACATTGAAGATAGCGTAGTAAATAAATTCATTTGGAAATAAGAAAGCTTGTATTTTGATTTTGGAAAGAAGCCCCACGGACTATGATTGCTCTTAAAAAGTCCTAGGTTTGTCCATGTCGGTCGTCTTGGCCACAGCCTTTCTGGCGAGGTTTTAAGCGTCGCGAGTTTCTCAAGACTTTCAAAGTCTAAGATAAACTTCGATGTTCAATATCGATGTAAACTGAATCCCAATGAATTCAATCGTTTCAAACGTATTTCAATTGAATAGTTCTCGTTCTTGAGATCGTTCACTCATCGCTTTAACCTTTTGGTTAAGCTCGGCGTATTCATACGCTCGATAAAAGTTTCATTTTGAAATCTTTTCTTACTAATAGGTATCATACTCAATTAGTACGCTCTTACGCGAAGCTTTATTACGTATATTCATGCGTTTGACTTTAAAAGTCACAAGTCAACAAAGTCGACAATTTTGACTTTCAAATAGTAATTCTTACTATTTCATTTTGTAAATTAATTTCAATCAATTTCCTTTGCAAAGTCCAATTTCTTAATTTACTAATTAAATCGATGGACTTATTAATATTTTCATAAATATTAATCCTTTTAATAAATAAACGTACATTCTCGTTTAATAACGCTATTAAATAAAGCTTTGTCTCGAACATAGTAATCTATGTTTATAAAATTTTATAAAATCCGAATATGTCTAAAATAATTATTAGACATATAATTTATTATTAAATCGAATTTAAAAGGATTTAAAATCCTTATAATTGTTTAAAAACTTCGGTAATTTTGAATAATTACCAAATGATTTTGAAAAATTTCCTAAATTAATATAGTGTATTATTATACACTATGGTCGAATAAAATTAATATTATCCATATGGTATTTTTTGTCATTTATTAATATATATGATATATATGTCACGGTAATTTTGAATAATTAAGGAATAATTGTCCAAAATTTCCCAAAATTGATATCTGATTAGTATAATGTCCCAACATCAATATATATCACAATTATAACCTATAGACCATCATACACAATGTATACATCAAATAATAAATTCACAACACTCACGGTATTTTGAAATAAATACCAACAATTATCAAACAATTCTTAAAAATTCTAATTAAATTATAACATGATCAAACATTATAATATAACATTGTAACATCATAACATCAACTAAAACCATTTGAAATCATCACCATATGGAGCCTTAGCTCGCTTTCATTTTCAATAGGTAATTGGTTTTCAAAATCCACAATTATATACTATGCTTATATACTATAGTATAACAATATAGCATCATTCATCCATCAAAACAAATTGAATCATCAACTGAAGAGCAATAGCTCACGGCTTATTTGATTCCAATGGGCATTTGATTTCCAAAATTCTAACAATTATACACTATGTTTATACACCATAATATAACAATATAACATAATAACATTCATCAAAACCAAATTAAATCATCACCTCAGGAGCTTCAGCATGGTTTTTGATTTAATATAGCATTTGATTTCAAAATTCCAACAAAATCATGCAATACATAATCAATATACTAGATCAATAATATACCATTGCATGTTTAAAATAAAATCATACGCAGACATATAATATCACATGGTTCACGGCATTTTCAAAAAAATTAGCATTTGGGTTTCAAAAATTCTAATAAATTCTTAGGACATATAATCAAGGTCTAGAGCATTAATATGTCATTGCATGCTTAAAAATAAAATCATACACCAAGGTACACATATATGCTCTCCCTTTTGAGAAAAATAGCTGGTTCTTCAAAATTCTAATTAATTTACCATAGCTTAAAACATATCATAGATCAATAATCCATCACCAAAATAAATTAAAACCAATCGGTCATCACAAAATTATTTTTATCATTTTGAAAACAATTTTGAATACATGCTCAAGCTTCGAAAATGTCATATATATACACTCAGTCTATTCAAAATTTCTTATACAATATCCTACAACCATCTAAACATATATACTCCATTTTGTAAATAAAAATCATCAACAAATATATAACCACATATCTCATACATAGGAACATTAGAACACATATATACACATATATAATTATGCTCGACATTTGTGACAAATGGAGAGGAAAATCGAAGCTTGGTCTCTGTTTACCTTTGAAATGATATGTAATCCAAGAACAATGTATAAGGTACCAAGATTTGGGAATGAATGAAGAAAGAAGGAGAAAATTTTCGAAAATGAGAGGAAGCTCTGGTTTTGCTCAGAAAAATGGAGGAAGAGTGTTTTGTGTGTTCTAAAAATTTGGGGGAGGATAATGAGTGTAATGAGTTTGAAGGGAAGAGTCCTCCTCTATAATCCTCTCTCTCTCTCGGTTCTCCCTAAACAAAAAGAATAATGCAGCCTAAGGTGGAGTGAGAGGGTGATCATTAGCTAGGCAAAGGGTGTCCATGCATCGGGCGAAAGAGGTGAATCCCGCTTATGGGTAGAGTGGCGACGGTTTTGTAGGGTTTAGGGGTGGATTTTATTTTATTTGATCCCTAATACAAAATATTAATTAATGTATGGATCATAGATATATAATACATGTCATAAAAATAATTAGATCAACACATAGTACATATATACGAAATATCGAGAAAATAGGTATAAAATTATAAATCACACCTATTATTGATACTCATGTCAAATTATCTCTAATTATACTCATATATATCATAATATATGATTTAGATAATAAATAATAGCATAGGATAATTTAATGGTATCATTTATGTGAAAAACCCTAGTTTAGGAATTTAGGGTTTTCAAAATATTCAATTTGAAAGTATCGAGTTCTATAATTCAAAATTGATTTTAATGCTTAATAATAATGTAATTATATAAAATAATAATAGGAAATTAATTATGATAATTTCCGGGTCATTAAACTCATTTTCAAACGCGTCTCGGCGACGCTTAACGCTTCAAAATCGACTCATCTCAAAATGGTCGAGTAAGCTCGACTTACTTTATAAATACTATTCCATTAATATAGGAATTAATATGAAATTAATTCCAAGCTAGCTAGAAAATTTCATAAAATATAGCTCGACACGTATTCGATGTTAAAATATATTGACGAACCATTTCGTAATATTTCAATTCCTTAATTCACAATCCTTAGTGAATATAAAATGGAATTCTTATTACGAATCTGAATCGAAATCAATATTCGTGCCATACGAAATATTATATGGCAAAACCACAATTCACGGGTTTAAAATACCGTAATTAGACGCTTCGTTTCTTTGGAATATTACATTCCACCCTTAAAAGAAATTCCGTCCCGAATTTATGCTACCTCTAGAAAACAATTCGGGTATCGTTCTTTCATCGCTCTTCAAGCTCCCGTGGCTTCTTCGTCGTGGTGCTCCACAAGACTTTGACCTGGAATCAATTTGTTTGAGCTGTCTGAACTTTATAGTCGAGTATTGCACGGTTCTTCTTCATAGCTCATGTCGCTTGAGGATCACGTTGTCTTGATTGATCACGTGCTTCGGATCGTCGATTCGAATCTGGACACGTGGAACACATTTTGAACATTTCCTAGGTTTGGCGGAAGAGTCGACCTATAAGCATCTGGACCTATCCTCTCTAGGATCTCGTAGGTCCTATAAAGCGGGTCTCGGCTTTCCTTCGGTCAAAACCTATTCCTTTCGATGGAGAGACTTAAGAAACACTTTGTCTCCATCTTCAACAGCTCGATCACGCAGCGTCAGTAGGATTTCTACCTATCTTGAGCTTCTTTTATCCTCCCTAATTTGTCGAATGATCTCAATCATCTCGTCAACGCTCGCCTATGATTTTCTCTCACCCACTTCATCCCAATAAAGCGTGATCTACATTTCTTGCTAAGGCTTCAGACGGGCCATACCAATCCGCTGATAGTCATGTAGGCAAACCAATCGAGGTAGAATATCTTCCCATTTTTCACCTCGATCCAACACCTCGCCCTCAAAGATATCCTCTAGTGTTTGATCGCTCTTTCCGACGCCCATCACCGAGGGTGAAATGCATCAAGTTCGCCAGACCCAATTTTCGCAAGCTAATCCGTAACCCGGATGTGAACTTAGAGTCTCTATCCGAGGTAATGGATTTTGGTACTCACGTAGTCGATAATTTCTTTGACGTAACCGGGCTAACTTGTCGATCCATAAGTGCTTTGAATCGGTGAAAATGAGCACTCTTGGTAAGTCTATCCACAATTACCCATACGGCTGTGTTTCTCTTTTCGATTGGGTAAGCTCGTGAACGAAATCCATCGTTATCTCGTCCCATTTCCATTCGGTATTTCCAATGGTCAGCTTTCAGTATGGGCGTGATGTAACGCTTCACCGTCTGGCAAATAAGAAACGCTCACTAACGGTTATGTCTCGCTTCACGCCTTCCCACCAAAACTTTTCCTTCGTGTCTTGCACGCCTTAGTACTACCGGGGGCGGTGTAGGTGTATCGTGAGCCTCACTCATGATCTCATTCTCAAGCTCGTGGTCGTGCGGAACGCATATTCTTCCTTCAAACAATAGTATGTTGTCGATGCTTCCCGGAAGTTGTTAAATCCTCCGCACCTTACCCTTTCTCCGATCTTTTCTAACTTTTCTCCATCCTTTGTCTTTCGACAAACCTTTTCTTAGATCGGGGCGTCGGTGTGAGTGTAGCGATACAACTCACGATCGCCTCGGGTGGTTCAATCGCTTCAATCCTCATTCTTCAAAACTCCTCAACGAGTTTCTCTTCTTGATAAGGAGACATCCTAGCTTGGTACGGCTCTTACGACTTAAGCGCCGCCACTACATTTGCCTTGCCCGGTGGTAGTTCATACCACAACGAGTCCTTCACTAGTTCGAGCCATCTTCTTTGCCTCATATTCAAATCTCACGTCAAGAAATACTTTAAACTCTTATGATCCGTGAAGATCTAACATCTCACCCATAGAGATGGTGTCTCCAAATCTTCATAGCATGAACCATCACCGCTAGTTCCGTGTCGGGTTGGGTAGTTCAGTTCATGCGGTCCGAGTTGTCGGATGCATAAGCTATCACCTTCCGCTTTGCATCAAAACACAACCTAGTCCAGCTTAGAAGCGCCTCAGATAGACTACATATTCTTTGTCTCGCTCGAACTGCTAGAACTGTGCACTTGTCAACTTCTCCTCGAGTATTTGGAAACTTCGCCTCACATTCATCGGTCCATTGAACTTGATTCCTTTTCAAGTAGCAAGTTATTGGCCTTGCAATTTGGAGAATCCTTCAATGAATCTCCGATAGTAACCAGCTAGTCCTAGGAAACTTCTAATCTCATGTTGAGTCCTTGGCGATTTCCATCCCTGCACTGCTTCTACTTTTGCTGGGTGTACCTTTATGCCTTCTGCGGATACGATGTGTCCAAGGAACATAACTTCCTTTAGCCAAAATTCGCACTTGCTAAACTTAGCAAATAATCTTTCATCTCTCAAGGTTTGCAGTACCGTTCTTAGATGCTCTCTATGATCCTCTTCATTCTTCGAATAAATAAGGATATCATCTATGAAGACCGAAACAAACTTATCCAAAAATGGATGAAATACTCGGTTCATGAGGTCCATAAATACAGCTGGTGCGTTGGTCAATCCGAACGCATAACTATGAACTCATAGTGGCCATACTGGTTCTAATACGCCTTAGGTACATCCTCGCATCGTATCTTCGCTGGTGGTAACGACTTGAGATCAATTTTCGAGAATACACCGCCTCGCAATTGATCAAACAGTCATCAATTCTTAAATGGTATTTGTTCTTTAGTGTCATCTTATTTAGCTCTCGATAATCGATGCACATCCTTAAAGAATCATCCTTTTCTTAACGAACAAAATGTGCTCCCCAAGGTGAAACACTCGCCTAATGAAACCTAGATCGAACAATTCTTGAATTTGGATCTTCGCCCTCCAACCTTTGGGGCCATCCTATAGGCGCTTCGACATCGAGCCGATCCGGTTCCAAGTCGATGGTGAACTCTAGTTGTCTATCGTGAGGTAACCTCGGTAGATCCTCGGAAACACGTCCAAAATTCTCTGACAACTTCTATGTCGTCAATCCTCATTTCGGGTTTATCCTCCCTGCTCGATTAAACAAGGATTGCGTGGCATCCTTTCGGTTCATCATCTTTCTCGCTCAGTAGTGCCGATACAATCGGATTTTTCTTCCCATACCGATTCCATGGAAATGCGTGGTGTTTGGTATGAATCATGCTGATTCTTGGTATTGTTTTGCATGTTGTCTTCATTAGTTTATCACATTTATGCCGTTAGTTCAATTATTATTTATCGCTTCGGACTTACTTGGTTCGTTTCAATGTTTTGCAGAAAATCGGCATTAAATAGGATGAAATCTATCTACCAAGGATCGGGTATAATGAAGAGCATCACGATAGGAGTTCATAGGCGGCGGATCCTATTTCGGAGTTCGGACGAAGGAGAACGAAGCGAATGTTGTTAGTCGCGCACGACCCGTCGCATGGCCGAGCATCCGCACAACGACGCACGCCCGCCCGCCCGCGCCACGCCTGCGCGCCCAGCACCCTCCGTCCGCACAGACACCGAACGCCGGCTCACTCCGAGCGCTTCCCAATTCCACCGCGCGGAGTGAACGCTGCTCGCCTCACAGACCTCCGCCGCTGCCTCGCCCGCCCGCCACTCACCTCATGATCTGAACGCCGGCTCACTCCGAGCGCCCACCTTACTCTGCATGCTCGAGTGGCGCCGCCGCCATCTCCACCTTTCTCCCGGCGCTCAACCGCCACTGGTTTCTCCTCGCTCCTCGCAGCGGCTGCTCAACCCGAGCCGCGCCCTCCTCACCGTGCCACACCTTCAACCGGCTCTTGACCAAGCCACCAAAGACGCTGCGTTCCCGTCACACCACTCACCCGGCGTTCACCCAAAGAAGGCTCGTTGAGTGAGCGCCTGCTCTCCTTCCGCCCGCTCCACAGCGCGCCCTCTCCGTGACCCGCTTCGCTCGCTCTTTCAAGCACCTACGTGCGCTGTTCAACTCGAGCCCGGCTCACTTGCCGGCGCACTCTCACTCCGCACAGCCGGCGCCTGGCGCCACAGCGCGGCGCTTCGACGCCGCGCCCCGAGCGCGCCTTCGCCCGCTTCCCGCGCCGCTTCGCTTGCCCATCCGTCTCTTCACGGCGCTCATTCCCAGCGCCGGCTCACCGAGCTTCGCCTTCTCCGTGCCTCTCGAAGCGCGCTCTCGAAGCGCCTCCTCCAGCGCGCCACGCGTCGCCTTCTCCGACAGCGCAGCACACTTGCATTGCACGCCCAACAGCCTCTACCCCGCACACCCACCACCTAGCTCCGAGCTCCTTCCGGCATTTCAAGCATGGTTCGCACAAACCCTCTCGCCTCTTTGGAGCAAGAACCGACGGCGAAGGTGCTTCGGGATCGGGTGAACAACCCAAGATCTACGGGCTAACCACAATGCCCCATTCGCGATTTTCGCCCAAGAAGGTATCTTTTACTCCGTTATTCGCTCGAAAGATATCGACCACCCACGCTCGCTTGATTGGAATATTTTAGCTTCTTTGGGTGTTGATGGATCCGTGAAACGATATTTCAAATTATAGGGTCCGCTTGGTTTGGCAACTAGGGAACCGTAAGATGGTTTTAAGAATATTGTTAGGAGTTTTGTGCAACACTAGAGCCCAAAGATGATTTTAAGTCCGCATTCTGTCGGTTGGGGAGAGATACGCTTATTACACCTAAGGTTCGCGTGAGGTTTTGGGTTTTCACTCTAGCGGTTTTTCCGATGTACCAAGAGATTTCTTCTTTGAGACATGGAGGATTTTAACCGGTTTTGACAATTGGTCATCGCAGCACTTCTAGTGCCTTTATTCAGACCTGCTTTGGTTATAGCTCATAAGTTCCTAGCGCACAACCTTACGGGAAAGAGCGAGCTAATAAAGTGAGTGCTCAAGAGCTTTTCCTCTTGTGGTGTCTTTGTGAATAACAAGAAGGTTTGCAAAGACCTTCTTATGGCGCCGATTTGAGTTTATGAGGCGGCACCGTAAGGCCAAACTCTCCTCGAGCCAATACCCATTCATTCTAGCCAAGTATTTTGTGGGAATCACTAGTGAAGATAGTCCTATTTCGAGCGCAGCGTGATTGAGAATATTCCAATCACTTTCGGTGATTTCAGGTTGATCGCTTCGACCCGCAACTTTGCTTCCTTATGAAGCACGGCGCATCGTCCAAGAGTATATCACGCTCAGCGAACCAACCGTCTGGGACTATTGTTGGTACCGCCACCCCGATGGATGAAGATGTCCCCGAGGATCCGGGTACCGGGTGGAGAGACGGGACCTCGTGACCCCTTCCTTCGGCTTTCCTCCTCCCATCGGGCCCCACAAATGACGCCTCGTGACCTTAGGCGCATTTGATTCTAGCTTTGGCGGTTCAGCAGCCACTTCACGCAGCGATTTGGGGACTTTAGCTCCTCCCGAATCGAACTTTGAGAGGTATCGGCAGCAGATGGGTCAAGAATTCACGTAGTTCACCAATCTTCACCTGTGGTTTCGGAGAGTTCCGCATCGAGATATATCGTGTCGACGCCCAAAATCGCCGCTCAACGCCTTCACCAATCTTCACAGCAGCGTTTGGATTTCCGTCAAGATGTTTACCGGCGCTAGACACCCATGAGCGAAGATTTGTCGACCTTCAAGCCCGATGGGGACGCCTGGTCCATATCCCACACAGCCTTCACCACCACCATCGTCGGACCAATGGTGAAGCTTCACCGCTGGAGAGTATGTATATATTTCCTTATTTATTTTTGCTCGCCCTTTTTCGTGGTTCGTTGTTTTCCTTTTGTGGTTTGTTTGTTTTCCTTGTCTTTTCCGGTGCTTGTCGCAGGACTATCCTCGAACTCGATGTACGCCCGACCTCCTTTCTCTCACCGTTATCGTGGAAGTCTCGTTCCCTCGCCTTATTTTGTTGTTCATGTTTAGAGCTCCGGGGCGGTGCTCATCTATGTGTGGGGAGTTGTTGATGATATGTTGTATATGTTGTGCTCGGATATGTGCATGATCAATTCCATGGATCTATGCTTACTTTGGTTTCTTGTGCTCAAGTTTTGTCTATACTGAATAAGTTAGATTGTGATTTGTGCACCAACTCGTGGTATTGGTCGAACCTTGATGTGTTCCCGCTTATCTTGTTGTTACGCTTTGAAGAGCAATGTGAATTGGCGGGTTGTGAGAATTGATCTTAAATCAAGGGTTATTGATGTGATTTGTCCGACTAATGTTAGTGAGTGTTAACAATGTGGTTACCTATATACTGTTTCTTTATAAAAAAAAAAACTATATTTTTATGTGAGATTGTTGAAATGGAGGATGGGATTCGCCTCTTCTCGTAAATTGAGAAATGGGCATGGAAACCACGATAGAGACTCGAGTTCATCGAGAATTCACCTTTCAACCATTGTTCCAAAATCATAAGACTTTCCATGTTTATTGTTGAGATTATATAAATGGAGGATGGAATTTCGCCTCTTCTCGTAAATTGAGAAATGGGCATGGAAACCACGATAGGAGACTTGAGTTTATCGAGACTTCACCTTCGAACATTGTTCCAAAATCATAATATTTTCTTTGTGTTCTCAAAAGAAACTTGTTGCTAAAGGTAACCATTTTAGTTAATTCACCCCCGACTTTTAGAGTTGGATCCGAGCAAAATGATCCTATTGTTTATTTGACTTTCTCACAATCTTAGATTTGTTTCGCATTAACTTGATTACGATTCATCATGTTGGGGAATTTCAAATAGAGGTTTGATTGATTGGATTAAGAGTTAAAGTTGCATGAGTTATTTTTCTACTCTTGTTATTATAGACTTTGCTTGAGGACAAGCAAATGGATAAGTGTGGGGAGTTGTTTGGTATGAATCATGCTGATTCTTGGTATTGTTTTGCATGTTGTCTTCATTAGTTTATCACATTTATGCCGTTAGTTCAATTATTATTTATCGTTTCGGACTTACTTGGTTCGTTTCAATGTTTTGCAGAAAATCGCATTAAATAGGATGAAATCTATCTACCAAGGATCAGGTATAATGAAGAGCATCGCGATAGGAGTTCATAGGCGAAAGCGGATCCTATTTCGGAGTTCGGACGAAGGAGAACGAAATGAATTGTTGAAGTCGCACACGACCCCGTCGCATGGCCGAGCATCCATGCAAGCACGCACGCACGCGCGCGCGCCGCCGCCCGACGCCCAAGCCCAGCGTCCGCTGCAAGACATCGAACGCCGGCTCACCCGAGCGCTTCCCACTCGCTCGGAGGAACGCCCGCTCGCCAGCGCCTCGCCCGCGCGCCCGCCACCACCCCACGATCGAACGCCGCTCACTCCGAGCGTTTTCTACTTTTACTCGCTGAGCGAGCGCCGCCGCCTCCTCCGCTCGCCACCCGCCTCGCCCGCGCCGCCCGCACACCCCCAGCGCCGACGCCGCCTCTACGCGTTTTTTTCAGCCGGCCGCTCGGTTCCTATATATAGCCTATTTTAGGTTATTTTCGTGAGTCGACTTTCACGTATTTTCTGTTTTTCATTCGCCATTGCGCCGCGGGAGCTGTTCTTCGACTTGTTCCAATTCAGACATTAGTTCACATTGGTACTCTATTTGTTTATGAATTCTAGCAACGTCAGTAATTTTATTTACGGATTCTTGCAATACATTGTGTAATTTTTGATTTGGATTGAAAGTAATTGATCAGCTTTTTGTTCCAATTGTTCTTGATCATTCGTTTACATGTTGATTCGTTCTGCTTTCGATTATTCCCTGTCTTGATTAGGTTCTTGATTAGTTCTTGTTTCTGGGTTTAATAATCTGAATTCTATGCAAGTGGTGTTGAACTTTAAATTCATGTTTAATCGTTTTTGTCAATTTCATTGATCCTTGTTCAAGATCTAATTTAATTGTTTTGATTTATTTCCTGCTCCTGTGTTTGGTAGTTAATCATCTAGTGGTTGTGACCTCTAGTTTAGATCTTTGTTTTCGTAATTTAGCTCTGGATTGACAACCCCGCTTAGGTTTGTCGCTTAATTCTCGTGTTTGATTCCTCGTATGTTTCAAACCCATATTGGTATTAGAGTGTTTAGGATTTAATCGTCAGGAGCAACACGAACATTAGGCCTGTTAAGTTTTCCTTGAGAGATGACTCAGGTTAGCTTTCCTACTATAACACCTCGCATTTATCATAGTCAATTGAGAGTATACTTTGGTTGAACACGTGGTTTCATGCCCGAAAGTGAAACGAGACTTTCCTTTCCTTACAAAGAATCGTGGAATGATTCTTAGCTAACCACCCATTCCTAGGATGATATCTACGCCATCCATGGGCATTATATTTAGATCATTTGCGATCCTTAAGTGATCCTAGTGTCAACTCTAGGTTCGAGCACTTATGCGTAATACCATAATCCCTCCTATAGGTGAAGAGATTCTCATATCCCGACTTGTCTTTTCGCACCTATGTCCCAAATTCTACGCATGATTCGCAATGAAAGAACGCTGAAGCACCCGTGATCGAACAATATAATAATGTGTATGTTGAGAAGAACTCCCATACCGCCAGTGTTTCGATTTTGCTCGCTCGCCTCCGGTGTAGGCGTAAGCTCTAGCTGGGCCGACCGAGGTTGACGGGTGCTTGCCCTGTTGTTCGGCGCACGCCGGGCTGCCGTTGCTTCTTTGGCGGTCACGATGGTCGACGCCTTTCTTTGTGGAGGTTGTTGCCACCGCTTGATGGGGTTGCTTTGGAGCCGTTGTTGAGGCCGGGTTGAACTGCTATGGAGGTTGGGGCCGGAACCAGTATAGCCTAGCGGTTGGGCGCTTTGGGTTGATTTGCCCTCGTAATTGCTTCCTGCGCACCGAGCAAGTATTAGCGTAATGCCCTCTCGCCCGCACTTGAAGCGCATTCTGGCGCTTGCCGCACATTCCCTTGTGCACCCTATGGCATTTAGGGCATGGAGGAGCCACTATCTCGATCCTCGCTGCCTCTTCTTTGGTGGAGCAAAGTCCCTCTTCCAACCTTGTCCTATTGGACCATATTCCCCCGCCACGGACGCCAGGACTAGCATCCCCATAGTTACCTCGGTTGTTATTTCCGCGATTGGGTTCCCACTTCCTTTCCTTTGTCCATCGTGATTGTGTCTCGAGCCGACATCGACTTATCGCTCGGGCATTGCTTGCCTCAATATCTAAAGCTCGAGCAAGAGCTTCAACAGTAAGTCGGTCTCCATGGTGGGCAAGAGACATCCGTATCTCCGGCCTCGCACTGATCTAAACTTTTCCGACATTTTCAAGTCGGTGTCACCGCTACGGTGCATACCTCGACATATCGCAGAAAGCGATCATAGTCGGTCACGAGATAACTTTTCTTGCTTCAAAGGGAAGAATTCTCGCCCTTCCTCTTTCTATAACTCTTGGGTATGTATTTCATACAACTCTTTCTTAAACTCCTCCCATGAGAACTCTTCCAATTGCTCGGCGAAGAAGGTCTTCCTTCCGCCTCCCACCGAAGTCCGGGGTCCATTAAGTTGAACGTTACACGTGACGATCGCTTCTTGTCTTTGTCATCTCGAGAAAATCAATATCCTCTCAATGGTTCTCACCCATTGCTCCGCCTCCTCCGGGCTGCCTTTCCCATTAAAAGTAGGTGGGTTCGCCTTAGAATAACTCCTCGATCCCACGATCGGGTTGAGGTGGAGGTGGTTGGGGTATGCCTTCGACTTCTTTGCTCGGGATCCTACCCTTCCTCTAGGTCTTCCCACCTCCGCCTCGGGTTCTTGTTCCGGTTTCTTCTGAGGCATTCTCGCTATAAAACATATAATCGTTAATCACTTGTCTCTTTCATAACTCAACACGCATAATATCACTATAGCCTCATTGCATAATGATTTTAAATAAAGCATGACATCCTTTTTCATCCCTAAAATTTTGTTGCAAAAGCCCACTCGGGGTCATATATATGTAGATAACCAAGCTCTACCAAAAGTAGGATGTTCAACACCAAAAGCCATAAAAACAAAACATGAATCCCGGCCCACACGGCCTTCCAAAAAGTCGAGGTTCTAGTTCCATCAAAACCATGCACAAAAAGAAACAACATAAACCAATCATAACAAAATTCTAACTAAGCTTCATCTAGTGCCTTCATCAGGCATCTTCCCACCGATCGTCTCCTCGGGGTCTTCCTAGGATCTTCCTCTTCTCGAATTATCCTCGCCGTAATCGCCCTCGCGGTCGCACTGATGGTCCCGCCTATTATCTTCCACCATCGGTATGTCGTGCATGGGGGTGAAGTCGTCGCCGCCATATAGCTCGTAGTCATGGCGGATCGGTCAGTAGTCAGTAGCGGATCGGCCATAGCCATCGAAAGCGCCTGTCAGACTCGTCCGCCGCTGTCGGGCGAAATGCTCACTGGTGGTACAGAACTCCCATGGGTGGTAGGGGTGGTAGTGGCGGACGACGGGTGTCCAATGTAATGGAGGAAAGACGGGCTCTCCCAAAGCTCTGGGCGCCGCCTCTCCAAACGAAAGCAGCCCGCCTCGTCAAACCGGTATGGAGGCACAACTGGTCAACCGCTCGGGACCTCAATATATAGCCACTCGGCGACTCATCCCACTGTGTACTCCCGTGGAGGAGATAGGGTCCCATTGGTGCGGCTCAGAATATCAGTATACGTAAGTCGATGACTTACGAATGCGGGCAGATCTCCAATCAAGTCGTAGCTGCCAACCACTCGGTAGATGTAGTCCTCGACACCTCGGGCATAGCCTCCCAAGTCACAGGGAGTATGGCTACGAGACGTCCCGATGCCATCATAGTCGGTCACGCCATAGGCTCGGCGTTCCTCCACAACCGAAGGTAATATTCCGTAAACTCGCCTAGGTCCTCTCCAACAAGACATCCAACTCTCGATAAGTACTCATTACTTCCTCGGGGGTGGGGTGCGGTCCTATCCTCCTCCTAGCAATGTATCGATCCGCCCATCATCATCACGATCAAAACTAACATAAGTCAAACTAACGCCATCTCATAAGCGACATGGATAACTTAAGTATAACGAGAAGCAACTAGGTTAAAACTAAACAAGCTATAACGTAGGTAACGTCATAAGGCATAACACACATCATAACTTACATTCTTACTCTTACCCGAACGTATACATATAATCTAATAACGTCTTAATGCATAGGCTATGCTATGAGATCCTTGTTCTAAACAAAACACTTGAACTATCGTTCAACAGACTCTAGCGTATTTTGGAGAAATAATTAGGGATTCTTTTCTTCATAACAATTGAAGATCAGGGCGCTAGGAGTACGCAGGTGAAAACCATGCGTAAATCGGAGTCCTAACGAAAGAGAACTGGCTAAAACTAATTTACTGCGCTGTGCAGGAAATTTGCGCGATCGTGCCAAAATCCGAGGCATAAGCCGACGTGTCGACTACCATATCCACGCCTTTATGTTGAGGCTGAACATTCTGAAGCCGTAATGGATGTCCACGTCATAACCCATGTCGACGGTTACTCATGTCGAAGTGGTGATGTAATGTCGACGTCGTTCATCTCCAAGGTTGAGGTCGCCTCGTTTATCTTCACGTTTGCCCTTTGTCGTTTGAGTTCGTGGCTATCGCCACTTTCATTCTTCCTAACGCTCTTTTGTTCTCGAAAAGGAAAGAAGTTCATACCTCTACGCTCTTTCACGATACGTGAGCATGCTCCTTAGAATCTAGGTTCGCTTGACATCATATCGCTCATCGAAGATAAAATTTTGGGTTTGGAAATAATGTTTCATTTGAAAATTTGAAGTGAAGTTTCAAAATGTCAATCATAGTCAACTCATACATGTATATCAAAATGAATTAATCCATTCCATGTTGATCATTCAACTTGTACCACCATATACTTCCAACTCAAGACTTGAGTACTCGCGTCAATACTTATTGATTTCAAATCAAAGTTTTTGGAAAAACTTTCTTGCTCAAACTTTCATTTCATCAACAAAACTTCATAACATCATATCCTCTCTTCCAAGAATAACTTTTCCATTTTCTTTCAAAAACCCTTCCAACTTGCTCATCATTCAAAACTCTTCATTTCATGAGTTTGAGAAAGAAATCAGTAACCTTTTTCCCGGTTGAGCTCGATGTGATGGAGTGTTGAGAAGAGTCAGCAGATTTCTAGAAGTGCAGTGACTCGATCTAGACTTAGATTTTAAAAGAATTTGGGTTTTCAAAGAGCAAAGAGCTCTGATACCACACTGTCACGTCCCCACTCCGGATAACTTGGACTGGAGGGTGACTAATACTAGGAATAGTATTTTAGGGCAAAAAGGCTAAGATAAAGATACATATCAATTGTAAACTAGCATGCTTGAACATAATATAAGATGCTAACACATCAATCCAGGTGGGATAGGCCATCGCATCTAAAGATAACGATGGTCCAATGGACTCCATAAAATATGTCATAATATCCTCCAATGATCCCAAAAGAATATAATGATCGAAGGATCGCATCAATTCACAACAAGAACATAAAGTAAATAAGTTCGTAGTTTAGCGGTGAAAGTGTGTGAATACATATATGATGATATGCATTCAGGTGAAACCAAATTCATATCAAAACAGTCAAGGACACTGGACTCCTCAACACTTCCCCCATCACCATCATCAGAGCTCAACCTGCACATTTAAAAACAAATATCCAGGGCTAAGTACAAGAAATGCACTCAGTGGACTCATGCCGAAAACATTTTATCGTAATTGAATTACACTGCCAATATTATGGTAAGTCATGCGGTTTTAGTTGAAATGCCTCAGGCTTACTAAAACATTTTCGTTCGAAACATCGCCGCCGAGCATTTTCTTTGCGTGTATGATCCGTATCCCACATTCTCATCATAACATCAAAGATCAAACGTCGTGAAGGAGGCCTCCCTCAACGACGCCGTGACCGGCCGTGACCCATACATCTCACAACACGTTCAGTGTACATCGCTAACCCTAGCTGGACATAGTCTTCCCAAGATAGGATCCGATATCGATTTCATAAAAAGGTGGGCGCGACCCAACAAAAGACATTTCATATCATGTCATCCAACCTTCACACCATTTATGCATTCCATATCATCATATAGTTCCAACCTTCACACCATGCATAACGGATAGATCCATACACAAAATGTAAATATTTTGGCGGTAATCTTGTAAACAGTTTATCAACAGTTGAAGATAAGCGTAGTAAATAAATTCATTTGGAAATAAGAAAGCTTGTATTTTGATTTTGGAAAAGAAGCCCCACCTGGACTATGATTCGTCTTAACAAGAGTCCTAGGTTTGAATTCCTCGTCAGTGTCCGGTCGTCGCGTTCGCGTCCACACCTTTACGAAAAAGCGAGGTTTTAGTACGTCGCTCAAGTTTCTCAAGACTTTCAAAGTCTAAGATAAACTTTGATGTTCAATATCGATGTAAACTGAATCCCTTAATGAATTCAATACGTTTTCAAATACGTATTTCAATTGAATAGTTCTCGATTCTTGAGATCGCTCACCATGTCGTTTAACCTTTTGGGTTAAGCGTTCAACGATTCATCGTTTCTCGATAAAAGGATTTCATTTTGAAATCTTTTCTTACTAATGTGGTATCATACTCAATTAGTACGCCTTACGCAGACAGCGTTATTTATCGAACGATATTCGTGCGCTTGACTTTAAAAGTCAACGAAGTCAACAAAGGTCAACAAAGTCAACAATTTTGACTTTCAAATAGTAATTTCTTACTATTTCATTTTGTAAATTGAATTTCAATCAATTTCCTTTTGCAAAGTCCAATTTCTTGATTTACTAATTAAATCGATGGACTTATTAATATTTTTCGCAAATATTAATCCTTTTAATAAATAAAACGTATATTCTCGTTTAATAACGTTATTAAATAAAACGTTTGTCTCAAACATAGTAATCTATGTTTATAAAATTTTATAAAATCCGAATATGTCTAAAATAATTATTAGACATATAATTTATTATTAAACTGAATTTAAAAGGATTTAAAATCCTTATAATTGTTTAAAAACTTACGGTAATTTTGAATAATTACCAAATGATTTTTGAAAAATTTCCAAAATTAATATAGTGTATTATTATACACTATGGTCCAGAATAAGAATTAATATTATCCATAAGGTATTTGTTTGTCATTTATTAATATATATGTATATATATGTCACGGTAATTTTGAATAATTAAGGAATAATTGTCCAAAAATTCCCAAAATTGATATACAATTAGTGTAATGTCCCAACATCAATATATATCACAATTATAACCTATAGACCATCATACACAATGTATACATCAAAGAATAAATTCACAACACTCACGGTATTTTCGAAATAAATACCAACAATTATCAAACAATTCTTAAAAATTCTAATTAAATTATAACATGATCAAACATTATATTATAACATTGTAACATCATAACATCAACCAAAACCATTTGAAATCATTACCATATCGAGCCTTAGCTCTCGGCTTCTTTGATTTTCAATAGGTAATTGGTTTTTAAAAATCCCAACAATTATATACTATGCTTATATACTATAGTATAACAATATAGCATCATTCATCCATCAAAAACCAATTGAATCATCACCTTGAAGAGCAATAGCTCACGGCTTATTTGATTCCAATGGGCATTTGATTTCCAAAAATTCTAACAATTATACACTATGTTTATACACCATAATATAAAAATATAACATAATAACATTCATCAAAACCAAATTAAATCATCACCCAGCGGAGCTTCAAGCTCATGGTTTTTGATTTAATATAGCATTTGATTTCCAAAAATTCTAACAAAATCATGCAATACATAATCAATATACTAGATCAATAATATACCATTGCATGTTTAAAAATAAAATCATACGTCAACATATAATATCACATGGTTCACGGCATTTTCAAAAAAAATTAGCATTTGGGTTTCAAAAATTCTAATAAATTCTTAGGACATATAATCAAGGTCCTAGAGCATTAATATGTCATTGCATGCTTAAAAATAAAATCATACACCAAGGTACACACATATATGCTCTCGGCCCTTTTGAGAAAAATAGCTAGGGTTCTTCAAAAATTCTAATTAATTTACCATAGGCTTAAAACATATCATAGATCAATAATCCATCACCAAAATAAATTAAAACCAATCGGTCATCACAAAATTATTTTTATCATTTTCGAAAACAATTTTTGAATACATGCTCAAGGTTCGAAAATGTCATATATATACACTAGGTCTATTCAAAAATTTCATATACAATATCCTACAACCATCTAAACATATATACTCACATTTTTGTAAATAAAAATCATCAAGCAAATATATAACCACATATCTCATACATAGGAACATTAGAACACATATATAATTATGCTCGACATTTGTGACAAATGGGAGAGGAAAAATCGAAGCTTGGTCTCTTGTTTACCTTTGAAATGATATGTAATCCAAGACCAATGTATAAGGTACCAAGATTTGGGAATGAATGAAGAAGAAAGAAGGAGAAAATTTTCGAAAATGAGAGGGGAAGCTCTCGGTTTTTGCTGCAGAAAAATGGGGAGGAAATTGTTTTGTGTGTTCTAAAAATTTGGGAGGAGGATAATGAGTGTAATGAGTTTGAAGGGGAAGAGTCCCTCCTCTATAATCCTCTCTCTCTCTCTCGGTTCTCTCCCCTAAACAAAAAGAATAATGCAGCCTAAGGTGGAGTGAGAGGGTGATCATTAGCTAGGCAAAAAGGGTGTCCATGCATTGGGCAAAAGAAAGGTGAATCCCATGCTTATGGGAGAAGGGGTGGCCGACGATTTTGTAGGGGTTTAGGGGTGGGATTCATTTTATTTGATCCCTAATACAAAATATTAATTAATGTATGGATCATAGATATATAATACATGTCATAAAAATAATTAGATCAACACATAGTACATATATACGAAATATCGAGAAAATAGGTATAAAAATTATAAATCACACCTATTATTGATACTCATGTCAAATTCGCTCTAATTATACTCATATATATCATAATATATGATTTAGATAATAAATAATAGCATAGGATAATTTAATGGTATCATTTTATGTGAAAAACCCTAGTTTAGGAATTTAGGGTTTTCGAAAATATTCAATTTGAAAGTATCGAGTTCTATAATTCAAAAATTGATTTTAATGCTTAATAATACTGTAATTATATAAAATAATAATAGAAAATTAATTATGATAATTTCCGGGTCATTAAACTCATTTTTCAAAACGTCTCTAGACGTTGACGTTCAAAACGTTCAAAATCGACTCATCTCAAAATGGTCGTAGTAAGCTCGTACTTACTTTATAAATACTATTCCATTAATATAGGAATTAATATGGAAATTAATTCCAAGCTTACGCTAGAAAATTTCATAAAATATAGGCGTTCGATCTGCGTTCGACGTTAAAATATATTAACGAACCATTTAAGTAATATTTCAATTCATTAATTCACAATCCTTAGTGAATATAAAAAGGAATTCGTTATTACGTTACTGAATCGAAATCAATATTCGGTGCCATACAGAAATATTATACGGCAAAACCCTAATTCACTGGTTTAAAATCCCGTAATTAGACCTTCGTTTCTTTGGAATATTACAATTTTAGCTCTAAAAATTCACATAAAATCATACTATGTTTAAAACATTATTTTAGAACATATTATGCAATTATACCTTATAAAATAAATTTATAACATTAATACACATATACTATAGTTTTCGGTTATTTTAATTAAATAACTTAGACTTGTGCAAAAATACTTATAATTCACATGTCACACTATTTTAATAGAGGATTAATAATATGTAATTACTTAGGTCCATGAAAAATTATACACTTTAGTATCATATTACATAGTTTTCGAAAACTTTAATTTAATTAAGCAAACATTTTCTAAAAATTCCAATGAATTCACATAACACATAATTATCTATAAGCATCCTTATTATAACATAATTTTATTTATTATGAACTATGTAATAAAATTTTCCTAAGTCATGTTCAAAATTTGGACTTTGGTCCAATTAATTTTAACAAATCCAATAAATTTATAAAACACCATATTATGATTCTACACTATCAATATGCTATGATAACACTTAAACATGGATTATATCACAACATAATATCATGTAATACCCCGCAATTAAATGCCCAATTACGGTGTTTAAAACCAGAATCAAAGCTTTGTTGAGATATTCAATCGTAATGATATCGAATAATGACTTCGATTAATTACGAAGGAATGAAATCCTATTTTATATTCACCGAGAATTGTGAATTAAGGAATAAAAGTATATGAAGTATATCGGCAGATTATTTTAACGTCGATCGTCGATAGTTAAAATTCATGATATTTTCTAAGCAATTAAGCTTAGAATTAAATTCCATTATTAATGGAATAATTTAATAAAGTGATGATGACCACCTCGAGATGAGTCGATAATGAACGTTTTGCAACGTTTTCAAACGTTAACGTTTTGAGATGAAGCAGCGTTTTAATCGATCAAGAAATTATAGGAATTAATTTCCTATGATTGGTATATGTAATTACAGTATGATTTAGCATTAAATCAATGCTAGATCATCAAGATTCGATAGTTACCAATTTTCAAACGTTCGAAACCCTAATTTTCGAACTCGATTTTTGTTGCATAAAATGATGCCATTAATTTATCCTATGATATTATTTATCATCTAAACTATATGTCATAACATATATCAATGTTTGGCATGGAAAATAAAATTTGGATCCTTTGGCATAGTGTAATAGCGAGAGCTATATACACATATATACTAAGCACTTATTTGTTGATTTACCTATTACATGTATCTAAGTGACATTGGATTAATTAAAAGCCTAATTAAACATTAAAATCAGATATATATGTATATATACTTGTATAATTTCGTGCATGTGTGTGGGTGTATAGTACAAGAGTGTGTAAGTGTGCATGTAGGAGCAAATGTCATCCATGCTAGGCATGGGACAACACATGCCCTTAGGTGTCACCACCCCAGCACCCCACTACCACCATACTCTCCCCAAACCTCAGCAATTCCACACGACACTCTTCTCCCCAACACCCTTTCATTCTCTTCATTTCCTCCCTACAACACACGGCCAAACTATGCAGCAACAAGGAGAATGAGTTCTTAGCTCAAATTGATGACCGATGCATTTGAAGCTTTGAGCATCACTTCTTCTTCATCAACCATCCTTGGTTCTTATTAAATTCCTCTCAAGGTAATGAAATACCCCTTGAACTAGTAGCTTTCAAATCATATACATGCATAAATGGTTATAAGCTAAGCTGTGATGGGTTGCATGTTGATTTCCTGGACGAACAGAAACTTCAAAATTTATTTGACTAAGTTTCAGTGGTCCGATGATTGTAATTTTGATATGTTTAAATTATATGTGTCTAGTATGCCTCTGTAAAATTTCAAGTCCATCCAACTTGATTTTCTATTTTAATTGTATTTATAAAAAACACTGCACAAATCTGCGAAATCACCGTGTTTATCACCCATAGTGCGTGGCTTTAGTTTTAAGTTTGGATAATGATAAAACTCTAAAATTTGGCAGAAACATAATTCAGCATGTCTAAAAGATTCCTGTAAATTTTCAGAATTTTCTAAAAATCTTTACTATTTATTCCAGATTTTACAAGTTAACTGCACAAAACTGTCACGGGATTGATAGCTTGTGGTAAAACATTTTTATCTCCCAATCTATGGGGAATCATTGAGTGAGGCTTTTTCTGGATAAAACTAGACTTAAGTGGCTTTTCAATATGATTGGTTTCATTTCCAGATTCCTTATAATGAACTCACGGTGAATTTTTAAAGTTGATACATTACAGTAAGTTGTTTTGGACAAACTGCCTTAGTAAATCTTTCATATAATAGGCTGTTCGAGTATGACTTTTACGTGAGATGTTCAAGACATTTGTAGTCCGATTTGGACTTGGGTTTCTTCATAAGAAATGTTCCCCACCATGTCTAGTTATGATCTGGAAAGTTTTATCCCAAACCAAGTTTTATAGGTATACCATTCATCGACCCAAAGTCACCTACTGGAAACTGTCCATTTCCAACTAGTCAACTTTGGACTTATGTATTTCTCGATGAGTTAGATATTTTCCAGTATGGTCTTCATGACATATGTAGTACTTGTTACAAGGTTTCTAAATTGGTAGCCTGCAGCCATTTTGGCATTGCGAGTCAAAAGTTACGAGCCTCGTAAAACCCCTCGTCGTTAAGCTAAAACTGAAAATTCTGAAAAATTTTCTAAGTATAGAAGTCAGTTTGAGTTGCCCACTTTGAGACCCTATATCTTCAGAACCACGACTCATTTGGATTTAATTCCTTCTTAGAACTTGTAGTACATGTTTAGAGGTTTCCAGAATGTATCTTTGTGCGACCATCGTATTCTGAATCGAGAGTTATGGATCGTCAACGTTCATCACTTGGGTTGTTTCAAGCTGTTTTGCTGAAATTAAAACACTGAAATTTGACTAAGTGTTGGAAACCCCTATGTAAGTATGCCTTATGTGACTAACATGCTATTAATCGATGCATTCATTATGTTATGTCGCAAGGTGCGATAGAGCATTATAAGATGTACAATTATGATAAAACATCATGATACGATATTTTCACGAAAGCATACCTTAACGTGAAATATTTGACTAGGTGCTTCCACACGTAATCGATTGGTGTATATCATACCATGATATACACTAAAATAAAATATGGGTTCTAAGACCCAATGGATTTTCCACTCCAAAACCTCAAGGCCAAGAATAGATAGGCTAAAGCTAGGACTTACGGTCGAAAAATGGGATTAAGGCGATCTACGTCGGTGGGCTTTACTCACTCAAAAATAAAAAACTTTTGAAATATTTATTTACGATGCTTATTTCAACTATTGATAAAATGTTTACATGATTACACCGCCAAAAATGTTTATGTTTTGTGTATGTATCGATCGATCTTAATTTCGTAAGGAAATAAATGCACGCAAGAACACAGATTTACGTGGTTCGATCTATGAATAAGATCTACGTCCACGGAGAGAGAGAGCTTGTATATTGATAATATGAGGTGATTACAAAGAGTGTAGATCAAGTGATCGATCTAAGAGTAGATGATTGTAGCTCGATCTGAGAGTAGATGATCGTAGTTGTGCCCTTCTTCTCTAATCTAGCCTCTATTTATACATATTCATGAAGTTGAGTTCGACTCTGACTCTGATACCAAGTTGGAGTTCGACTCTGACTCTGATTCCAAGTTGAGTTCGACTCTGACTCTGATTCCAAGTTGAGTTCGACTCTGACTTTGATACCAAGTTGAGTTCGACTCTGACTCGATTATTCTCCCATTAGGATTGAAGTCTTCCCATTAGAATTCTTTTAGATATGCATCCAATCTTCTCGTCTCCAATTGCGATTAGAGTTGTAGTTGATCGAGGAGTCTTCTTGGGCGAACTCACATGGGCGAGCTTAATGTCGGGGCCCATTTATATTGGGCACGATGCTTGGGCCTAGTAGTTGGGCGTATCATCATATCCCACAAAAAGGCGTAGAAGTGAGGTCGTGATGGAGGGGCGGTGGTTGACGTCGCCTCATGAATTAAATAGTCCGGCGGGTGGAGTCTTGTCTGACTGCAGGTTGAATGTCGCTTGGCTTCACACCGCCGAGGCGTTATGCAAAGTCGATGTCGCTTGCTTCCGCCTTGTCGGTGTGTGTGCCGGTTGTATGTCGCCGCCGCCGCCGAGGCGTTATGCAGTCGTATGTCGCTGCTTCACCTTGCGGCGTTGCGCAAGTCGTCGTGTGTCGCAGCTTCATCCTCGCCGAGGCATTATGCGAGTCGTATGTCGCTGGCTTCACCTTGCCGGGCGTTCGCGGTCGTATGTCGCCGCTTCGATTGGCCGAAGTCGAATCGGCGCCGCCTTGCCAAGTCGAATATGTAACTTCGGTGGCTTCACCGACGAGGCGTTATGCCGAGGTCTTTGGTAACTTCACCGACAGGCGTTATGCCTAGGTCTTTGGGCAGCTTTCACTGTCGGGCGTTATGCCGAGGTCTGACCGCCTTCCCGACGGGCGTTATGCGAAGTCTTTGGTAACTTCACTGACGAGGCGTTATGCCGAGGTCTTCGACCGACTTCACCGACGGGCGTTAAGTCGAGGTCTTCGATCGCTTCACCGATGAGGCGTTAAGCGAGGTCTTGGATCGCTTCACCTACCGGGCGTTAAGTCGAGGTCTTCCGATCGCTTCACCGACGGGCGTTAAGCCTTGGTCTTCGATCGACTTCACCCAATGGGCGTTATGCCGAGATCTTTGGCCGGCTTTCACCGTCGAGGCGTTATGCCGAGGTCTTTGGCCGGCTTCACCTTCCAGGCGTTGTGCCAAAGTTATACGTCGCTTGGCTTCACCCCACCAAGTCGAATATGTAACTTCATGTCGAGGTCGGGGCCGGGTGAAGGCTGGGATGCGCTAAGGAGGCCGGGCTCGGCGGGGACGAGGTGGCGAAGGCCAGGTCGGCTAAGGCGAGGTTGGCTTCATCCTCGAATGCTCGGGCGGCGACCGGGTGGCGAGGCCGAGGTCGACCATTGGAGGCCGAGGCGAAGATGGTCATGTCGGGAGGCTAGAAGACGAAGGGCCGAGGCGAAGGTGGCTCGTCCTCGTGTTAAACGAGGTAATTCATCCTCGTGAGAGTATCAGTCTTGAACTAAGCGAAGGTATCCGTTCTCGTCGAAGGTGGTTAGTCCTCGTGAGAGTATCCGTCTTCGATATAAATGAAGGTATCCGTTCTCGCAATGCAGTAGTTCGTCCTCGTGAGAGTATCCGTCTTCGATATAAACGAAGGTATCCGTTCTCGTCTGAAGGTAGTTAGGTCCGCGTGAAGTATCCGTCTTCAAATAAGCGAAGGTATCCGTTCGCACGGTGGTAGTTCTTCCTCGAGAGTATCCGTCTTCGATATAAGCGAAGGTATCCGCTCGTCGAAGGTAGTTAGGTCCTCGTGAGAGTATTAGTCTTGAACTAAGCGAAGGTATCCGTTCTCATTTAAGGTGGTTAGGTCCTCAGTGAGTATCCATCTTCGATATAAACGAAGGTATCCGTTCTCGTCTGAAGGTAGTTAGTCCTCGTGAGAGTATCCGTCTTCGATATAAGCGAAGGTATCCGTTCTCACGAAGGTAGTTAGTCCTCGTGAGAGTATCCGTCTTGAAATAAGCGAAGGTATCCGTTCTCAAATGAAGGTGGGGTTCTGTTTTTTGCCGAGGTCGTCGGGAGGGTGGTCCTTCATCTACATAGAGAGCAGCTTGAAAGAAGCGAAGGTAGTCGATCTCGTATGTAGGCATGGTTCGTGTTTTTGCCGAGGTCGTCGGGAGGGTGGTCCCTTCATCTACATAGAGAGAACGCTTGAAATAAACGAAGGTAGTCCGATCTCGTATGTAGGAATGGTTCTGTTTTTGCGAGGTCATCGGGAGGGTGGTCCCCTTCATCTACATAGAGAACGCTCAAATAAGCGAAGGTAGTCGATCTCGTATGTAGGCATGGTTCTGTTTTTGCCGAGGTCGTCGGGAGGGTGGTCCCTTCATCTACATAGAGAGCACGCTCAAATAAGCGAAGGTAGTCGATCTCGTATGTAGGAATGGTTCTGTTTTTGCCGAGGTCATCGGGAGGGGTGGTCCCTTCATCTACATAGAGAACGCTTGAAATAAGCGAAGGTAGTCGATCTCGTATGTAGGCATGCGGCGTTTAAATTTACATTCGTATGAAACGAATGTGTCGACCTCCGTCGAGGGAATTTGTCCTCCTTAGGGGTATAGTTCATCCTCGAAGAGGTATAGTATGATGGGAAGAGTAGCGTGCATAAATGACAAATGAAATATCTGAAGCACACCTGAGCAAATAAATCAAAAGATGAGGTCGCCTACTTGGAATTGTCGGGATTTGACATCTTTGGTTATAATACCGAGCTACTTGTTGCTCGCATCGAGCTTCTCTAATGTGGCGAGGTCTCTCTTCTCTTTGGTTTCTACCGGATTACTTGCCTCGGTTCCTCGATCATCGCTTCACGCTTTTTCTGTCCGCCTGTGCGCTTGGCGAACCGCTCACTATGCGCCACAGCTCCGACGTGAGTGCGGGGCTCGTCGAGTTCACTGCGGGCGCGGAGGTTCTCCTGGTCGTTCTTTGTGATCTCGCCGCTATGGTATCCTGCCTCTGCGAGGCGGGATGCCGTGCTCGTCGAGGTGCTTTGGACATAGCACTTCCGGCCGAGCTCGGCGTGCCCTATCGCCGTCGGCGTTGTCGTTGCCGCTGACGATTACAGATGTATGACTTACGTGTACACGGTCATGATTATTTCCCTGTAAACGGTGGTTGATCGAAAGCACAAAATTTCGTTCCCACAGACGGCGCCAGTGATCGATCTTAATTTCGTAAGGGAAATAAATGCACGCAAGAACACCAAGGATTTACGTGGTTCGATCTATGAATAAGATCTACGTCCACGGGGAGAGAGAGAGGCTTCGTATATTGATAATATGAGGAGTGATTACAAAGAGTGTAGATCAAGTGATCGATCTAAGAGTAGATGATTGTCGCTCGATCTGAGAGTAGATGATCGTAGTTGTCTCCTTCTTCTCTAATCTAGCCTCTATTTATACATATTCAGGAAGTTGAGTTCGACTCGACTCGATACCAAGTTGGAGTTAGACTCGACTGCGATTCCAAGTTGAGTTCGACTCGACTGCGATTCCAAGTTGAGTTCGACTCGACTGATACCAAGTTGAGTTCGACTCGACTCGATTCTTCTCCCGTTAGGATTGAAGTCTTCTCCCATTAAATTCTTTTAGATATGCATCCGAATCTTCACGTCTCCAATTGCGATTAGAGTTGTAGTTGATCGAGAGTCTTCTTGGGCGAACTCACATGGGCGAGCTTAATGTCGAGGCCCATTTATATTGGGCCCGATGCTTGGGCCTAGTAGTTGGGCCGTATCCTATCGATATCCTACCCATGAGATGTTATGAGATGTTATGAAATGTTATGAATGTTGTTGGGTCACTCCCAACTTATGAATGAAATCGATATCGGATCCTATGCCCAAGGACAATGCAGCTAGGATTAACGTGTACACTAAGGTGATTTGTGTCTGTAAGGACAATTCACGGCGGTCGCGGCGTCGTGAAGGAGGCCTCCTTCACGACGTTCGACTATGATGTTATGATGAATGATGATAAGGATATGGATCATACACACCAAGAAAAATGCCCGCGGCGATGATTTTATGAACTGATAAAATGCTTTAGTAAGCGCAAGGCATTTTCAACTAAAACCACTTGTGTCTTACCATGATGTGGCGATGTAATCTTGAAATGATAAAATATTTTGGCATGAGTCCACCGAGTGCATTCTTGTACTCGACCACATGTTGTTTTAAATGTGCGGGTTGAGCGGATGATGGATGGAGCGGTGTTGAGCAATAGGAGTGTTGTCATTGAAATGTTTTATACCTTGATTGTACATCGTCATATGTACATATCACATGTCTTCCACAAGAACCCTAAATTATGTAATATAGTCGAGAACATAAATGATATGTATTACGTTTATTGTTAAAAAGAGTCTCCTTGTATTTTTATCCTTGTTTAGAGTTATAGTCCCTATTAATCCGTACTTAGGATTGAGGGGTTGTGACATATCATATTCTATAATTTTCGAAAATCATATACTTAGGTACTAAAGTTTTCAAAAAATTCTACATAAAATCATACAAGCATAATTAATACCCTAGATCATGATTTCATGCTCAAATCAACAATTAAAAATCATAATCATCAACATATCACACCCATATACTTTCGGTCAACATAAAAAATTTAATATCATGCTTGATTTTGTAATATAATTATAATACATGCTTAATAATATCATATAAACACAATATCTAAACATCTTAGCATATGATATATAATTTTGAAAATTACAAATATATACTAAGCTTATAACATAAATTCTAACGGATGAAAATTCAAAATTCTAACATATATTCAAGCTCGTGGGTTGCTAACCTTTTAATCGGTCGATTTGTTCGGTGAAGGTTTATTTGAACTAAGATTTGGAATCAAAGATTGAAGAACTCTCTCAAACTTTCCTCTATTTTTCGGTCCTAAGGGTTTGTAAAATGAGAAATTGTAGTGCTATTGTTATATTTATAAGCACATACAACTTGTAGTGTAATAATTACATAAAATGACAACTTGTTCACTTGCTAAACTTGTTCAACATTTTCGGCCACCTCCATGTGGTAAGAGACAAAATTTTGATCTTATCATAAATACTTTAATAGGTGTCCTTATCCTTAATATGTAACTTGTATATTAGTGATAAACGCGCATTTTACGTTTATAGTTGATATTTGAAGATGCGTTTAGCTCGTTTAATGTGCGTTTACGTATCGATTCTAATGTTTTATCTTTTTAGAAGATCATCTCTTGGGTGTTCTTTTGGTGTTGTGTAGGTCTATATGTTGAAAATCGAAGCAAGGAGCGGCGCACGAGCCAAAACACACAATCTGGCGTGTTTCTAGCGACCAGACCTAGCGGTCGCTAGGTCGGCCGCTAGGAAACACGCTACGAGAACCCGAGCATACGCGATCCAGCGAAATTGTGCCCATGGCGAAGCCCGGTCGAGAAAGCCAGTTGGGCGATTTCGCGACCACTGAGTATGGCTAGCGACCGCTAGGCGGTCGCGAGGTACCGAAGAAGGCGCAGAGGCGACCGCGGGCGAGAAGGCCAAGCCGCGAGACTTACCTCGCGACCACACCTAGCGACCGCGAAGGGTGGTCGCGAGCAACAGCGAAGGAAAATTAGGGTTTGGGGTGTGCCTATATATGGCAACACCCTCGCGCCTCAACCACACCCAACACGCCCAGACTCGTTTTACTCGCTTTCCTCGGTTTTCCATTCTTTAGTCTTTAATCTTCATTTAGTTTAATTCAGTATTGTTTTTCCGTTGTTCTAGTTTAGTTTATCGTTTGTTATCGATCGGACGTTTTGTCCGATCGTCTTCGTTGTTTTCCTGTTCGTTCGCAGGATTGGATTCAAGACCAACCATTGTTCATCAACGCTTCTACGGGTTTTATATATTTAATTTTTGTTTTATGGTTAAATCGTATTTCATTCCGTTTATTATGTCTGGCTAGTTTTCTATTCTAATCCTAGGGTTTGCATGATTCGATCCTATACGTTGTGATTCCTGCTATTGTTATTTACCTTCCAGGCATTGATTCATGATTCATGGTGCTTAATTATATGTGTTGATTTCTGATCAATCTTGATGCATATCTAGTTGCCAGTTAATGACGTAATTGTATTAATTGTCAATCGATCTTGAATGCATGATACGAATAGGCCTTGAGTCGTAACTGAGATAGGACTTTCGTAGGAAGCATATTCTTAGTGATCCTTTTGGAGTTGCTTATTTTCCTCTAGAGGCGTGGCGTGATAGGAAAATTAGTAATCAACCGCCGCATTTGTAAATGGCGAAGTTGTTGGTTATATATGTGATCTTCCGCCTTGTGCGGATTAAAGCGGTTAATAATAGCGGGATAAACATCATTGTGGATAGGATTAATGCATCCCTAGGGTTAGTCTTTCTTGATATTTGTTTCCTTGATATTTTATTGCTTTATTTATATTTACGCTGTTACCTTTGCTTTGGATAAATTTCGAAGCCTTAAAACCTCTCACCCTTATTACGTGCTTGGATAATGATGAATTGTCGTTGAGCTAGCTTCTATGTTTTCGTGATACAATCTCGTGGATACGATAACTCGACTTACCTTCTATATACGCCTTTCGTGTGAAAAGGGGCGATCAAATTTTCGCCGTTCTTGGGGATTGTTAAGATCACATAGGAATAATTTGTGATTTGGATTTATTAATTCAAGTTATATATATATATATATATATATATATATATATTATTTTATTAATTTTGTCGGTGCTAAATTCTCTCTTTTCTCGGGTGGTTTATCGTGCAAGATTTGAGGACCTCACAGTATTACTAGATCCCGAGATCGAAAGCTCTCAAAGGAGAAGAGGACGAGAGAAGAGGCAGTGCAATGACACCAATCCACGTAAGCAGGGCATTCCTCCCGAGCAAGTTGCCGATGCTAGCCGACTTTGCGAGATGCGGCGTCGGATGGCGAATATGGGAATCATCGTCCACGCCTCCGGAGGAAGACCTCTCAATCACATGTACCGACATCCCACGAGCAGCTCCTGTGAGGCGGTTGGGGCCCATGCGTAGATGCAAACAATTTTGAGCTCAAACCGCCCGATCGGTATGGTCGAGGAGAGCGGTTTGGGGAGGAGTCACGGAAGACCGAATGCGCATCTCGAAACTTTTCTCGATATTTGTGACACCATCAAGCGAGAATGGGGTGCCACAAGACACGATCCGGATCATGTTCGGTTTCATTGCATGACGGTGCGAAGATTGGTTCAAAGTTTGGACCGGTGGCATCGACAACTTGGAAACTTTGCGAAGTTTCTTCGAAATACTTTCACGCGTGGCCTTGAAGATCATCGCGAAATCTCATTTTGCCAAAACCACGATTTAATCATTATTCGAGGCATGGGAGAGATTCAGAGGTCTATTGAGGCGATGCCCACAACATGGGTTCTCGAGGCAACAAATCACACGCAGTTCTACGGTGGGTGACATGGCGGGCGAGGAGCATGGTGGATGCATCGGCGGGCTGCCTTGAACCGACCGATGAGCGAGGCGAGCCGTATTTTAGAAGAGATGGTGCCAATAGCTATCAATGGCCAACGGAAGAACGCCATCGTTCAAAGCGGTGCTTGTTGAGAGTGATTCAGTATGGCGATCTCATGAAGAAGTTCACTATTTTGAAGAGTCGATTGAGGCAGAAACGTCGACCACATCAATCGGAGGAATCATTGAATTTCCAACAACTTCAAAGTGACTTCAATGTTCGAGTCGTTTAAGAGTCAAGAAGCCAAGTCTCGAAGACATGATGCAGCGCTTGGTTGTAAGCAACCAACAATTGACAACGAATCAAAATTGTTCATCGGCAACACCGGCAAAAGATAAATCATTTGGAGTCCACCGTGACGGCTATGGGAAGCACATAAAGATGTTGGAGAATCAAATTGGTCAAATAGCCGTGCAAGTGAATGCACTACAAAAGACGGGCCAATTTCCGAGTAATCTGGAGGTGAACCCAAAGAATCGGTGCTTTGCTATCCAGACGGAGAGGGCGAGCCTACCCGAGCCCTACCAAAGAAGAGAGCATGAAAGCACATCGACGCTTCGCGATCGAGCTCGCGACCGCGATCCCGATCGCGAGTCAATTTGCCCACGAAGCCCGCGACCGGCGCACGCCCGCGCCCGACCGCGAGCCATCGTGTCTGGGCGCACGCGGCTCGCGGCGACCTAACGCCCGCAAGCCCGCCGCGCGCGGAGCCAGCGCCAACAGATACCTCGCGACCTTCCGTGATCGCGAGGTCAACCGCGAGGCGCACCCGATCCTCGCACATACACTCCTCCGGTCCGTTTAAGTCGACTTGTCAGTCGAAATATGACGAGGAGTTTGCTCGTTCAAAGAGGTTTTCAAAAGTTTAGATAAATTTGCCTCTCTTTGAGCTGCTGCGAAACATGCCTGCTACATGAAATTCTTAAAAGACGCAGCTTGCAAGCAAGAAGAAACTTGGAAAATTCGAGAAAATTTCCTTATCCGAAGAATGCAGCGCCATCTTGCAAAGGAAGCTCCTCCAAGCGAAGGATCGGCGGTTTCACGTTAGAGTGCGAGATCGCGAGCGCACTTTTTCCAAATGTTTTGTGCGACTTGGGCGAGCATCAACTGATGCCATTGAGCGTTTTCAACCGGCTACACCTAGGAAAGATGAAGCCGACAAAGATTTCAATGATGATGGCTGACCGATCACCACATATCCAAAAGGTATCGTCGAAGACGTGTTGGTAAGAATTCGGATTTTGTTTTCCCGCCGACTTTGTTATTCTAGATATTCCCGAATTCAAACAAAGAACCACTAATCCTTGGTAGACCTTTTCTAGCAACCGGTCGTGCGTTGATTGATGTGCGGGAAGGAAATCTCACGTTTCGTGTTAACGACGAGGAGCTAAAAATTCCATATACGACGCCATCAAGCAACACGACGTTGAAAGCCGGAAGATTGTTGCTCGATCATGACCGCTGCCGCCGCACACGTCTCGCTTAGAGGTACTCGACCAATCGAGGAATCTGAGAAGGAAGAAGTGGACTCGGCATGGAACTCGAGTGTATCGTTCGAGTTTGGGGGCACTTCCATAGTCGATGGTGGTCATCCGTGAATGCTAAGTTTAGGAGGGTCCACAAGTTGGGAAAGATTTACATTGCTACAAAAACGCCGGATTGACAAGGTTAGTGATGGTCTAGCTAAAGGCGTTAAAGTAAGCACTTGTTGGGAGGTAACCCAGCGTTTTCTTTATTTTGTTTTCGTGTTTTGTCGTGTCTTTCGTTTGTGTTGCTTTTGTCGTGTTTACATTTTTCTTTTCGTTTTAGGTATACGTCGATCAACGAGTTAAGTGAAGTGTGTTAATCCATGTGGTCCACAAGTTGGGAAAGATTTACATTGCTAAAACGCCGGATTGACAAGGTTAGTGATGGTCAGCTAAAGACGTTAAAGTAAGCACTTGTTGGGAGGTAACCCAGCGTTTTCTTTGTTTTGTTTTCGTGTTTTGTCGTGTCTTTCGTTTGTGTTGCTTTTGTCGTGTTTGTTTTTCTTTTCGTTTTCGTATGCATCGATCAACGAGTTAAGTGAAGTGTGTTAATCCATGTGGCAAATGACGATAGAAATTTTTGTGAAATTTAATGATAGTGCACATGATATGTTAGAAAATGACGCATGAATGACGTGAGATGGCTTAGCTTGTTGTTTTCACCATTTGCTTAACCCGTGAGACTTGAGCTTCCTTTGTATAAACATCTTGATACGCTTTTAATTGTGTGATATCATGCATGTGATTATCTTCTAGAACTTGCCGTTCTTACGTGTTGAGACTATGATATGTGTTTCAATTTGGAAAGGATAAAGGCCATCTTTGTTAACCACATATTCACCCAAACACTAACCCGATATTATATACCATTTGTCGCCTTCTTTGAGCCTTTATTAGACTTTTCTTTCGATTAACGGATGATAGGAGGTGAGGATGGATATGGGAATCAAAAGGGTGAAATTTTGATGTAAGTTATGATGAGAAAAGTTTCTTTTAGAAAATACATACGTGGTGAAGAATAGTACCTTGTTCGTGAAAATTAAACCCTATAAGCTCTAGAAAAGAAAAGAAAAGAAAATGTTAAGTTCACTATGAGCGTTGAGCATAAAGGGTCTTTAATCAAAGTATAGGTACCTTATGAGGCATAAAGCGTCAATTTAGCACGCTGAAAGAAGAGGAAATGGACAAAGTCCATATGTGTCGAAATGTATAAATGATGGTGCTTGGAATATTCTTGAGTCACTCACCATATATTATACTACCTTAACCAATGTGCCTACATTATAACCTATCAAAAGACCTCTTTGATCCTTATTTGAACACATTCGACGGTGGAGATGTTGAAAGCAGCAAGCCTATGGTAAGATGTTGCATTGCATTGATGCGTGAGTGTATACACGTCCTTAATTTCTTTATGAGTTTGAGTGTATCCTATATACTCTACACACATGCCTTTGTGAGGGTTGAATTAAATGAGTTTTTGCCGTAAATTGTTGTTTGAGTTGAGTTGACTAACGTCGTCATGTGCACTAATGTTTTTGAGCGTTATTATGTTTCCGAGGCCTAGAATGGTTATCCTCTTTGCTACGTTCGTTGATCTTTCGTTTGTCTTTCTGTTACGCTTTTGTTTGAGGACAAACAATGATTTAAGTTAGGGGGTTTGATAAGCGCGCATTTTACGTTTATAGTTAATATTTGAAGATGAGTTTAGCTTTCGTTTAGTAATGCGTTTACGTATCGATTCCTAATGTTTTATCTTTTTAGAAGATACTGCTCTTGGGTGTTCTTTTGGTGTTGTGTAGGTCTATATGTTGAAAATCGAAGCAAGGAGCGGCGACGAGCCAAAACACACAATCTGGCGTGTTTCTAGCGACCAGCCTAGCGGTCGCTAGGTCGGCCGCTAGGAAACACGCTACGAGAACCCAAAGATACCGCGATCAGCGAAATTGTGCCCATGAAGAAGCCCGGCCGAGAAAGCCATCGGGCGATTTCTCGCGACCACTTGAGTATGGCTAGCGACCGCTGGGCGGTCGCGAGGCACCGGCGAGCGCAGAGAGGTGACTGCGGGCGAGGCGGCGACGAGACTTACCTCGCGACCACACCTGGCGACCGCGAAGGGTGGTCGCGAGACAGCAAGCGAAGGAAAATTAGGGTTTGGGGTGTGCTATATATGGCAACACCCTCGCTACTCTACTACACCCAACACGCCCCAGACTCGTTTTTACTCAGTTTTTCCTCAGTTTTTCCATTCTTTAGTCTTTAATCTTCATTTAGTTTAATTCTAGTATTGTTTTTCCGTTGTTCTAGTTTAGTTTATCGTTTCGTTATCGATCGGAACGTTTTGTCCGATCGTCTTCCGTTGTTTTCCGTTCGTTCGCTTGGGATTGGATTCAAGACCAACCATTGTTCATCCAACGCTTCCCTACGGGTTTTATATATTTAATTTTTGTTTTTATGGTTAAATCGTATTTCATTCCGTTTATTATGTCTGGCTAGTTTTCTATTCTAATCCTAGGGTTTGCATGATTCGATCCTATACGTTGTGATTCCCGCTATTGTTATTTACCTTCCGTGGCATTGATTCATGATTCATGGTGCTTAATTATATGTGTTGATTTACGATCAATCTTGATGCATATCTAGTTGCCGATTAATGACGAATTGTATTAATTGTCAATCGATCTTGAATGCATGATCTGAATAGGCCTCGAGTCGTCGAGATAGGACTTTCGTAGAAGCATATTCTTAGTGATCCTTTTGGAGTTGCTTATTTTCCTCTAGAGGCGAATCGTGATAGGAAAATTAGTAATCAACTACCGAATTGTCGAATCAAGTTGTTGGTTATATATGTGATCTTCCGTCTTGTCTGGATTAAAACGGTTAATAATAAGTAGGATAAACATCATTGTGGATAGGATTAATGCATCCCTAGGGTTAGTCTTTCTTGATATTTGTTTCCTTGATATTTTATTGCTTTATTTATATTTCTGCTTGGTTACCTTTGCTTTGGATAAATTTCCGAAGCCTTAAAACCTCTCACCCTTATTCTGTGCTTGGATAATGATGAATTGTCGTTGAGCTAGCTTCTATGTTTTCGTGATACAATCTCTGTGGATACGATAACTCGACTTACCTTCTATATACGCCTTTTACGTGTGAAAAAGGGAGCGATCAATTAGTTATCATATAAAATAATGAATTTGTCACTTTATTACACACATGAGTGTGTGTCACCTATGCTTAGGTCTTAGGATTAGGTTTTAATTTTTTTCTTATATTATATACTTTATTATATCATATTATCCTTTAATTAATAATTTGTATCATAATTATCAAGAATTAAAGAGTTTGTCACATTATGTGACATATGTACCATTCTCGGCCACTCTCTAGTTTTAGGATTAATTTTATTTTTTCATATAATACACTATATTATTATTATGTAATAAATTTACTTTAGAAAAGTCGACAATTTCAACTATCTAGTGGCCTTATTATATAGTGTGAAATTAAATAATTTCAACTCAATTTTCCAACATTTCGGCTCCCTCATTAAATGAGCCATGGATTACTTGTTCAAATTGCTTAGTATGTCCACTTTACACCTAATATAAGATAAGATACAACTCATAGCCTCCCATTAATTGTAGCATAGAAATTGATTAAATTTTGTCACCTTATACACCTAAATTTTCGTCCATTATCATGTATGTGTCACCCAACTTGTGCAACTTGTAATACAACTCATATTATCCTTAATAATATCACATTAATATAATTAATATCATACATTATTAATTGGATAAGAATTAAATTAAAATTACTCCTTAAGAACACATATTTTCGAAAATTAGGGTTTAATATACTAAATATTTTGTTTTCATGTAATAAATGGCTACCACATAGTTATGTGACATATTATAAGTACTAATTGATGATTTAAATCATAGGAAAATATTTAGAACAAATTTAGATCACAAAATCCTAATTTTTAAAATTAGGGTTTTCGAAACCCATTTCTTATGGTACATTTCATTCCTAAACTTTCTAGCATTATTTTGATGATAAATAACGCTCTTATATCATAAAATAATCATAGGAATTTGAATTTTATAATTCCATGATCGTTTGGCCAAATTATCGAATTATCTCAAAACGTAGACGTTTGAAACGTCTCTAAATTCACATATTTGAATTATCTCTAAAATGTTCAAAATAAAGTTGTAACAACTTTATTTATTCCTATAATAATAGGAAATTTCGAAATTTAAGCTTAAATGCTTAAAAATAATGTAAGGCTTAACTGTCGAATTTTATCGACGTTAGTAATATACGTTCGAAGGAATATCAGAAACTATATTCCTTAATTCGCTAAGCGTTAGTGAATGTCACACAGAATTTATCAAACTATGCTTAGTCAAAGTTGAGCGTTGACTAATTAATATTTTAATTATCGAGCTTAAAACCCTAATTACGATTTATATTATCGTAATTAAGTATTAAAACGACGGTCTAAGATAGCCGTAGGTTCTTCCACGTAACTCATATCGGGGTTCAAAATCACATCATCATGATGAATCACGTGTTTTGGATCATACACGTACTTTCTCAATTGCGACACGTGGAATACATTATGGACATTGCCCAAACTTGGCGGAAGTGCCAATCGATAGGCTACAGGACCTATTCTCTCAAGAATTTCATAAGGTCCTATGAAACGTGGCTTAATTTTCCTTTGACTCCAAATCTTACGATCCCTTTTGATGGTGAAACTTTAAGAAAAACTTTGTCGCCACATTCGAAGTGTAGCTCGGATCTACGTGTATCGGCATAAGATTTTTGCCTATCCTGAGCTTCTTTTATCCTTTGTCTAATTTGGCGAACACTTTCAATCATTTCCTCAACTGTGTCAGGCCCTAAAATTTTTCTTTCACCCACTTCATCCCTATAGAGTGGAGATCGACATTTCTTTCCATATAGAGCTTCATATGGGGCCATATCAATTGTCGCTTGATAGCTGTTATTATAGGCGAATTTAATAATTGGTAAAACATATTCCCAAGTTTCGCCTCTATCCAATACTACTGTTCGCAACATGTCCTCAAGTGTTTGGATTGTTCGCTCGGTGGCCATCGATCATGGGATGAAAAGTCGTAAAATTCGCCGTTTCCAACTCTTTTGCAAGGTAGTCCAAAATCTCGATGTGAACTTTGAATCTCTATCGGGTGATAGATTTCGGCACTCCATGTAGACGTACAATTTCTTTCACATATAGTTGGGCTAACTTATCCGATCCATAAGTAGTCTTGATAGGCAGAAAATGAGCACATTTGGTAAGGCGATCCACTATTACCCATATAGCAGTGTTTTCCCTTTTTGACCTTGGTAGACCTGTTACAAAGTCCATTGCTATATCATCCCACTTTCATTCGGGTATTTCCAAAGGTTGTAGCTTTCCATAAGGTCGTTGATGCAGTGCCTTCACTTGTTGACAAGCGAGACATCGTTCTACAAAAGAGGCTATATCCCGCTTCATACCTTCCCACCAAAACCTTTCCTTTAGGTCTTGATATATTTTAGTACTGCCTAGGTGGGCGGTATAAGGAGTATCATGAGCTTCACTCATGATTTCATTTCGAAGATCGTCGTTATCTGGAACGCACAATCTTCCTTCAAACAATAGGGCATTGTCTGGTGCTTCTTGAAAACCCTTTAGTCCTTCAGCCCTTACCTTGGCTCTTGCTTTTTCTAACTTTTCCTCCATCATTTGTCCGTCTACTATCCTTTTTCTTAAGTCAGACGTCAAAGTGAGTGTAGCAATACAACTCGTGATCGTCTGTGGTTTTTCAACCATCTCTATTTCTATCCTTTCAAATTCTCTAATGAGTTTTTCTTCTTGTGTGAAAAGACTTCCTAAATTGGGTTGATTCTTACGACTCAAGGCATCAGCTACCACGTTCGCCTTGCCTGGGTGGTAGTTTATACCACAGTCGTAATCTTTTACTAGTTCGAGCCACCTTCTTTGTCTCATGTTTAAATCTCATTGCTCGAAAAAGTATTTCAAACTTTTATGATCAGTGAAGATCTCACACCTTACTCCATAAAGGTGGTGTCTCCAGATCTTCAGTGCATGTACCACCGCTGCCAGTTCTAGATCATGAGTTGGATAATTCAACTCGTGTGGCCTAAGTTGCCGTGATGCGTAAGCTATGACCTTTCCTTCTTGCATCAATACGCAACCAAGTCCATTCTTGGAAGCATCGGTATAGACCACGTATTCTTTATTTGCATCGGAACTCATGAAAGTACCCCAAGACCGGTCAATTTTTCTTTAAGCTTCTGGAAACTCGCCTCACATTCATCTGTCCATGTAAATTTAATTCCTTTCGGAGAATCCCTCAATGAATCTCCGATAATAGCCAGCTAATCCTAGGAAACTTCGAATTTCGTTTTGTGTTGTCGGCGATTTCCAGCCTTGTACGGCTTCAACCTTTGCAGGATCCACTTTAATTCCTTCAGCAGACACAATGTGTCCAAGGAATATCACTTCTTTAAGCCAGAATTCACACTTGCTGAATTTGGAGTAAAGTCGCTCGGATCTTAGGGTTTGTAAAACCGTCCTTAGGTGTTCCTTATGCTCTTCCTCATTCTTCGAATAGATGAGAATGTCATCTATGAAGACCAAGACAAACTTGTCTAGGTATGGGTGGAACACTCTATTCATAAGATCCATAAATATGGCTGGTGCATTAGTCAGACCGAACGGCACAACTACAAACTCGTAGTGGCCATATCTTGTTCGGAATGTTGTCTTAGATATATCCTCCGGCCGTACCTTAAGTTGATGGTATCCTGACTTAAGATCGATTTTCGAGAATACGCTTGCACCTCTCAACTGATCGAACAAATCGTCAATCCTTGGTAGCGGATATTTGTTCTTAAGCGTCAGTTTGTTTAATTCTCGATAATCGATGCACATCCGTAGCGAACCATCTTTCTTCTTGACAAACAGGACAGGTGCTCCCCATGGTGAAACACTTGGTCTAATAAAACCCAAGTCCAATAATTCTTGGATTTGAATTTTCAGCTCTTCGAGTTCCTTTGGTGCCATTCTGTAAGGTGCTTTTGATACTGGGGCTGATCCCGACTCCAGATCAATTGTGAACTCTAGCTGCCTGTCCGGGGGTAGTCCCGGCAATGTATTAGGAAAGACGTCCGGAAATTCTCGGACAATTTCCACATCTTCAACCTTTATTTCCGCTTTCCCTTCTCCATTTAGATAAACAAGTAATGCTTGACATCCCTCTTTGTTCATCATCCTTCTTGCTTGTAGCGCGGATATTATGTAGATTTTCTTTCCCATACTGATTCCATAGAAGTTCGTAGCTTCCTTACCCGGTGGTTGGATCGAAATTCTTCTTTCTTTGCATAGGATCGTGGAATGGTTTTCGGCCAACCAATCCATTCCTAGAATTATGTCTACATCCCCCATAGGTATTATGTTCAAGTTATTTGCTAGAACCTTAAGTGAGCCTAAGTTCAACTCTAAGTTCGAGCAAGCATGTGTAACGGTCATAATACCTCCTATAGGTGATGAAATCCTCATTTCCTGATTCGTTTCTTCAGGTTTAAGTTCTAACATATCAACGCATGCTTTTGAAATGAAAGAATGCGAAGCACCCGTATCGAACAAAAGCTTAATAGGTATGTTAAAAAGTAATCCCATACCTGCCAGGTTGCCCTGGTTTTGTTCGTTCTCTCGCCCATTCAGCGCATAGGCCCTAGCCTGAGCTGGCTGTTGTCGGCGGGGTGCTTGCCGCTGTTGGTTCTGCGGCTGCTACCTTGGTTGTTCTTGCCTCGTGGTCATGTCATTTCTTCTTTAGGCCGGTACCGAATAAATACTTAATGGTTGGGTGGGGCCTGGTTGATTTGGCCTTCCCGTGCCTATTTGACGGAACCCGGGGCATTCGTTTGCATAGTGGCCCTTCACGCCACACTTATAGCAATTGAAATTTCCAGCCAAGCACACCCTTGTGTGCCTCTTGTTACATTTTGGGCATGGAGGGATCCTCATCGGCTCTTGAGGTCCATTCATGGGTGGAGCAAATATCGGTCTTCTCCATCCTTGTCCTTGCGGAGCCATGTTATTCTGCCATGGCCGCTTGTTACCGTTGTTGAATCCTCCCCTGTTGAAGTTGTTACTGTTAGAACTTCCTTCCCATTTTCGTTTTCCTTTGTCACCGACATTTTGGGACTGTGTCGGTGCAGATTTTTCCTCGGGCATTACAGCCTCTATGTCCAAGGCTCGACTCAGAGCTTCCGTATATGTCAAGTCTCCGTGACTTGCCAAAGACATTTTGATCTCATGTCTTAGCCCTGATCTGAATTTCTCTGACATTTTCATGTCAGTACTTACCATGTCTGGGACATACCTTGACATGTCACAGAAAAGACGGTCGTATTCAGTTACCGACATCTTTCCTTGCTTTAGGTTGAAAAATTCCACCTCCTTCTTCTTTCGATAGCTCTTGGGAATGTATTTATCATACATTTCCGTCTTAAAATTATCCCAGGTGAAGTACTCCATCTGTTCGGGTGTCAGTGTCTTCCTTCTTGCCTCCCACCAGAAATCAGCTGGTCCGGTGAGTTGGAATGTTACACAAGATAGTCTCTCTTATGTAGTACAGTGAAGGAAATCGAAGATCCTTTCTATGGCCCTGACCCACTGTTCGGCGTCTTCAGGGCTCCCTTTTCCATTGAAAGAGGGTGGGTTTTGCCTAAGAAAAAGTTCTTCCACCCTGCGGTCAGGTGGAGGTGGAGGTGGTGCAGGTATCTTTCACTCTCCGCTCGTGGGATCCTCCTTCTCCCCGCCTCTACCTCTTACCTCCGGCTCGGGTGCACGTCTTGGCGGCATTCTGTTAATGAAAACGTAGTTAGCATTTGCATAACGTTTATCGCAGTTCATAATATCTTCATGCAAATGAATCATAAAACTGTTTTAGCAACCATTCATTCTTCATACTCAATTGTGCTGCAAAAGCCCATCTAGGGTCATCATATATATATATATATGGAAAATGCCTCAAACAGTCTATTTTGTACAAGTCATAAGACTCAAAAGGATGCTAAGTACATACTGTACCATATAAGCCACTCTCAACTAATATACTGGATTACAAGACATCACAAAATACTATGCTTCTATGTTCATGTCAACATTACTACTACGTACTACACACTACTCAAATACTAATATCCGTCCTCGTCCATGTTCCTGTTCATGTTCCCATGGTTTTCCTCATGACTTCATCTTCACTTGGATCCTCCTCAGGATCTTCTTCTTCTTCCGAGTCCTCTTCGGAATCTTCTTCTAAGCTTTCCTCTCGAGCACGCCTACGTGACGGTCCAGCACCATCATCTCCTACAGCATACATGTCACGCATAGGAACATAAGCCTCTTGATGATCATGTGCTTCCATGTATGTCCCCTCGTGATAAGGTGCTGTCATTGGTGGCAAAACTGGAGGTGACGGTCGCGTCGGATGTCCAAATGTCATAGGTGGAAGGACTGGAACTCCCAATGACCTTGGTCGCGACATCCTAGTCACATTCTCGGGTCGATCTCCTGCTTCCAAAAATCTTGGTACTGCAGGGTTGACCACACGAGGAACTTCCGTGTATAACCACTCGGGCGTGTCGTCTTGCCATGTATACTCCCTTGGAGAAAGGTAGGGCCCTCTCGGTGCCGCTCTATATACACTGTAGACATATATGAGATGACTGACGAACCTCGGTAGGTCTCCAATCAAATCATAATCAATGCCTGCACGATAAATGTAATTGCCCGATATTTCCCTTGCATAATCTTCCCAATCAACTGGCAATCGAGTGAGTAAACGCTTGATGCCATCGTAGTCTGTCACACCGTACTCATGTGCGTCCATCCATAATCGGAGATAACTCATCAGAAACTCTCCCAAACTGTCTCCTGAACTCATGCTGTAAGTACGATATGCTTCGAGAACTTCTCCTGGTGTAACTCGCGGTCTTATCCTTCGCCTCGGTGAATAATACGGCCTCGCCATCTAACACAGACAATACTAGCGTAAGTCCATCTATATATATCTGATAAGCAGATAAGGTGAACTAACATATATATGTTAAGCAGATAAGGCAAACTGAATATATCTGTTAAGCAGATAAAGCAAACACATCCGATAAGCAGATAAATGTTTACAGCAAGGATCTATGTTCAACATTCATCATAGCCACACTTTTAGTACTAGAGAAGTCCTATTTTCAACAACTTTCTAAGTTCTTTTCTTTCCACAAAGTTCTTTCTTTAAGCAAATTTTCAGTTTAACTTAGACTGTCTCTCACGACTTTTTGAGAAGGATTCAGGGGTTTTTCCCTGCATATGAAATGAAGTTCGTTGTGATAAGATTACGTGAGTGAAAACCGTTCGCAAAATGGAGTTCAAACGAATGAGAACAGGTCAAAACAAAAACACTGCGCAGTGCAGTTTTTGCCTGCGCACCATGCGCCGTGGATATTCCTTGCCATCTGGCCGAGTACGAGCTCATGCTCCGCTTCGTACGAATTTCTTTTCAAAATTTGTTTAGCTTTCTATGTTCCATATTGAACCCGTACATCTTGCTCCCTTGATCTCTTTCTTTTTCTTTCGTTATTCTTTCGTTGAAAACTCGAGTTTGTTTTCAACCGACTTTCTCGTTCGTTCGTAGATCACTACTTGCTATAGTTCTCGCAAGAGATAAAGTTCATCTAACTCGTACTTCTATGTTCTTTCGCAAGAGATGAGCATGCTTCTTATAGCATCTATGTTCTTTGGGATGACATATCGATTTTCATAAAAACTTTGAAATTCGAAATAAAATTTCAAATAATCATAACATAACTCATACTTTCTGAATTTCTGTGATTCAACAATCACTTTTGACATTACTATGTCAACTGTTTCTCATTCTCTATAAACTCTGTCTCATATTTGTAATATCCCGAAGAATTAAAGGCCTAATTACGATATTTAAAATTCGTAAATTAGGGTTTCGCCGAAGAAATTGAATTAGTAATTTATCGAATAATGATTTCGATTAATTATGAAGTAATGAATTCCTATTTTATATTCACTAAGGATTGTGAATTAAGGAATATAAATATATATAGTGTTTCGACAGTAGTATTTTAACGTCGATTGAATATCGATAGTTAGAATTTCGTAAAATTTTCTAAGTGACGAAGCTTAGAATTAAATTCCATTACTAATGGAATGATTTAATAAAGTGATTACGACCATTTTGAGATGAGTCGATAATGAACGTTTTGAGACGTTTCAAACGTCAACGTTTTGAGACGATTAGAAAATTAAGTCTAATGATCAAGGAATTATAATATTAAATTCCTATGATTATTTTATGTAATAAGAGTATTATTTAGCATTAGAATAATGTTAGAACATTAAGGATTAATTATTGAATAAGTTTAGAATTTTCGAAAACCCTAATTCGAAAATTAGGGTTTTCTCACATGAAATGATATTAATAATTTTTCCTATGATATAATTTATCATCTAAGACATATATTATGATATATATCTATATATAGCATGAAAAATAAAATTTTGCCTTTTTAAATTCAAAGAGCCGTGACCATTGTTTTGGAACAAAGTATGTGCATAAGTTTTGTTCTTGTTTTACTATGTTATGTGATCAAATGAATTAAGTAGGATATTTTGTACACTCTAACCAAGTAAATCAAGTATTGAATGAAGTGGATGTCTTAACAATTGAAAGAGCCGTGTAACATGGTTTCAATTAAAGGTAAGAAGAAATTTATGAACTCTTGGATTTGATGTTGCATATGGCTTTGTGTAGGACTTTTAAAAAGGTATCCTTGGTTAAATGGAAGAGAGGTAGACGGACGGCACCTACACAAAAGCAAAGATGATTCATCTTGTTTCATTCAATGTGCTTTTACTATGATGATATATATTAATTGATGAGTCATAAAGCAAATTCAAATTTTGCTTGCAATATTGTGTGTTTGCCGTGAGTAATGAAGGTGGAAGTGTAGATATTTGTTCCATTTAATTAATTAATATTGATAAATAAACTATTTAGCTTGACATTGTGGACTTTTGAGGTAGGAAAATTTTTAGAACTCTTGTTGATGACATAGCCGTGTAAGTGCTTGGAATCAAAAGTGATGAATTGTTTCATTCAATGTGTAAGGCATTTACTAAAGGAATATAGTGATGTAATAAAGTGAGTGAATCACCAAAATATTGTCTTGCTTTGTGTATATAGCCGACACATGTAGTGTAATAAAAGTGTAGGATTTTGTTTCCTTTAATTGTTGATTGTGAAGTATGAGATGTTTAACTTTCAAATTGATATTTACAAAAGGGTGTACAAATGTGTTGGCATGAAATAATAAAAATCATCCTCAATTAATTTGAGAGTGCCGAAGACTTGGTGCAAGTGAGAAGGAAGAATTTTTTTTAAAGGTAAATAAATGAATATTACATCATAAAATAAAAATCTTCTCCCACTTGGTGTGATTGCCGAGAGAAGTAGGCAAGGAAATTGAGTGTATTCCTTGTTTATTTCATTAAGTGTTTTGAGTGATGGGTTTTAAAAGAATCAAAAACCATCTTTCATCCCAAACACTCACTGCCGTGAGAAAGTAGATAGGAAAAGCTTGGGAGTGTTCTTCCTTTTCTTCCCCAAACCTTGGTACTAAATCCTTGTGCACTAAATCGACACCGTTAAAAAGGTTAGGAATCGAACGACCTTTAACTATACAGTAAGATTTTCATTTTCTAACGGTTAGATTTATATATATATGCTTAGGTTCATAATGTGAAAAATTATGGAGATTATGCTATCATGCTAAGTTATTCAATAATAATGTTTAGAATAGTGTATATACTTCATATATGATGATTTAAGTGCAAACTAAGCATGTTATGATTTTTCTATGATGATCGAAAATTACTAGAGTTGAATTGTTGATGGATTGGTGATCTATGGTGATAATAGAACTCAAGTGAATTATTTGGAAAATTTTGGAAATCATATGTTATACATTTATAAACTACCGAAAATGTTGTGGAAATAAAATGTTGATGTATAATTATTGTTTAAGTATAAAGAAGAAAAAAATGAAAACTATTTTGAGGAGGTTTGGAAGAATGCCGTGAGCATCATGAAGATGAATTGTGATGTATACTTGTTCTATACTAAATGTAGAAGCATATTTTGGATCTATAATAAATTTGAGGCTTGTGATTAATTCATTAGATTTTTATGAAATAATTTGTTTATATACTGGAAAGAAAGAAAAAAAAATGGCCGAGAACCTTGTGAATTGGGAACATGATGTATAAGTTGTGATTATTGAATATTATAATATATTGATGGTATATGATAATGTATAGGCCTTGTGGAATTTAATTAGAATTTTAGGAAAATGTTTGGTAATTTTTGGAGAAAAATTCGAAAGCTTTGAGTATTGGATAGGTGATGTCCAATTTTCCTATAGCTAATGTTAATACATATTAGTGATCCTATGATAATATAGTACACTATATGAATTTAGAAGAATTTTTGGAAGAGATAAGAATTTTTAAGCTCAAAACCGTGAGCTTTGAAGGAATATATTAAGGATTTTAATTCCTTAATATCAAGAAAAATAATACATTATATGTCTAGAAATTATTTTAGACATATTAAGAATTTATGGAATTTTATAAACATAGTATACTATGTTTACGGAGAAACGTTATATTAAATAACGTTAGAAATGAAAAATAATGTCTAATGAATAAGTTAATTAATATTAAAGAAAAATATTAATAAAGTTTATCGATTTGCGTGAAAAATCGAGAATTAGGGCTTTATGAAAAGAAATCGATTGAAAATCGATTTATGTTAAAATTAGATATTAAAAATATAAGTTATTAATGAGTTTATAAAGAAAAGTCAAAATTGTTGACTTTTGAAATTAACGTATGAAATCGCTCGATAAATCACGCTAATACGTGTAAACGATTAATTATATAAGAAAATCTCACAGGTGAGAAAAGATTTCATAATTGAAATCTTTATATCGAAAAACATGAGAATACGTTGAACGTTTAACCTAAAAGGTTAAAATGAAATAGTTGAACATATCTCGAAGTACGAGAAATGTTTAGTTTAAGATACGCGATTGAACGGCGTATTGAATTCGTTAAGGAATTCAAATTATATTAGTATAAGTTATCAAAGTTTATTTTAAACTTTGAAAATTTCGAAAAACGTGTCAGACATACTGAAATCGTTTTTACTCAAAGGTGAGACGTGGATGCGATCGTTGGCGTAAAAGGAAAACGAATTAATAAAGCTTATGTACCAGGTGGACTTCTTTTCTTATCCTCAAGGATAAAATGCTCTATTTATGATGCTTTCTTCGAAATGAAAAGTAATTATTTATGATGCTTTCTTTTGAGAAATGATTATGAAATGATGATGAAATTACCTGCCCAAAATATTTATGTTTTATGTATGTATCATATCCATGAATGAATGAATGATGAATGTTGTTGGGTCGCTCCCAACTTATGAATGAAATCGATATCGGATCCTATGCCTCAAGGCTTATACTGCTAGGATTAACGTGTACACCTAATGGTGATTTGTGTCTTTGTAAGGACAATTCACGGCGGTCACAGCGGACGTGAGTGAGGCCTCCTTCTACGGCGTAAATGTTAATGTTATGATGTAATGAAGGGATATGGATCATACATACAAGGAAAATGTCTCAGAGATGAATGTTTATGAAAATGATGAAAAGTTTAGTAAGCTCAAGGCCTTTTTAATCAAAACCCTGTGTCTTACCATGATGGGCGTAGTAATTAAAGATGATAAAATGTTTTGGCATAAGTCCACCGAGTGCATTATTTGTACTCACCGCATATTTGTTTTAAATGTGCGATTGAGTGAGTGATGCGATGGAGCGGTGTTGAGCAATAGGAAGGTTGTCGTGAAAGTTATACCTTGATAGTACATCGTCATATGTACATATCACATGTTTTCCGCTGCAAGAACATAAGTTATGTAGTAAGGTCCAAAAACATACTTGATATACGTATCACAGTTTAATGTTAAATGGTCTCATTGTTTATTCATCCCTGTTTAGAGTAATAATCCCTGCTAAATCGTACTTAGGATTTAGGGGCTGTTACAGAGTGGTATCAGAGCGGTTCGCTCTTTGAACCCAAGATCTCTTTTGAGGTTAAGTCTAGATTGAGTCAATAGACTTCTAAAGATCAGCTGACAATGCTCAACACTCCATCACATCAAGCTCAACCGAAATGAGGTAAATGATTCCTTTTTAAAATTTTGAAATGAAAAGTTGAAAGAGCAAAAGAATCGAGATGATTTTTTTTCAAAAGGAATGAAAGATGTGAAAGATGAATGATATGAAATGGAAGTTACGATTAATGTTGAGAATGAAAGTTATGCAAAGTGATCAAGTTAGAAATGAATGCTTATGATTGATAATGGCCAAAATGTGCCAAGAATGAAATGTTGAAATTGCAAAATTCAAGTAATACATGCATTCAATAAGTATGTTATGAAATTGAACAAAATTTTCAAGTTTTCATAACCAAATTCGTTCAAATTTCAAGATTATTTATAGTGAATGAATATGCTTGAAATGAACGTAAATGGTCAAAGTTGGAATGAAGAATTCTTCGAAATTCAAAGAAATGTGCATGTATAAATGAACTATGTCTTCATTATTTGAAACATTAGTTTCAAATCTCAAGATTTATTATGACAAAGGATATGTCATCTCAAGAAGAACATAGACGATATAAGAAGTATATCACTTTTTACAAAAGAACATAGAAGTACGAACTTCTTTCCTTTACGAGAACAAAAGAATGACATAAACAACGAAAATAACGATAGCCTCGAGCTTCAAAGGCAAAAGACGAGTGTGACCTCGATTTCGACTTCGACCTCGGCATGTGCGACTCGACTTCAATCTCGGCATGTGCGACCTTGACTTGATCTCGGCATGTGCGACACGATTATGATTTCGGCATATGCGACTCAATTACGACTTGGCATGTGCGACTCGACTTGACCTCGGCATGTGCGACTCGACTGACCTCGGATGTGCGACTCGACTTTGACCTCGGCATGTGCGACTCGACTTCGACCTCGGCATGTGCGACTCGACCGACCTCGGCATGTGCGACCGACTTGACCTCGGCGTGCGACCGACCGACCTCGGCATGTGCGACTCGACTCGACCTCGGCATGTGCGACCCGACTGACCTCGGCATGTGTGACTCGACCGACCTCGGCATGTGCGACTCGACTCAATCTCGGCATGTGCGACCTTGACTCGACCTCGGCATGTGCGACTCGACTCAATCTCGGCATGTGCGACTGACCGACCTCGACATGTGTGACCTCGACTTTGACTTGGCATGTGCGACCGTCGACTCGACTTCAGAAATTTTATAACATCGACCTTGACATGTCGACCTTGGTAGTCTATACTACATCAGCATCGACATCGGCATGCACGACCTCGGTGTCGGCATCGCCTACGATCTCGGCGCGAGCGCGCAAATTTTTCCCGCACCGCGCAGTGATTTTGTCTTGACCGCTCTCCTTCGCTTGAACTCCGATTTACGTCGGTTTTCGCCACGCACTCTAACGTACTTTAATTTATTTCTTATGAAGGACCAAATCCCTGATTCCCACTCCAAAATTTACGAGAATCAGTTGAAATTAGTTCTATGATTTATATAGAATGAGAACCTGATAGTATGATAAGAATCTTAGAATGTTACTAAGAAAGTAAGATTTCCAGTAATACAAGTAGATCCATGACGGACATGAGAACCTTTGTTGATGACCTATTACGAGTATACAAGGTTTCAAATTATATTCATTACCCAATTTCTGTCATTGAGTTTAACTCTATGACCTAGTTCCAATTGAGAAATCATATGAATTTCACACTTTTTCTGAAGAAAATTTACAACCTGAAACCTTATAAAGTGTCCTTTGAAACCAAGCCTTGTGGGACTGAGAAAATAATTGTGACGGGTCTGGCCAGCCCATATGACCAAAGAAATCTCGGAGTCGTCATTCGGTCTTGGACCCTAGATCCCAATTATCCATCGAAAGAGCATATAGATTCAATCATTAAAAGATGTTAATTTGATTTGTGAGACAAGACCTCTTGTAAGTAGTCGTAATAATTTCTCCTCGATTCTTGAAATCATCAAGTATGATGAATGTTGACTTACCTTGTCATCTAAATGCTAATTAGTAAAGCGATAAACATCGGGCATGATATAGGTCGACTTATTTCACCACCCAAAAGTTTCGCATCAAGAAAGTAATGGACATCAAGAAATTATGATGTAAAGAAAATCTCGATGAGACGAGATATTTTCCCTATGATACACATGGATGTGATGACCCTTGATGGGATTTACAAAGATTGATAACAGTGAAGTTATACCTTCATATGACTGTTATGATAATAAAGTTATGAATAAGATACTCTTTAGCATTGAATGCAAGAGTAGAAGTAAAGAAAAGTATATGATATCCGTGGGATATAATTTCCCCTCACCATGTCATAACGAGAGAGAGATTACAACTTATCTTTAAGATAGTTGTTTGTCCCTAAACCCTCGTTAGTAGGTTGGACATGCTTAAAAGAATAAAGATGCATGCAAGATATTCTTTTCAAAGAATATATATAAAGAAATGATAGCATCTCAGAAAATTAAATCTCTCGCTTTATACCTCAATCAATGAGATTATGCTTGAGCATAATCGATTCCAAGTAATTGAAACTTGGTTAAACAAACGATAATGAGATTGAGGAATCATAATCCTTGAGATTGTGTGAACAACTAGGATAGCCCTAGTTTGTAAATCAAGTATGGAGAAAATATCTCCAAAGCCAAGACATGGAATGAGATGCTTGGAAATTAAGTTATGGTGTACGAATGTACTACCTTACCAAGCCATACGACAATAATGACAGTTCTAACCACGAATGTGAGAATCAAGTATAACGAAGTAATATTACTTTCGGTACCATGTTCAAGAAAAAGGGACAAAAGTCAAAATAACTGAAGAAACTATGAGCTATATAATTATAAGATAGCCCACGACATGATATAAGCTATAGAGACATATGACTTCGATAAATAAAGATTTCTCTTGAAAAGAGTTTAAAGTAAGGATATATGAGAAATATATTCCTAAGATCGATAAAGTGAAGAAGGGAATTGAATCATTCATACTGGATTAGGAAAGAATGATAGTGATAGAGACATGATGATCTCTACGATAAGATTTAATTATCGATATATCAATATCAAAAGATAGGTTGATGTAGACCTAACCACAAAATGCTATTGGTAAAAGCATAACGGCATCGATACCAAAAAGATACTGTAAACGAGGTGATAAGAGACTATAGCAAGGGAACATAATGTCCCAATGGAAAGGACAATGATATACTGAAATAGATGTTTACTTGAATAGACGGGAACACCGTAGACCAAAGCCTTTACTTCATTAATCAAAACCGATCGAACAAAACCAAGAAGGCACGATAGGTATGAGAAAGATTTCTCGAAATACCTATAATATTTTCTTTACCTATAATAGTTTGTTCGATATAGGTGCTTCATGTTCTAACATCGCACAAGTATGTGCAGACACGATAGAACCCAATTCGGGATAAACGAATCAAGAAATGAAGATCTCTTCACCTATTTGAGAAATATGGCCGTCGCAGGTGTTGCTCAAGCTTAGAATTGAACCTAGGATCGCCTAAGGTTCTATCCAATTATTTGAATCATTATATCTATGTGGAACGAGATATAATTCTAGACAAGAAGTTTCGAGATGGTCGTCATTCACGTGATTAGTGACCTGGGCCTAGTCTCTTCGTTAGTAATTTTACGCAACAGGAAATTAGTACCCACTATTTGCTTATGCGAATAAATTTTATAGCGATATACGACTGAAGGTGTAAAACGTAAAATGAGTAATAAGATAAGTGTTGTGAGTCGTGTCGTAAGTTGTTTACAAGTTATAGATGTCTTAAAGTGTTTAATTCTTTAAGAAACCTTTCTTGTTTAAAATTTTCCTCTATTTCTTTGATTTAAGTCTGGCTTATCTAGAAATATCTGTTTACAGATGGCAGGAAAAGGAAATAATACGGGTAAGAAGATAACCATGTGGCCTACAAGCTTAGAACTCACACAGCGTATCGGCTCTTTTATTACAAACCGGGCATGGATTTAGGGCAGTTTTGAGGAATTTCGCACCTTTGAAGGATGCTCAGAACTATGGGGTTACTGGATGAGGATGGTATACAAAGGCTTATTCGTCGCTTACAACAAACCGGCAAAAGTTTGCAAAGAAGTATCAAGAGAATATCTTCGCATGCGAGAATTCCAAGACTTAGGCGACTTACTAGGATTTGTCAACCGCTCAAGCATACATATTATGCGTATGGAACGGCATCGATGAGCACTTGTCCCGGTCTCCGATAAGTTACCTAGTATGGTACAAAGGAATGGTTGTACCTTGATGTTCCTAACGCCGCCCACGCCCCGTGTCACAATTATACCGAAAGGGATGAAATGGAAAAGGACATGATCTTACCGCCTCACGGATTAGGAGAATTACCACTACCAACTCAACCATACTTTCGATAAAAGTAACACAAACTTCGGTATCAAGAAGAAACAGGGCAGCTTGACCCTCGCTTCTCGAATGAGATAGATCATCGAGGTATGAAACAAAACGCACTGAAAAAGGCAAATTTCAAACGAGGAGTACGATTCCGATGAAGGCCACTCGTAGACGAGAATCTAATGATGATATGAGACTTATATGTAGATAATGGTTTATGTTGAAAATGGTGTGGTTAGAATATGTAAAATAAACGTAGTTTGGAGTATTTTGTAAATATGTTAAAATGGTGTCAATTTTTTTTTTTTAATGTAAAAGGAACTAGATGCCATGTAATTAGTCGGCTTGATAGACCGACCCTCGGAATTAATATATGAAAAGTCCTCACTGAGGCGTTCTGATGTAACATATTTTATGGTCCTTGTAGAATGGTATCCGATATAAGACAACGAATTGTTCCGAATAAGATATGGCCACTATGAGATAGTAGTTATGCCATTCGGACTAACCAATGCACCAGCCCTGTTCATGAACCTTAAAAATCGAGTGTTCCACACATACTTAGACAATTTTGTCTTAACCTTTGTGAATAACGTTCTTATCCATACGAAGAATGAGAAAGAACATAAAGAACGTCGAAGGAATATCTTATGACTTTTAAGAACCGGGCAAATTTTGCCAAGTACAGTATTGTGAATTTCGGCTTAAAGAAATATTCCTCAGGCACATAGTGTCTTTAGAAGGAATCAAATTAGAGCTGGCAAAGGATAAAGCAATTAAGAATGAAAGTCGTCGATGACCTAAAATGAGATCAGGAATTTCCTAGATTAATTGACTGCTATCAGAGAACCATGAAGAACTCTCTAAGGTAGCAAGGCCGATAACATAGCTACCCCAAAAAGGAATCAAATTTACATGGATTAATAAAAGAAAGGCTATGTATTAATATGAGAAAGAAAATAGCTTACGCATCACAATGACTTCGGCTACATGAATAGAAATTCCCAACTCACGACTTGAAATAGTAACGATAATAAGTACCAAAGTCTTTGAGACATCACTCCTACGACAATAAGTTAAAAATCCTTCACAGATTATAAAAGTTTGAATTGATTCTTCGAGCAAAGAGACTTGGATACGGGATAGAAAAGATGGCTCGAATCAGTAAGAGATTACAATTGTGATATAAATATCACCTACGGAAGGTTAATGTAATTTCTAATGCCCTAAGTTATAAAATTCACTAAATTATGATATGTCCCTATAGAAAAGAAAACTCATTGGAGAGTTTAAGAAAATGAAAATGTAAATAGTCGGCAATCGTGAACTAACGTAAGTTGTATTTTCACGCTCAAGGTGACATATGACTAAAGAAAAAGGATGATAAACGAAAGGAGAAAGGATGAAAATGGGAATAGAATACAAATTAAGATAAGGAAAGAAGAGCTGAAGGATTTTTAAGAAGCACGGGACAATGTTATATTGTTTGAGAAAGGGTTATATGTATATATATTTCAAGCAATAATAAGCTTAGAAATGAAATCATAAATGAAATTCATGACCCTTCTCATACCGCCCAACCAGCGAGATTAAGAGATATTATGATTTACTGAGAAAAGTTAGATAGTAAGGAATAAAATAAGATATAACCATATTGTCGAGCAGTGTCTCGATTACCAACAAGTGAAGGCATTGTATCAATGACCTTATAAGAGGTTATAATCTCTAAAGATATACAGATGAAAATGGAATGACATAGCAATGGATTTTATGACGGGTTTTGCCAAAGTCGTAAAGAAGTCGCACTACTATATGGGTAGTAGTGGATGGACTCACCAAATATGTTTGTCTCTGCCTATTCAGATGACTCATAGATCTGATAAGTTAGCTTAGTCGTACATAAAGGAAATCGTATATTTACAGAGGATACTTAAAACCTATCGCTTCAGATAGAGACTCCAAGTTTACCTCTAGATTTTGAACTAACTCACTAAAAGGAGTTAGACACGAGATTGAACCTTAACATAAATGTCCACTCACAGATAGATGGACAGTTAAAAAGGACAATGTGGACGTTTAAGCTTACGATAGAACATTAATGTTAAATCAAGGTACAAGTGGGAACGTATTGTACCACTTGTTAAGTTTACGTACGACCATAGCTGTCAAGCAACGATCAATATAGCCTTATGAGGCATTATGTGGAAAGAAGTATCGACCACCACTTTATTGTAATAAAGTAGGTGAGAGAAGGTATAAGGTCCTGACGTCGTAAATGAAACGATTAAGATATCTGCCAAATGAGGTAAAGAATAAGAAAAGCTCGGAGATGAATTAAAAGTCTTACCGACACGCCAGAATCGAATCGCATTTTAAATGCGAATTAAAGTTTCTTAAGATTTCTCCATCTAGGAAATTATAAGATTCGGATACAAGGAATGTTTAGATCACGCTTTATAGGACCTTACGAGCTCCTAATAATGATAGCCTAGTAGCTCATAGATCGGTACTTCCACCAAATTGGGGAACGATTTAAATGTTATCCACGTGTCACGCTTGAAATACGAAATGACCCAAATCATTGATCCGCCATGATGACGTGATCCTTAACTCAAATATGAGTTGTGATGAAAATCTACGACTATTTGATCGTAAGATTCGACGATTAAGAATCAAGTTTGGGTCTTTAATGAAAGTCCAACGGGAAACCATGGACAAAATCACGTGGAAAATTTAAGATATTATGATGCAAAGATATCCCATACTTTATGAGGAATGCAAATTTCGAATGAAATTTCTTTTAAGAGGATAGAATGTAATATCCAGAAGAATTAAAGCCTAATTACGATATTTAAAATTGTAAATTGTGGTTTCGCGAAGAATTGAATTAGTAATTTATCGAATAATGATTTCGATTAATTACTAGTAATGAATTCTATTTTATATTCACTAAGGATTGTGAATTAAGGAATATAAATATATATAGTGTTTCAAGAGTATTTTAACGTCGATTGAATATCGATAGTTAGAATTTCGTAAAATTTTCTAAGTGACGAAGCTTAGAATTAAATTCCATTATTAATGGAATGATTTAATAAAGTGATTACGACCATTTTGAGATGAGTCGATAATGAACGTTTTGAGACGTTTCAAACGTCAACGTTTTGAGACGATTAGAAAATTAAGTCTAATGATCAAGGAATTATAATATTTAAATTCCTATGATTATTTTATATAATAAGAGTATTATTTAGCATTAGAATAATGCTAGAACATTAAGGATTAATTATTGAATAAGTTTAGAATTTTCGAAAACCCTAATTCGAAAATTAGGGTTTTCTCACATGAAATGATACTAATAATTTTTCCTATGATATAATTTATCATCTAAGACATATATTATGATATATATCTATATATAGCATGAAAAATAAAATTTTGCCCTTTTAAATTCAAAGAGCCGTGACCATTGTTTTGGAACAAAGTATGTGCGTAAGTTTTGTTCTTGTTTTACTATGTTATGTGATCAAATGAATTAAGTAGGATATTTTGTACACTCTAACCAAGTAAATCAAGTATTGAATCAAGTGGATGTCTTAACAATTGAAAGAGCCGTGTAACATGGTTTCATTAAAGGTAAGAAGAAATTTATGAACTCTTGATTTGATGTTGCATATGGCTTTGTGTAGACTTTTTAAAAAGGTATCCTTGGTTAAATGGAAGAGAGGTGGCCGACGGCACCTACACAAAAGCAAAGATGATTCATCTTGTTTCATTCAATGTGCTTTTACTATGATAATATATATTAATTGATTAGTCATAAAGCAAATTCAAATTTTGCTTGCAATATTGTGTGTGTGCCGTGAGTAATGAAGGTGGAAGTGTAGATATTTGTTCCATTTAATTAATTAATATTGATAAATAAACTATTTAGCTTGACATTGTGGACTTTTGAGGTAGGAAAATTTTTAGAACTCTTGTTGATGACATAGCCGTGTAAGTGCTTGGAATCAAAAGTGAGGAATTGTTTCATTCAATGTGTAAGGCATTTACTAAAGGAATATAGTGATGTAATAAAGTGAGTGAATCACCAAAATATTGTCTTGCTTTGTGTATATGGCAGACACATGTAGTGTACTAAAAGTGTAGGATTTTGTTTCCTTTAATTGTTGATTGTGAAGTATGAGATGTTTGACTTTCAAATTGATATTTACAAAAGGGTGTACAAATGTGTTGGCATGAAATAATAAAAATCATCCTCAATTAATTTGAGAGTGCCGAAGACTTGGTGCAAGTGAGAAGTAAGAATTTTTTTTAAAGGTAAATAAATGAATATTACATCATAAAATAAAAATCTTCTCCCACTTGGTGTGATTGCCGAGAGAAGTAGGCAAGGAAATTGAGTGTATTCCTTGTTTATTTCATTAAGTGTTTTGAGTGATGGGTTTTAAAAGAATCGAAAACCATCTTTCATCCCAAACACTCACTGCCGTGAGAAAGTAGATAGGAAAAGCTTTGGAGTGTTCTTCCTTTTCTTCCCCAAACCTTGGTACTAAATCCTTGTGCACTAAATCGACACCGTTAAAAAGATTAGGAATCGAACGACCTTTAATTATACAGTAAGATTTTCATTTTCTAACGGTTAGATTTATATATATATGCTTAGGTTCATAATGTGAAAAATTATGGAGATTATGCTATCATGCTAAGTTGTTCAATAATAATGTTTAGAATAGTGTATATACTTCATATATGATGATTTAAGTGCAAACTAAGCATGTTATGATTTTTCTATGATGATCGAAAATTACTAGATTTGAATTGTTGATGGATTGGTGATCTATGGTGATAATAGAACTCAAGTGAATTATTTGGAAAATTTTGGAAATCATATGTTATACATTTATAAACCACCAAAATGTTGTGGAAATAAAATGTTGATGTATAATTATTGTTTAAGTATAAAGAAGAAAAAATGAAAACTATTTTGAGGAGGTTTGGAAGAATGCCGTGAGCATCATGAAGATGAATTGTGATGTATACTTGTTCTATACTAAATGTAGAAGCATATTATGGATCTATAATAAATTTGAGGCTTGTGATTAATTCATTAGATTTTATGAAATAATTTGTTTATATCTTTGGAAAGAAAAAAAAAAATGGCCGAGAACCTTGTGAATTGGGAACATGATGTATAAGTTGTGATTATTGAATATTATCATATATATTGATAGTATATGATAATGTATAGACCTTGTGGAATTTAATTAGAATTTTAGGAAAATGTTTGGTAATTTTGGAGAAAAATTGAAAGCTTTAGTATTGGATAGGTGATGTCCAATTTTCCTATAGCTAATGTTAATACATATTAGTGATCCTATGATAATATAGTACACTATATGAATTTAGAAGAATTTTTGGAAGAGATAAGAATTTTTAAGCTCAAAACCGTGAGCTTTGAAGGAATATATTAAGGATTTTAATTCCTTAATATCAAGAAAAATAATACATTATATGTCTAGAAATTATTTTAGACATATTAAGAATTTATGGAATTTTATAAACATAGTATACTATGTTTACGGAGAAACGTTATATTAAATAACGTTAGAAATGAAAAATAATGTCTAATGAATAAGTTAATTAATATTAAAGAAAATATTAATAAAGTTTACCGATTTATGTGAAAATCGAGAATTAGGGCTTTATGAAAAGAAATCGATTGAAAATCGATATATGTTGAAATTAGATATTAAAATATAAGTTATTAATGAGTTTATAAAGAAAAGTCAAAATTGTTGACTTTTGAAATTAACGTATGAAATACGTTCGATAAATCACGCTAATACGTGTAAAGCGTATTAATTATATAATAAAATCTCGTTGGTGAAAAAGATTTCATAATTGAAATCTTTATATCGAAAACGTGAGAATCGTTGAACGTTTAACCTAAAAGGTTAAAATGAAATAGTTGAACATATCTCGAAGTACGAGAAATATTTAGTTTAAAATATGCGATTGAACGGCGTATTGAATTCGTTAAGGAATTCAAATTATATTAGTATAAGTTATCAAAGTTTATTTTGAACTTTGAAAATTTCGAAAAACGTGTCAGACATACTGAAATCGTTTTTACGTAAAGGTGAGACGTGGATGCGATCTGCGTAAAAGGAAAATGAATTAATAAAGCTTATGTACCAGGTGGGCTTCTTTTCTTATCCCCAAGGATAAAATGCTCTATTTATGATGCTTTCTTCGAATTGAAAAGTAATTATTTTTGATGCTTTCTTTTGAGAAATGATTATGAAATGATGATGAAATTACACGCCCAAAATATTTATGTTTTATGTATGTATCCTATCCATGAATGAATGAATGATGAATGTTGTTGGGTCGCTCCCAACTTATGAATGAAATCGATATCGGATCCTATGCTTGGAAGGCTTATACAGCTAGATTAACGTGTACACCTAATGGTGATCGTGTCTTTGTAAGGACAATTCACGGCGATCACGGACGTAGAGGAGGCCTCCTTCTACGGCGTAAATGTTAATGTTATGATGAAATGAAGGGATATGGATCATACATACAAGGAAAATGTCTGCACAGATGAATGTTTATGAAAATGATGAAAAGTTTAGTAAGCTCAGGCCTTTTAATCAAAACCTCGTATGCTTAGCATGATGGGCGAGTAATTAAAGATGATAAAATATTTTTGCATAAGTCCACCGAGTGCATTATTTGTACTCACCGCATATTTGTTTTTAAATGTGCGATTGAGTCGTGATGCGATGGAGCGGTGTTGAGCAATAGGAAGGTTGTCGTGAAAGTTATACCTTGATAGTACATCGTCATATGTACATATCACATGTTTTCATTGCAAGAACATAAGTTATGTAGTAAGGTCCAAAACATACTTGATATACGTATCACGGTTTAATGTTAAATGGTCTCATTGTTTATTCATCCTGTTTAGAGTAATAATCCTCGCTAAATCGTACTTAGGATTTAGGGGCTGTTACAATATTACTGATAACTCGTTCTCATATAACATATAACTGTCAACTTTTCTCATAAAACTGCGAAATTCTTTCTGAAAAAGCTTTCAATAATAACTTTCATTCTCAAACATCTTTCACTGTTTTCGAAATAGGAATTCATTCCTTTCTCAAAACTTCCACTTTCAACACTTTTCACTTTCAAACTTTCTATTTCAATTTTTGAAAAGAAATCAGTTACCTCATTTCTGGTTGAGCTTCGATGCGATAGAGTGTTGAGCACGGTCAGCTGATCTCTAGAAGTCTAGTGACTCAATCTAGACTTAACTTTTGAAAGAAGGTTTTAGGGTTCAAAGGACGACCCGCTCTGATACCACTCTGTCACAGCCCGCCAAACCTAAGTACGGATTAGCCGGGACTGTGATTAATGATACGCGGATTAAAGGACATAATGATAAATGATTACGAGACGATAAAGGAAACAACGACCAATCTCATAATACTTCAAAAGATTAGAGGTAACCATATAACGATTACATATAAACTAGACCAACGGATCTTTGACAAACGAGTTAAACCGATCGAAGGTAATATGATCAATATTCAAAACATAACCGAGTGTTCTAAGCAATGAAAACATGTGAATTCATATATGACGATATGAATTCAAGGTTAAACTATATCGACAAAAGCTCATTGCCAACACTTTGCCATCCATCGTCAGCTCAACCTGCACATTTAAAAACAAACATGCAGGGCTAAGTACAAGATTGCACTTAGTGGACTCATGCCAAAATAATTTCTTTAAATTACAATGCCCTTATAGTATAACACGAGGATTTTAGTAGAAATAGCTCCTGAATACCAAATCACTTTGTCATTTCTCAAAAATTCGCCTGGCCAGGCATTTTCTCGAATGTATGATCCGTATCATTTCACATAACTGTTCATGACTGATCTCACGCCGTAGAAGTAGGCCTCCTTCTACAGACGCCGTGACCGGCCGAAGATGTTGCTAACGGCTCACAGTCACATAGCCAGGAATTCTGCATCTGACTAGGATCCGTGACCGGCCGAAGATGTTGCTAACGGCTCACAGTCACCCACTGGTGTACACGTTAACCCTAGCCAGGAATTCTGCATCTGACTAGGATCCGATATCGATTTTCTGATAAAGTTGGGAGCTACCCAACAACTGATTCACTTTCATAGTTGGCTCGCCCAACCACATGATAGGATACATACATTAAAACATAAATACTTTGGGCATGTAATTGAATAACAGTTCATAATCATTTCTCAACTGAAAGCTTGTAAATAAATACTTTTCGAAGAAAGCGTCGTAAATAAAAGGGTTTTTGAGTAAAGCCCACCTCGTATACGTAGGTCTTTCTATAATCCTTTTCTATGTCTCAGCTCAAGATCACGTCCCACCTTAACGTAAGAATTATTTTAGTACATTGGTCACGTTTCGATAGAGACGAATATCGTCTATAACGTCCTATACATCAAATAAGGCTAACGTCGGACTTATTTTGACGTTTTCTAATCAAAATGATGTCGATTATTAAATTACTCATCATATAAGAGATATTCCATCTTTTTAGCACATAATGTACGTTTTAATGTACTTACGTAACGTAAGTTACATTGTTATTAAACGTACTACGTCACATAGATCACGTATTATTGGATTTCGTGCGATTTGACCTTGTTCAACGTTTTTGGTCAACGATTTTGACTTGGTCAACATTTAGTCAACATTTTGACTTTAGTCAACAATTTTGACTTAAAAGTCAACAATTTGACTTTTTCAATTATATATATATATATATATATATATATATATAATTTCGATATTAATTAGTATTTTAGCTCTAAAAATTCACATAAAATCATACTATGTTTAAAACATTATTTTAAAACATATTATGCAATTATACCTTATAAAATAAATTAATAACATTAATACACATATACTATAGTTTTCGGTTATTTTAATTAAATAACTTAGACTTGTGCAAAAATTCTTATAAATTAACATGTCACACTATTTTAATAGAGGATTAATAATATGTAATTACGTAGGTCCAAGAAAAATTATACACTTTAGTATCATATTACATAGTTTTCGAAAACTTTAATTTAATTAAGCAAACATTTTCTAAAAATTCCAATGAATTCACATAACACATAATTATCTATAAGCATCCTTGTTATAACATAATTTTTATTTATTATGAACTATGTAATAAAATTTTCCTAAGTCATGTTCGAAAATTTGGACTTAGGTCCAATTAATTTTTAACAAATCCAATAAATTTATAAAACACCATATTATGATTCTACACTATCAATATGCTATGATAACACTTAAACATGGATTATATCACAACATAATATCATATTCTATAATTTTCGAAAATCATATACTTAGGTACTAAAGTTTTCCAAAAATTCTACATAAAATCATACAAGCATAATTAATACCCTAGATCATGATTTCATGCTCAAATCAACAATTAAAAATCATAATCATCAACATATCACACCCATATACTTTCGGTCAACATGAAAAATTTAATATCATGCTTGATTTTGTGATATAATTATAATACATGCTTAATAATATCATATAAACACAATATCTAAACATCTTAGCATATGATATATAATTTTCAAAATTACAAATATATACTAAGCTTATAACATAAATTCTAACGGATGAAAATTGAAAATTCTAACATATATTCGAAGCTCGTAAGGTTGCTAACCTTTTAATCGGAGTCGATTTGTTCGGTGAAGGTTTATTTGAACTAAGATTTGGAATCAAAGATTGAAGAACTCTCTCAAACTTTCCTCTCTATTTTTCGGTCCTAAGGGTTTGTAAAATGAGAAATTGTAGTGCTAATGTTATATTTATAAGCACATACAACTTGTAGTGTAATAATTACATAAAATGATAACTTGTTCACTTGCTAAACTTGTTCAACATTTTCGGCCACCTCCATGTGGTAAGAGACAAAATTTTGATCTTATCATATATACTTTAATAGGTGTCCTTATCCTTAATTTGCAACTTGTATCTTAGTTGTCATATAAAATAATGAATTTGTCACTTTATTACACACATGAGTGTGTGTCGCCTATGCTTAGGTCTTAGGATTAGGTTTTAATTTTTTTCTTATATTATATACTTTATTATATCATATTATCCTTTAATTAATAATTTGTATCATAATTATCAAGAATTAAAGAGTTTGTCACATTATGTGACATATGTACCATTCTCGCCACTCTACAGTTTTTAAGATTAATTTTATTTTTTCATATAATACACTATATTATTATTATGTAATAAAGTTACTTTAGAAAAGTGTCACGACCACACTCCGGATAACCCGTAGTCCGGACGGACTAATACTAGGAATAGTATTTAGGAATCATGGGTAATTATAATAAGGGTAATTTGCATAATTTAGACGAACATACTTGATCTAACATACTTTAATATAGGTCAAACCGAGTGGTTTAAGCTATCGATCCAAAGATCAACAATGATCCGATAGACTCCAACGATTCATAACATCTCATCGTCATACATAACATAAAAATAAATTCGTCGTCGCAATGAAAGTGCGTGAATACATATATGACGATATGTATTCAAGGATAATAAGTTTAAACATGACATCAAGGACCTTTGGACATTCCTCAACACCTCCATCCTCAACATCCGAGCTCAACTGCATATTTAAAACAAACATGCGGTGGCTAAGTACAAAATTTGCACCCAATGGACTCATGTCGAAAACATTTTATTTTCTTTGAATTACATCGCTAATGTTATGGTAAGACACAAGGGTTTTAGTTGAAAATGCCTCGTGTTTACTAAAATATTTTCATCGCTTCATAAAGTTGCTTGCCAAGCGGTTTCTTGGTGTGTATGATCCATATCCTTGTCATCATTTCATCGTAATAAGATAGTCTAACGTCGTGAAGGAGGCCTCCTCTGACGCCGTGACCGGCCGTGAATTGTCCTTACAAAGACACAAATACCTTAGTGTACACGTTAATCCTAGCTGGTATAAGCGCTTCCAAGATAGGATCCGATATCGATTTTCATTCATAAGTTGGGAGCTACCCAACAACATTCATCATTCATATCAATCTCATGGATAGGATCAATACACAAAACATAAATATTTTGGCAGGTAATCTTATAAACATTTTAGCCACAGTTGAAATATGCATCATAAGTAACTTTTGTTGAAATAAGTAGTCAAGCCACATTTTGTTTTAGAATAAAGCCCACCTGAAACTATTGTTCGTCTTTAAAGCTCGCTTACTCGTCAACGCCCCATCTTTGTTGCATCGGCGTCACACCTTTATATAAAAGGATGTTTTAGTCGTTGTTTACGTGTTTGAGACTTACAAAGTCTATAATAAGCTTCGATATACTATATCGATATAAATTGAATTCCTTAACGAATTCAATACGTTATTTTGGCGTATACTAAGTTTAACATTTCTCGTCCTTCGATAGAGACGAGATATGTTTAAAATTACCATTTTATCTCTCTTGGTAAATGGTTCAACGCTTTCTCACGTTTTTTGATCTAACGACTTTAAATATGAAATCTTTTCATATCAACGTGATGTTAATAGCAACTGATGCGTCTTACGCGTATTAGCGTATTTATCGAACGTATTTCGTTCGTTGATTTCAAAAGTCAACAATTTTGACTTTTCTTAGTAATTTAATTACTAAGTCATACTTTAATATTAAATTTTCACGAAAATCAATTTCCAATTGATTTCTTTTTATAAACTGTTTCAATATGTTTAAAAATAATTTTTAAATATATAATTCATTATAAATAATGAATTTAAGGATTTAAAATCCTTATTCAAATTTAAAAATAGCTCACGGCTATTTTATATTTTATATCTTAAATATTTTCAAAATTGTTTATAATTTCCAAATATGTCTAAAATAATATTAGACATATAATTTATTAATAAACTTAATTAAAAGGATTTAAAATCCTTAGAAATTCTCGATAATTATTATAAATTACCAAATGATGTCCAAATTTTTTTCTAATTTTATATAGTGTATTATTATACACTATGATCATTAATATGCTATAATATCAACTTATCAACTTTCCAACATCACCTTATTTGATTTATAAGGTCACGGCATTTTTGAAAAATGCCCAACAATTTTTCTAAAATTCTACTAAATTAATACAAGGTCCAAACATTAGTCCATGACATATTTATGTCATATAATTCATGATATAACAATGTTATGCCATATAAATGGTACCATAGCTCTCGGCCTCTTCACAATATTTATCAAACATTTTTATAAAATTTCCCAATAATCATTACATGCTTATAAACTATAGTGTAACAATATAACATCATAAAATACATCAAGAACAATTTTATTCATCACCAAGTTGAGCTCAAAGCTTTCGGTTTATTTGAATAAAAATTGTAATTGATTCTTAATAATTCTAACAAAAACATAGGATGCATAAATCATATCCTAGATTAATAAAACACTATTGCATGTTACAAATTAAAATCATACATCCACATATTTCAAGCATAGCTCTCGGTTCTCTTCAATATTTCACATAGAAATTTTTCAAAAATTCTAATTAAAACATATAGTGTATAAGTCACATCCTAGAACAATAATATACTATTGCATGTCATAAATTAAAATTACACACTAACATTTATATATACATAGCTCACGGTAATTTCAAAAGAAAAGGTAGGATTATTTCTAAAATTTCAAATAAAGGCTATGGACTCACATAATATCATAGATTCACTATATGCAATTGCATGCCTTAAATAAAATAATCATCATACAATTATATATATATATATGTTTCGGTCATCATATAAAAAAAATAGCAAGAGTGTTCTAAAAATTCTCAAATAATTTATATGCATTCTCAATACATCATAAATCAATAATATCACATTGCATGTACAAAAATAAAATCATACACCCACTTATATAACTATACATGTCTCGGTTTCAAGAAGAAAAATAGTATAGATTTTTTCTAAAATTTTCAAATAAATACTATAGACACATATAACATCATAGATCATAGATTCAAGTCCAAATAATTTCTCAAGGCTCTCGGCCATTTCAAAATTTTTCATACTTGTTCAATTAAATTCTTAAAACATGATCTAAGCTTCAAAATAACATGTTACAAAATCTTAGCACCCAACATAGCTATAGGTTCGAAAGTTTTGAGACAAAAACTCACATGCAATACATTTTGAAAATAAGAACACATACTTAAACCTTTTCTTATCATCTATACACATGCAATAGCCAAGTATCATCAACAAAGTTCATCAAGAACACATGCAAGAACCATACACCTTTTCGAAAACTTTTCAAAGATTCAAGAACAACCAAGCCTTTGTTTCGATTCCTACCTTGGATATATGGATTAATGGAATAATGTCCAAGGTTTTACACTTGATATGGAAGAAGAGAAGAAGATTTAAGCTTGGCTATGGGAGAGGGAAGCTCTCGGCTGTGCAGAAAATGGGGGAGAGGAAGAGAGTGTTTTTGAGAGAGAAAATGTGGATAGTTGGGAGAGTGAATAAGGGATTGAGTGTATTAGTTTTGGGAGGCTTGAGTGTTGTGAAAAATCAGAATAATCCCCCCCTATACCCATGTATCTCGGCCCTCTCTCTCTCTCTCACAAGGGAGACCCTTCAAGTCCCAAAAATATTATTTTATGCACTAATGGGTTCCCAATCATTAGTGTCTTACACAAGATATCTTGAAAATAGCTAAAGTATATTGTTTATGGGAGTTTTAAAAATATAAAATCTGAAAAATATATAAGTATACATGCATGAGTGGAGAAATAACAAAAATTCAAATTTGTACACATATATACATATCTCTCGGCCATTAGGCCAATTATTGTGTAAAAATTTTTATTTCATGCTAAACATAGATATGTACATCATAGTATATGAATTAGGTGATAATTAATGTCATAGGATAATTAAAAGATGTTATTGCATAATGAAAACCCTAGTTTTCGAAAATATAGGGTTTTCGAAACTAGGTTGGGATTTTTTTTTATTAATTCTAATGTTCCAACATTATTTAGATGCTTAATAATACTGTAATATCATTTATTAATCATAGGAAATAAATTCCTATAATTTATAGATCGATAAAAGCATCTTTCGTTTTATCTCTAAACGTTAACGTTTGAAAACGTCTCAAAACGTTACGTATCGATTCATCTTCGAAATGGTCGTAATAATTTCGTAATCACTTTACTAATATAATTCATTAATAAAGGAATAAAATTCTAAGCTTGATTGCTTAGAAAATTTTATGAAATTTCGACTGTCGATTCGCAAAGGCGTTAAAATACACCGCCAAGAAAACGTTATAGCCTTTGATTCTTAAATTCACGATTTTCGTGAATTTATAACAAATTCATTCCTTTGTAAGATAGATCAATTCATATTCGATCTCGGCTGATTTGATTTCACAATAAATTCTATTTTACGGGTTTTAAAACCGTGATTAGCTTTTAAAATTACGGGTTATTACAAAAGTCAACAATTTCAACTATCAAGTGGCCTTATTATATAGTGTGAAATTAAATAATTTCAACTCAATTTTCCAACATTTCGCCCCTCATTAAATGAGAAATGGATTACTTGTTCAAATTGCTAACTATGTCCACTTTACACCTAATATAAGATAAGATACAACTCATAGCCTCCCATTAATTGTAGCATAGAAATTGATTAAATTTTGTCACCTTATACACCTAAATTTTCATCCATTATCATGTATGTGTCACCCAACTTGTGCAACTTGTAATACAACTCATATTATCCTTAATAATATCACATTAATATAATTAATATCATACATTATTAATTGGATAAGAATTAAATTAAAATTACTCATAAGAACAAATATTTTGAAAATTAGGGTTTAATATACTAAATATTTTATTTTCATGTAATAAATGGCTACCACATAGTTATGTGACATATTATAAGTACTAATTGATGATTTAAATCATAGGAAAATATTTAGAACAAATTTAGATCATAAAACCCTAATTTTTAAAATTAGGGTTTTCGAAACCCATTTCTTATGGTACATTTCATTCCTAAACTTTCTAGCATTATTTTGATGATAAATAACGCTCTTATATCATAAAATAATCATAGGAATTTGAATTTTATAATTCCATGATCATTTGGCCAAATTATCGAATTATCTCAAAACGTAGACGTTTGAAACGTCTCTAAATTCACATAATTGAATTATCTCTAAAATGTTCAAAATAAAGTTGTAACAACTTTATTTATTCCTGTAATAATAGGAAATTTCAAAATTTAAGCTTAAATGCTTAAAAATAATGTAAGGCTTAACTATCGAATTTTATCGACGTTAGTAATATACGTTCGAAGGAATATCGAAACTATATTCCTTAATTCGCTAGCGTCGATGAATGTCACACGTAATTTATCAAATTATGCTTAGTCAAAGTTGAGCGTTGACTAATTAAGATTTTAATTATCGAGCTTAAAACCACAATTATGATTTATATTATCGTAATTAAGTATTAAACGACGGATATTACAAATTATGTCACATAAAATCACACATTTTCGATCAACATGAATAATATATGCTACATATTTTATTTTTTTCCAATTAATAGCTATGTGACATCATCCCATATCGACTTATAAAATGGGATGATGTCATTCATTCTATATCTTGAAATTGCCTCGTTGCTTATTTATCTCACCGAGAACTTTTATTCATCATGACTTGATGTATCTCTCTCTAACTGAAGAAACATATCATTTTACTGATCTGAGAACTTAGGTGCCAAGATAAGTCAACATTTTTCATATTTCTTAGCTTCAAGGATTGGAGGAAACGTATTATGACAACTTATAAGTGGGTAAGGGTTCACAGTTCAATATGATAACTTTTGAAATTTGAATCAATATGTTCTTTGAAACGAATAATTGGGATATAGGGTCCGAAGACCAGAATGACGACTACTGAGAGCTCTTTGGTCATATGGGCTGATCAGACCCGTCACAAATACTTCTCAGTCACATGAAGGCTTGGTTTCAAAAGGATATTTTATAAACTTTCGATTGTAAACTTCTTGCAGAAAAAGTGAGAAAATCAAGTGATATCTCAATTGAAACTAGGTCATAGAGTTAAACTCAATGACAGAACTTGGGTAAAGAATAAAATTTGAAACATCGTATACCTTGTACTGGGTCATCATAAATAGTAAGGTTTCTCAAAATATGATACATATCGAAACTTAAATCCACATTACTAACTACAGCTCTTAACTTAAACATTTTACATTCTACCGTACCGAAATCCTCTTACTATGGATATTATTCTGCGAGAATCAACTAATAATTCGATCACATCTCTATTAAGTTCTAATAGTCAACTCAGAGTTTCTATTGTGCGTGATCATCTAAAGGGAAAAACTATACTTATGTTACTATCGCATAGTAACATTTATCATCTTGAAATCATCATTCAACTCTTGTTGTCATCATTTCCATTTCTCTTCTTTTAGTTTTCTCTACTTTGTTCTCGTTGTTCTCGTCTTTCAACTTGTTTTATTCTTATTTCCATCTTTGCTTATGATGGACTAAAATTCTTATAATTCATATTTCTATGTTCTTCCGCAAAATGGATCATACATCTTAAACAGTCTACGTCCTTTTTGGGATAACTTACTCATTGTTACAAACAACTTGTAATTCAAACAGTAATAACATAACTCGTTCATACCAATGCATCTCATTGAATTCTACGAATTCAAACATTTCACTTTTGACATATCATTGTCAACTCTTTCTCATATCTCTTCAACTCTTTCTCATATCCCTATCAACTCTTTCTCATATCTCTTTCCTTTTCACAACCTAAAACAACTTTTCAACTATTTTCCACTTTAAACTTCCATTTCCGTACTTTGTCTTTTCAATTTGCATCTTTTTCATTTCTTAATAAGACAATTTCTACTTATAAACAATACTTAGTACATAAAACATCTCATAGACACTTATCTTATTCATCCCTTAACATTCTATACCCCAATTCGTATATCGCTCTATATTAATTTGTGTAAGCAATAGTCGATTCAAAATTCTGTCGCGTAGAATTTCAAATGAAGATACTATGCCCATGTCACAAGTGACATTCGTTTATCAAAGCTTCCATTCCTCCATGCAGCATTCCAATTCACGTTCGTCAAATCGAACTTAAAAGCATTCTAAGTTCTCAAGTTCTCGTGGTTCATTAAACACTACGTCATATATAGAAGAGAAATTCTTATGATCTTGTTCAATCTAAGTTCTTCGTGAAACTTAGAGCTCATCTACGTTCTTTTGAAAATCAAAACAATTTCACAATTCAACTTTGTTTCATAAACATACTTTTCATTCAAACTTACTGACATATAACTCTATATATGTCCATCATCAATACTCATATACCCCCCGGGTATAAGCTTTACTCTCTTTCAAATTCATCATAACAAAATGATCACATACCAACCGGGTATGAACTTATACTTCTTCAGACAAACCACTTGTCTGTCTTATCATCAATGAATTATCACAATTCAAAGCTATTCATTTTCTTTTTCAACAGCATGTCCACTTTAAAAACATTTTTCACTCTAACCTCCTCAAAACTTTTAAAACCATACCTTTTTTATCAGAACTCTCTTTTCCTTGCTGGTTGAGCGTGATGAACAGGAGCGTTGAGCGGTGATGACTACTTCATAAGAAAGTCTAGTGATTCAAGCTAGACTTTGGATAGAAAGAATATTTTTGGTTCATAGCAAACGAACTGCTCTGATACCACTCTGTCACAGCCCGGTTTCGCAAATCCTTACCAGACCGTGACTTGGGGTTTGGATTAAGTAAATATTAAAAGATTAAGGCTTTCAACTTATTTCAACTATGAAGAAGTATGGATTTCCAAGCATGAACGAGATTAAGGATGGAACAAAATGACTTATATAAAGAGTTGATACGAAGGTTCGGATAAAACAGCAACTCTTACAAAGCTTTCAACAGGAATATCAAGAACTTAACATAGTAACAAACTATAAAGGAGTTCAAGAGTTTGGCAGCGGAATAAAACGTGTGAGACATGCATATGGAGATGCATTCTCAAGGCGAACCAAAAATACTTCATACTACTTGACAAAAGATTCCGCTCAACTCCCGATCTGTTCCATCACCCGCTCAACCTGCACATTTAAAAACAAACATGCAGGGCTGAGTACAAAGGTGCACTCAGTGGACACATGCCAAAAACATTTTTCATTTTCTTTACGAAATATTATCCTGCCCTCATCACAGTAAGACAAGGGTTTTATTGAAAAGGCCTTGTTCTTACAAAATACATTTTCATCATTTCTCAAAGTCGACTGGCCAGTCATTTTCTCATCACAACAACGTATATTCCAAGTCGGCTATGGATAACGCGCCGGGAGGGAGGCCTCCCTTCACCCGGACGCAAACTAACCGCCCAGCTGTTCAGAGCATGACCGTCCAGCGGTTCAGAGGCCCAACACGTGTACACAACCCTAGCTAGGATTTCTCCCTTACTCCTCTAGCATAGGATCCGAATTCGTAACTTCATGTTGCCCCAGGCAACCCGAATGGACATATACAAAACATAAAACATTTCTAGCAGACAATATCGTATCTCAAAATTTGCAGTAAAATAGTACAGTAATAACAGTAAATGATTTTCATAAATCGCTTTTGGTTTAAAGAAAGCCCACCTCGAGAACTTAAAGTTCTTATGTCACTAGGGTTTTACTTTTTCGTTTTCTTTCTCCTTCGAGTCAAACCTTATCAACGTAAGAAACGAGATTTTAGCATATCATCAAGCTTCGCAAGAATCATCGATTCGAACCAACGAATGTACTATCCTTTCAATCTTTCTTTAGTTCAAATCATTCGACGTAACGTACAAATCTTAATTTCATATCTTACGTCGTCACGTACTGACTTTACTTCTTATCTTACGTATATACTCAGACTCTACGTATTCACAGACATTTTTTTTTTCCTACGTCTCAACTTTTCCACATATCATATCGTATGATCCACATATCACATATCATGAGACATCATATTTCTTTATATCAAAATTTTCGAAAATTTCAATAATATTTTTCGAAATTCTTAATTAATTCACATAATATGTTATTATCATCATATATCAATAATATGACATAATATTCACCATATACGACTTGTACATCAATATTTCATGCATTTGTAAATTTCGAAATTACCATCTCATAATATTCCATATTTTTCCAAAAATTCCACATAAAATCATACAATTTTAAACATAAATAACTATCATTATTTCATGTTCAAAACAACAATTAAAATTCATGTTTATCAACATATGGATTCTACATAATTTCGACCATGGTATATAATTTCATAACATGTCTATCTTTGTATAAAAATCATGATACATGCTTATAACCATCATATAAACGTATTTAATTAACAACGCAACATATAGCATATTTTTCACGTATGTCACATATTTTTCGAAAGCATGTAACAAAACACATCACATATGAATTTCTAATATTTTTGCATGAAATAATAAGAGTAGTAGGGTTTCTAACCTTCTAGTTGATTTTGATCGACGTCGGCGACGTTTTTCTTTCTATGATCGAAGAGTACTTTGGAGAACACTCTTTTTTTTTCTCTCTATTTTTCTTCCTATTTCTCACTATTTTCGGTTATAATGGTATGGTATGGGGGTGGTCTCCTATTTATAGAGTTTATAAAGTGTATTTATGTAATATCCCGTAGTTTTAATACTGAATTACGATAATAAAATCCGTAATTAGCATTATAATTAAAATCTTAATTAGTCAACTCTTGACTTTGACCAAGAATAATTGGATAATGTCTGTGTGAGATTCACTGAGGCTTAGTGAATTAAGGAATATAATTTTCAATATTCCTTCGAGCGTAATTTTCTAACGTCGAATAAATTCGACGATTCGTCTTCTGATATTATTAGCGGTTGTGCTTAATTTGAAATTCTATTATTATAGGAATAAATAAATTTGTAACAAACTTTATTTTGAACATTTTAGAGATAATCAAACTATGAGAATTTATAGGCGTTTGAAACGTCTACGTTTAGAATAATGCGATAACTTTAGCATATGATCTCGAATTATAAAATTCAAATTCCTATAATTATATTATTATATAAGAGCATTATTTATCATAAAATAATGCTAGAAAATTTAAGAATGCAATGTACCTTATTTAATTGGTTTAGAAAGCCTAAATATTTAAATTAGGGTTTTATGATCTAAATTATTTTTAAATACTTTTCTATGATTAAATTTATTATCTAAGGCATATAATATGTCACATAAATATGTAGTAGCTATTTTATACAAGAAAATCAAATGTTTGGAATATAAGCCTAATTTTCGAAAATGTGAGTTTCTTAAGTACAATTTATTATTTAATTCTTATCTAATTAATTATATATGATAATTATTATATTATTATGATGTCATTAAGGACAAAATGAGGTGTATTACAACTTGCACAAGTGGAGGCACAATTGTGCTCCAAAAGTGGCGAAAATCTTAGGTTTTAAAGTATGATTTTATGTGATATTATCATCTTATAATTAATAAATGAATATGAGTTGGATCTTATCATATTATAGGTGTAAAGTAGAGATCATTAGCTATTGAAACAAGTCATCCATGGCCTTTGGACTATAGTGGCCGAAATTGTTGAAAAAAATGGGTGGAAAATAATTAAATTCATACTATATGATATGGCCACTTGTATAGTTGAAATATTTGACTTTTCTAAAGAAACTTTATGCTATAATTATAATATGATAATAATATAATATATAATAAGAAAATAAATAAAATCCTAGCCTAATGTAATGAAGGTGGCGAGAATTACACAAAGAATGCATAATGTGTTAATTCTTTTAATTTTGATAATTATGATATAAATTAATAATTAAATTATAATATAACATAATAAAGTATATAACATAAGGAATAAAAATAAAATCAATCCTAAGACCTAGAATAGGCGACACACACACATTGTCACACTATGTGATAATTTCATTATTCATGCGAATATGATCCAGTTGCAAATTAATTGGGGATAAGATACATCATGAAATGTATGTGATAAGGATCAAAATATTTGTCTTTAGCCAAAGGAGGTGGCCGAAATTTAGGACCAATTTGTGCAAGTGTATAGTTGATATTTTTATGAAATTATTACACTACAAGTTGCTTAAGCTTATAAATATAACATTAGCACTTCACTCATCCATTTTGCAACCTAAAGAACCGAAAATTGTGTGAGAAAAATTGAGGAGTGTTCATCAAATTCCAATCCCAAATCCTTAGTAAATAAGCCGTGCCGATCAAAATCCGTACCGATTAAAAGGTTAGAAATCTTACGATCTTCGTATACATGCTTGAATTTTCGATTTTCGTCCGTTAGAATTTATGTTATAAGCTTAGTATATATATGCAATTTTCGAAAATCTTAGAACATATGTTAATATGTTTAGATATTATGTTTATATGATGTTATTAAGCATGTATTATAATTATATCATGAAATTAAGCATGCTACTAAATTTAATGTTTGGACCGAAAACTTAGGGGTACCATATGTTGATGATTATGATTTTTAATTGTTGTTTTGAGCATGAAATCATAATCTAGGGTATTAAATATGCTTATATGAATTTATGTAGAATTTTGGAAAACAATAGCCTATAATTTATTGAATCTAGAAAATATATGTATAAGTTATAGTGTTGTGATATAATTCATATTTAAGTGATGTAATAGCATATTAAGTGTGTAGATTCATAATATATGGTTGTGAGAATTTATTGAATTTTATAAATATTATTTGGACCTAAGTTGAAATTTTCAAACATGACTTAGGTAAATTAAATTCAATAGTTCATAATAAATAACAATTATGTTGTAATAAGCATAATTGGGGGTGATTAATTGATATATGAATTTATTGGAATTTTTAAAAATCATTTGTTGGGTTATTTATGAAAAACCGAAAACATTAGTATATAATACTAAGGTGTATAAATTTTATTTGACTAAGGTAATTACATATTATTAATCACATGATAAAATAGTGTGACATGTGAATTTATAAGAATTTTTGCACAAGTCTAAGCTATTTAATTTATAATGATCGAAAATTTCATAATATGTGCATTAATGATATAAATTTATTTTATCAAGAATAATTACATAATATGATCTAAAATAATGTTTTAGACATAGTATGATTTTATAGGAATTTTGGAACAAGAATTGCACATAAAATGATAAAATTTCATAAATAGTTGAAAAGTCAAAATGTTGACTTTTTGTTGACCAAAGTCAAAATTGTTGACTTTTGGTTGACTTGGTCAAAATAGTTGACCAAAATCGTTGACCAAGTCAGCGGACGCATGATCGATAATCGTGATCAATGTGACGTAATGCGTTTAGTAACAATGCTACTTACGTTACGTAAGTGCGTTAAAACGTCGTTATATACTTAAAAGGTAGAATACCCTTTATATGTTGAGAAATTTCATAATCGACATCGATCGATTAGGAAATGTTAAAATAAGTCCGACGTTAGCCTTATTTGATCGTGAACGTTATAGACTATGTTCGTCTCTATCAAGCGTGACCGACGTACTAAAATAATTCTTACGTTAAGGTGATGCGTGGATGGGGCATTGGCGTGGGAAAGAGACCATAGTTGAAAGACCTACGTGTACAAGGTGGGCTTTACTCGAAAACCCTTTTATTCTGACGCTTTCTTGAAAAGTATTTATTTAAAAGCTTTCGGGAGAAATGATTATGAGCATTATTCATTACATGCCCAACATATTTATGTTTTAACGTATGTATCTATCATGTTGTTGGGCGAGCCAACTATGAATGTGAATCGGTTATTGGGTAGCTCCCAATTTTAAAATCGATATCGGATCTAGTCGGTGAGAATTCACAGCTGGGGTTAGCGTGTACACCGGTGTGTGTGTGAGCCGTTAGTAACATCATCGGCGGTCATGGATCTGATCGGATCTGAATCACGACTATGTGATTGTGAGCCGTTAGCAACATCTTGACCGATCACGGCGTCGGTGAAGGAGCTACTTCTACGGCGTGAGATCGATTATGAACAGTTATGTGAATGATACGGATCATCTGAATCGAGAAAATGCCCGGCGGTAATCTTTTGAAAATGATAAAGTATTTTGGTATTCACGAGCTATTTCAACTAAAATCCTCGTGTTATACTAATGGGCAGTGTAATTAAATTAAATTATTTTGGCATGAGTCCACTAAGTGCAATCTTGTACTTAGCCCTGGATGTTTGTTTTTAAATGTGCAGGTTGAGCTGCTGATGGGATGGACAAGTGTTGAGCAGTCGGAGTTTTTGTCGCTAATAGTTCACCTTGAATGTATATCGTCATATATGCATTCACATGCTTTCCGCTGTTCAAAACACTTTATTATACTATTTTGGATATTACTTATGTTACCTCCAGATCAGTTGAATCCTTTTGTTGATGGTCTGTTGGTCTAGTTTGTATGAAATCATTGTGTGTTTATCTATAACAGTTTGAAGTCTTGAAGGGTTGTTGGTCATTATGTTCTTAATCCCTGCTTAGTAGTAACAGTCCCGTCTAATCCGTACTTTAGATTGGCGGGCTGTTACAGTTGGTATCAGAGCGGGTCGTCCTTTGAACTTTTTGAACCCTCAAACTTTCTTTCAAAAGTTAAGTCTAGATTGAGTCACTAGACTTCTAGAAATCAGCTGACTGTGCTCAACACTCCATCACATCAAGCTCAACCGAGAAAGAGGTAAATTATTTTCTCAGTTTTGATATTGAAAGTTGAAAGTTGAAACAGTTGAACTTGAAAGTTTTGAAAATGAGATTGAACTCATATTTTGAAAGCAGTGAAAGTTATGAAAGTTTTGGAATGTATTCCGAAAAGAATTTTTCAGTGTTATGAGAAAAGTTGACAATTTTATGTCAAAAGTGATATGATAATGAGTTATCAGTGATGTGAGACAGAGTTTACGAAGAATGAGAAATAGTTGACATGATAATGTCAAAAGTGATGTTTGAGTTACCGAAAGCATGAGTACGGAAGTTATGTTACGATTTTTGAAATATTTATTCAAAGTTTACAACTTATTCTGAAAATGGGCATGTTATTCCCAAAAGAACATAGATGCTCTAAGAAGCATGCTCACCTCTTGAACATAGAAGTATGAGTTCTAGGAGCTTTATCCCTCTTGCGAGAACAATAGTGAGATATTGATTAACGAACGAACGAAAAGTCGATTGGAAACGAACACGAGTTTCAACGAAAAGCTGACGAAAGCAAAAGATAGGATCAAAGGTGCAAGACGCATGGGTTCGATAAGGACCAAAGAAAACTAAACAAATTTTGATAAAAACCTCGTACAAAACAGAGCATGAGCTCGCACTCGTCTAGAAATGAGAAATCCCCGGTGCACGGTCGCGCAGGCAAAACTGCACTGCGCAGTGTTTCTGTTTTGACTCGTTCTTATTCGTTTGAACTCCGTTTTGCGAACGGTTTTCGCTCACATATTCTTATCACAACGAACTTCATTTCATATGAAGGACAGAAGTCCTGAATCCTTCTCCAGAACTCGGGAGGAACAGTTGAAGTTAGACTGAAAATTTTGCTAAGAATAGAGAACTTAAGAAGTTAGAAGTAGAGATCCCATAAGTAAAATTTTGATGTAGGATGAACATAGGAACTTTGATGTAAACATTTATCTGCTTATCAGATGTGTTTGCTTTATCTACTTAACAGATATGTTCTATTCTTTTATCTGCTTATCAGATATAGATTGACTTACGCTAGTATTATCTGTGATAGATGGCCAGTCGTTATTACTCACCGAGGCGAAGGATGATGCCGAGGGTTACACCAGGAAAAGTACTTGAAGCCTATCGCACCTACGGTATGAGTTGGGCGGCGGTTTAAGCGAAGTTCGATGAGCTATCTGCGATTATGGATGGACGCCCATGAGTACGGAGTGACAGGATACGACGGCATCAAGCGTTTACTCACTCGATTGCCAGTTGATTGGGAAGACTATGCAAGAGAAATATCGGGCGACTATATCTATCGGGCAGGCATTGACTATAACTTGATCGGAGATCTACCGAGGTTTGTCAGCCATCTCATATATGTCTACAGTGTGTACAGAGCTGCACCAAGAGGGCCCTATCTGCCACCAAGGGAGTACACTTGGCAGGACGACACGCCGGAATGGCTATACACCGAGGTCCCTCGAGTGGTCAACCCCGCGGTACCAAATGAGATGGGAGCAGGACATCGACCGGCGCATGTGACGAGAGCATCGCGACCTAGGTCATTGGGAGTACCAGTTCTTCCACCTATGACGTTCGGACATCCAATGCGACCGGCACCACCAGTTCCACCACCAATGACGACGCCTTATCATGAGGGGACATACATGGAAGCACATGATCATCGGAAGGCTATGTTCCTATCTTGCGATGTGTATGCGATAGGGATGAGAGAGCGGACCATCTCGGGCGTGCTAGAGAGGAAAGTTCGGAGGAGGAATCCGAGAGGACCCGAGAAGAAGAAGAAGATCCCGAGGAGGATCCAGTGAGGACAAGCTGCAAGAGAAAACCATGGAAACATGAATGCAAATATGGGCGAGCGGATATTAGTATCGTGTAGTATGTAGTATGTAGTATGTAGTATGTAGTAATGATGTTAACAAACAATGTAGAAGCATAGTATTTTAAGACGCCTTATCACTAGTATATAGTTGACAGTGGTACACATAGTACAGTGTGTACTTAGCTTCCTTTTGCGCTTAATGGCTTGTACAGAATAGTCCTTTTAAGGCAAAGTTTTCCATAAATATATATGATGATGACCCAAGATGGGCTTTTATGAACATTAAGTTGTGCGGAAAGAATGATGGTTGTTTAAGAAGTTTCATGACACGATTTTATAAAGATATTATGTATAATCAATGCAATGAACATTACTCGAATACTAACTACGTTTTATTAACGAATGCCGCCAAGACGTGCACCTCGGCGAGTGAGTGAGAGGCAGGGCGGGCGAGAATACCGGGTTGAAAATGAAGAGATCCGGTACCACCCCACCTCCACCGACCGTAGGGTTGAGGAGTTATTTTAAGGCGAAACCCGCCTCCTTCAATGGCAAGGGAAGCCACGAGGATGCCGAGCAGGTGGGTCGGGGCTATCGAGCAATTTTGATTTCCTTGATTGTACTACGCAAGAAAGGTTATCTTCGTGACATTCCAACTCACGGACGGTGACTTACGGTGGGAGGCAAGGAGAAAGACATTGACCGGAACAAATGGAATACTTTACAGGACGACTTCAAAGCGAAATGTATGATAAGTACATTCCCAAAAGCTATCGGAATAAAAAGGAGATTGAATTTTTCACCTGAAACAGGACAAGATGTCGGTCACTGAGTATGACCGACTGTTCTGCGATATGTCTAGATATGCCCCGGATTTAGTGAATACTGACATGAAAATGTCAGAAAAATTCAAGGCAGGACTGAGACATGAGATAAGAATGTCGATGGCAGGTCATGGCGACTAAACTTATGCGGAGGCTCTTAGTCGGGCGTTAGACATAGAGGTTGCGATGCTCGAGGAGAAATCGCACCGACCCGATCCACGAATATCGGTGACAAAGGAAGCGCAAATGGGAAGGAAGTTTAACAACAACAATTTCAACCGAGGAGGCTTTAATAACAACAACAAGAGGCCATGGCGAGATAACATGGCTCATGAGAACGAGTTGGAGGAGACCGTATTTACTCCACTACCGAGAGATAGTAAGGATTCCACCATGCCCGAAATGTAATAAAAGGCACACGGGTGTGCATGGTGGAAATCCCATTTGCTATAAGTGTGGCGTAAGGGCCACTATGCAAATGAATGCCACAGGATTCGCCCGATAACTATGGGAGGCCAAATCAATCGAGGCTCCTTGACCGTTAAGGCAATTCGGACCAACCCCACCACAACAGCAAGCATAAGAATGACAAGAACAGCAGAGACAGCAGAAGCGGCAACCGCGGTAACAACGAGAATCAATAGAGGCAAGCACCTCGTCGGCGCAACCAGCTCGAGCCGAGCCTATGCACTACATAGGCGTCGAGCAGCGAGAATCAAGGTAACCTAGCGGGTATTGGATTGCTTTGTAATATACCTATTATACTTACATTCGATCTGGTGCTTCGCATTCTTTCATTTCAAAAGCATGCGTTGATATGTTAGAACTTAACCACGAGGAAACAAATCGAGAAATGAGAATCTCATCACCTATAGGAGGTATTATGACCGTTACTCATGCTTGCTCGAACTTAGAATTGAACTTAGGCTCAATTAAGGTTCTAGCAAATAACTGAGCGTAATACCTATGGGGATGTAGATATAATCTAGGGATGGATTGGTTGGCGAAAACCATTCCACGATCTTATGCGAGGAGAGAAGAATTTCGATGCAACCACCGGAAAAGAAGCTATGAATTTTATGGGATTAGTATGGAAAGAAAATCTCAATAATATCCGCACTCAAAGCCGGAGAATTATGAACAAGAAGGAATGTCAAGCATTCCTTGTGTATCTAAATGGAGAGGAAAAGGCGAGTAAGGGTCGAAGGCGTGGAAATTGTTCGAATTTCCGGGCGTCTTTCTGAGACATTACCAGGACTACCCCGGATAGGCGGCTAGAATTCTGAATTGATGCGGGCGGGATCGGCTCCGATGTCAAAAGCGCCTTAGAATGGCACCCAGGAACTCGAAGAGTTGAAAATCAAATTCAAGAGTTATTGGACTTGGGTTTTATAAGGCCAAGTGTTTCACCATGGGGCGCTTTGTCCTATTGTCGAGAAAAGGATGGTTCGTTAAGGATGTGTATTGATTATCGAAATTAAACAAATTGACGCTCAAGAACAAATATCCGCTACCAAGGATGAGCGATTTGTTCGATCGGTTGAGAGGTGCAAGCGTATTCTCAAAAATCGATCTTAAATCGAGACACCATCAATTAAAGGTGCGACCGGAAGATATATCTAAGGCGACATTCCGAACAAGGTATGGTCACTACGAGTTTGTAGTAGTGCCGTTCGGACTAACTAACGCACCTGCCGTGTTTATGGATCTTATGAACAGAGTGTTCCATCCATACTTGGATAAGTTTTTCTTAGTCTTCATAGATGATATTCTCATCTATTCAAAGAACGAGGAGGAACATAAGGAACACTTGAGAATAGTGTTACAAACCCTACGAGCCGAACAACTTCATGCTAAATTCAGCAAGTGTGAATTTTGGCTTAAAGAAGTAATATTCCTTGGACACATTGTGTCAGCGGAAGGAATAAAAGTTGATCCGGCAAAGGTCGAGGCTGTACAAGGATGGAAAGCGCCGACCACTCAAAATGAAATCCGGAGTTTCCTGGGATTAGCTGGTTACTATAGGAGATTCATTGAAGGATTCTCCAAGATATTAAGGCCAATGACACAGCTACTCCGAAAGGGGATTAAATTTACATGGACTGATGAGTGTGAGGCAAGTTTCCAAACGTTAAAAGAGAAACTGACTAGTGCACCGGTATTAGCTGTTCCAGATTCAAACAAGAAATATGTTATCTATACTGATGCTTCCAAAAATGGACTTGGTTGTGTACTGAGCAAGAAGGAAAGGTAATAGCTTACGCATCGAGACAACTTAGGCCACATGAGTTGAACTACCCAACTCATGACTTAGAACTGGCAGCTGTGGTCCATGCACTAAAGATTTGGAGACATCATCTTTACGGAGTAAGATGTGAAATCTTTACTGACCACAAAAGTTTAAAATACTTTTTGAGCAAAAGATCGAACATGAGACAAAGGAGATGGCTCGAATTAGTAAAAGACTACGACTGTGGCATAAACTATCATCCAGGGAAAGCTAATGTAGTAGCAGATGCCTTAAGTCGTAAAGATCAATCAAAGCTTGGATGTCTCTTGACAAAGGAAGGAAAACTCATCGAGGAGTTTGAGAAAATGTCAATAGAGATAGTCGAACCACCAAGGACAATCATGGATAATGTTGCTACACTTACTATGATGTCCGATTTAAGGAATAAAATCATAGAAGAACAAAGAAAGGATGAGGAACTAGAAAAGATAAGAGTTAAAGTGAGAATGGGAGAACAGAAAGGTTTCAAGGAAGCAGCTGATAATGCTATATTGTTTGAGGAAAGGCTATGCATTCCAAACAATGACGAGCTTAGAAATGAAATCATGAGTGAAGCTCATGATACTCCTTATACCGCCCATCCAGGTAGTACCAAAATGTACCAAGACCTACGAGGAAAGTTACGGTTGAAAGGAATGAAGAGACATAGCCTCTTTCATGAGCGTTGTCTTAATTGTCAACAAGTAAAGGCATTACATCAAAGGCCATATGGAAAGCTGCAACATTTGGAGATACCGAATGGAAATGGGACGACATAGCTATGGATTTTGTAGCAGGTTTACCCAAGTCATAAAAGGAAACATCTTTGCTATATGGGTAGTAGTGGATCGCCTTACAAAATGTGCTCACTTCCTACCAATTGAATCACCTATGGGTCCGACAAGTTAGCTCACTATATGTGAAGGAAATTATGCGTGCATGGAATACCGAAATCTATCACTTGATAGAAATTGAAGTTTACTTGATTTTGGGTAAGCTTACAAAAGGAATTGGGGACGAAGTGAATTTCGGCCGACTTTTCATCCACAGACAGACGGCCAATCGAACGAGCGAGCGATCAACGCTAGAGGATATGTTGAGAGCGGTAGTATTGGATCGGGCGCAACTTGGGAACAAGTTTTACCGCTTATTGAGTTCGCCTACAATAATAGTCATCGGCGACAATCAACATGGCCCCATATGAAGCATTGTATGGAAGAAAATGTCGATCACCACTTTCTTTGGGATGAAGTTGGTGAAAGGAAAATTTTAGGGCGAATCTGATGGAAGAAATGATTGAAATTGTGCGCGAGATAAGACAAAGAATAAAGGAAGCTCGGGATAGGCAAAATCATATGCGATGCCCGGAGATCCGAGCTAGAATTTGAGTGTGGAGACAAGGTTTTCCTTAAAGCCTCTCCGTCAAAAGGCATTGTAAGATTTGGGGTAAAGGGAAAGTTGAAACCACGATTTATAGGACTTTACGAGATCCTTGAGAAAATCGGTCCTGTAGCTTATAGACTAGCATTACCACCGAGTTTGGGTAATGTTCATAATGTGTTTCACGTGTCTCAACTGAGAAAATACGTGTATGACCCAAAACACGTAATACATCATGATGACGTGGTCTTAAATCCCGATATGAGCTACGAAGAGGAACCTGTGGCTATTTTGGACCACAAGGTTCAATAGTTGAGAAATAAATCAATCCCATTAGTGAAAGTCCTATGGAGACATCACGGACATGAAGAAGCTACGTGGGAACTCGAGGACGCGATGAAAGAACGATACCCCGAACTCTTTTGAGGTATGCAAATTTCGAGGATGAAATTTTTTTTTTTTTAGGGGTAGAATGTAATATCCCGTAGTTTTAATACTGAATTACGATAATAAAATCCGTAATTAGCATTATAATTAAAATCTTAATTAGTCGACTCTTGACTTTGACCAAGAATAATTAGATAATGTGCGTGTGAGATTCATCGAGGCTTAGTGAATTAAGGAATATAATTTTCAATATTCCTTGAGCGTAATTTTCTAACGTCGAATAAATTCGACGATTCGTCTTCTGATATTATTAGCGATTGTGTTAATTTGAAATTCTATTATTATAGGAATAAATAAAGTTGTAAAAACTTTATTTTGAACATTTTAGAGATAATCAAACTATCGAATTTAGAGGCGTTTCAAACGTCTACGTTTAGAATAATCGATAACTTTAACATATGATCTCGGAATTATAAAATTCCAATTCCTATAATTATATTATTATATAAGAGCATTATTTATCATAAAATAATGCTAGAAAATTTAAGAATGCAATGTACCTTATTTAATGGGTTTGAAAACCCTAAATATTTAAATTAGGGTTTATGATCTAAATTATTTTAAATACTTTTCTATGATTAAATTTATTATCTAAGGCATATAATATGTCACATAAATATGTAGTAGCTATTTTATACAAGAAAATCAAATGTTTGGAATATAAGCCTAATTTTCGAAAATGTGAGTTTCTTAAGTACAATTTAATATTTAATTCTTATCTAATTAATTATATATGATAATTATTATATTATTATGATGTCATTAAGGAAAAAATGAGGTGTATTACAACTTGCACAAGTGGAGGCACAATTGTGCTCCAAAAGTGGCGAAAATCTTAGGTTTTAAAGTATGATTTTATGTGATATTATCATCTTATAATTAATAAATGAATATGAGTTGGATCTTATCATATTATAGGTGTAAAGTAGAGATCATTAGCTATTGAAACAAGTCATCCATGGCCTTTGGACTATAGTGGCCGAAATTGTTGAAAAAATGGGTGGAAAATAATTAAATTCATACTATATGATATGGCCACTTGTATAGTTGAAATATTTGACTTTTCTAAAGCAACTTTATGCTATAATTATAATATGATAATAATATAATATATAATAAGAAAATAAATAAAATCCTAGCCTAATGTAATGAAGGTGGCGAGAATTACACAAAGAAGGCATAATGTGTTAATTCTTTTAATTTTGATAATTATGATATAAATTAATAATTAAATTATAATATAACATAATAAAGTATATAACATAAGGAATAAAAATAAAATCAATCCTAAGACCTAGAATAGGCGACACACACATTGTCACACTATGTGATAATTTCATTATTTCATGCCAACTATGATCCAAGTTGCAAATTAATTAGGGGATAAGATACATCATGAAATGTATGTGATAAGGATCAAAATATTTGTCTTTAGCCAAAGGAGGTGGCCGAAATTTAGGACCAATTTGTGCAAGTGTATAGTTGATATTTTTATGAAATTATTACACTACAAGTTGCTTAAGCTTATAAATATAACATTAGCACTTCACTCATCCATTTTGCAACCTAAAGAACCGAAAATTGTGTGAGAAAAATTGAGGAGTGTTCATCAAATTCCAATCCCAAATCCTTAGTAAATAAGCCGTGCCGATCAAAATTCGTACCGATTACAAGGTTAAAAATCTTACGATCTTCGCATACATGCTTGAATTTTCGATTTTCATCCGTTAGAATTTATGTTATAAGCTTAGTATATATATGCAATTTTCGAAAATCTTAGAACATATGTTAATATGTTTAGATATTATGTTTATATGATGTTATTAAGCATGTATTATAATTATATCATGAAATTAAGCATGCTATTAAATTTAATGTTTGGACCGAAAACTTAGGGGTACCATATGTTGATGATTATGATTTTTAATTGTTGTTTTGAGCATGAAATCATAATCTAGGGTATTAAATATGCTTATATGAATTTATGTAGAATTTTTGGAAAACAATAGCCTATAATTTATTGAATACCGAAAATATATGTATAAGTTATAGTGTTGTGATATAATTCATATTTAAGTGATATAATAGCATATTAAGTGTGTAGATTCATAATATATGGTTGTGAGAATTTATTGAAATTTATAAATATTATTTAGACTTAAGTTGAAATTTTCAAACATGACTTAGGTAAATTAAATTCAATAGTTCATAATAAATAACAATTATGTTGTAATAAGCATAATTGGGGGTGATTAATTGATATATGAATTTATTGGAATTTTTAAAAATCATTTGTTGGGTTATTTATGAAAAATCGAAAACATTAGTATATAATACTAAGGTGTATAAATTTTATTTGACTAAGGTAATTACATATTATTAATCACATGATAAAATAGTGTGACATGTGAATTTATAAGAATTTTTGCACAAGTCTAAGCTATTTAATTTATAATGACCGAAAATTTCATAATATGTGCATTAATGATATAAATTTATTTTATCAAGGATAATTACATAATATGATCTAAAATAATGTTTTAGACATAGTATGATTTTATAGGAATTTTTGGAACAAGAATTGCACATAAAATGATAAAATTTCATAAATAGTTGAAAAAGTCAAATGTTGACTTTTGTTGACCAAAGTCAAAATTGTTGACTTTTGGTTGACTTAGTCAAAATAGTTGACCAAAATCGTTGACCAGGTCAGCGGACGCATAATTGATAATGCGTGATCAATGTGACGTAATGCGTTTAGTAACAATGCTACTTACGTTACGTAAGTACATTAAAGCGTCATTATATCTTAAAAGGTAGAATACCCTTTATATGTTGAGAAATTTCATAATCGACATCAATCGATTAGGAAGCGTTAAAATAAGTCCGGCGTTAGCCTTATTTGATCGTGAGAGGTTATAGACTATGTTCGTCTCTATCAAGCGTGACCGACGTACTAAAATAATGTCACGACCCGCTCGGTTAACCGGAGTGGCGGACTATTAATAGGAATATAGAACTAAAGATTTAACATACACTTATACAATTTAGTTCAAAAGGGTTTAGCCAATGATCGAGGATATAATGATCCGAAAGACTTCAGTTCACCGTTATAATATTGACATGAAAGTAAAGCAGTTCGAGTTGCGTGGAAAGAGTGTGAATACATATATGACGATATGTATTGAGGTTATCCATTTCTAATGAACATGAAGGACACATGGCTTTCTCAGCGTTTCTCCATCATCAAGAATCGAGCTCGACTGCACGTTTAAAACAAACATGCAGGCTAAGTACAAAACTTGTACCCGGTGGACTTATGCCGAAAACATTTTATTTTCATTTAATTACTACGCGATATAATGGTAAGACACGAGGGTTTTGTTTGAAAAATGCGCTTGTGCTTACTAAAATATTTTCTTGAGTTTATAAAAGTTGCTTGGCAAGCATTTTCTTGGTGTCGTAATCCGTATCCCTTATTAGCATGTTATCACATTATCATAGTCGAAAGTCGTGAAGGAGGCCTCGCCTGCGACCCGTGACCGCCGTGAATCGTCCTTACAAAGACGGTCACCATCGGTGTACCGTTAATCTGGCGGTATAAGCCTTCCAAGATAGAATCCGATATCGATTTTCATTCATAAGTTGGGAATAACCCATCAACATCACATCATACATGGATAGGATCGATACAAAGCGTAAACATTTTGGCGGTAATCATTTAAAGAATTTCAGTATTTGTTGAAAAGTACTGTAAACAAAGACAGTTGAAAAGAGCAGCAAAGTTGTTTCATTTTGGTAATAAAGCCCACCTGGAAATTATCGTTCGTCTTTATTGTTTTCCTTACTCGTTAACGTCCAGCTGGTGCGTCAGCGTCCACACCTTTATATAAAAAGGATGCTTTAGTACGTCGTTTACGTAATTCGAGACTTATCAAGTCTTATAAAATAATTCGATATTTCATATCGTGCGAATTAATTCCTTAATGAATTTAATTCGTTTCTTAAACAATATCAATTTAACATTTCTAATCTTTCGATAGAAACGAGATATGTGTTATAAATGACCAATTTACCCCTCTTAGTAAATGGTCCAACGTTTTCTCACGTCTTTCGATTTCATGACTTTAAACATGAAATCCTTTCATATTAACAAGATATCATTAGCAAATGATCGTCTTACGCATATTCACGTATTTATCGAGCGTCTTTAAATGCGTTGATTTCAAAGTCGACAATTTTGACTTTTCTTAGTAATTGATTACTAAGTCTTATTTTAGTATTAAATTCTTTAAAATCAATTTCTAATTGATTTCTTTTTATAAACTGTTTTAATATGTTTAAAATAATTTTAAACATATAATTCATTATTAATGATGAATTTAAGGATTAAAAATCCTTATTTCTATTTTAAAATAGCTCATGGCTATTTTGAATTTTATCACTCAAATATTTTGAAAATCATCCAATAATTTCCAAATATGTCTAAAATAATATTTAGACATATAATTTATTAATAAACATGATTTAAAAGGATTTAAAAATCCTTAAAAATCCTTAAATGTTTTCGGTAATCATTATAAATTACCAAATGATGTCTAAAAATTTTCTTAATAATATATAGTGTATTAATATACACTATGGTCATTAATATGTCATAAGATCAACAAAACATTGTTCAATCATCACCCTAGTATTTTCATAAGGTCTCGGCATTTATGAAATAAATGTCTAATAATTTTCTAAAATTGAATAAATTACTACAAGGTCTAAACATTAGTTCATAATATATTTATGTCACATAACTCATGATATAACAATTATATACCATATAAATGGTATTCTAGCCTCGACCCTTTACACTAAACATAACAACGATTTTATAAAATTTCCAAATAATTATGTCATGCTCTTAACTATAGTGTAACAATGTATCATCATAAAATACATCAAGAACAATTTTATTCATCACCAAATTTAGCTCAAGCTCTCGGTTTATTTGAATAAAAATTGTATTTGATTTTTAAAATTCTAATAAAAACATAGGATGCATAAAACACATTTAGAACAACAATATAACATTGCATGTTACAAAATAAAGTCACACATCAATATATACATATATATATAGCTTGGTATTTTTGAAAATAAGTTGGTAGGATTTTCTAAAATTTTCAAATAAATCATAGGTGCATAAATCATACTCAAGATCAATTATATGCAATTGCATGTCATGAAATAAATTCACATACTAATATATAAATATACACATGTTGACTTTTTGAAAGAAATAGCATAGGTTACTCCAAAATGCCAAATAAATTTCTATGTACTCCCGATACATCATAAATCAATAATATCATTTGCATGTATCAAATAAAATCATACATCTACCTATTTCTTTCTTATGCTCTCGGCCATTTCAAAGTTCTTCATATATGTTTGGACAAAATTTTTAAAACATGTTTCAACCTTGATTTATCATCTATATATCCTTGAACAATATACTACCATAGTTTGAAATTTCATGAAGTTAAAACCCACATGCAATCCATTGCTAAGAACAAGAATACATTTTACATACTACTCATCACCAAATACACATGCATTAGAAAAATTTACCAACTAAGATCATCAAAGCACATGCGTTGCTCGAGCAAAATTTGAAACTTATCAACCAACACCAAGCTTTTGATCGATCCTACCTTGATGATATGAATTAATGGAACAATGATTAAGGTTCCAAGCTAGGTATAGGAGAGAAGAAGAAGAATCAAAGCTTGGAGGGAGAGGAGGTCTCGACCTCTTCGAAAATGGAGAAGAAAAATGGTGTTTTGAGAGAGATGAGAGGTTTGGAGAGAGATAAAGTGAGATGTTTGAGTGTAGAGTGAAGAATGACACAAAATCTGAAAATATCCCCCTTATTCCCCTTCACTCGGCCATCTCTCTCACTTGCACACACAAAGGACTCTTCAACTTATAATGCTATTTTATTCACTAATGGGTTCCCAATCATTAGTTCTTACACAAGATGTCTTGAAATAGGTAAAGTATATATATTTAGTGGAGACTCAAGTATAAAATCTGAAATTATACATACATACATGCAAATGTGAGGTAAATGAAACAATTAAGATTTATATACATATATATAGTAGCTCTCGGCTACTTGGCCAATTAATGGTTAAAATTCTGTTTTCATGCTAATTATTGATGTATAAATCATAATATATGATTTAGATGATATTTAATAACATAGGTTAACTTAATAGTATAAAGGAAGAAAGAAATTCAACTTATATACTACATAAATGGCTATCGACCATTTCGTTAAAACATAAGTTAAAATTTCATTTCATGTCACTAATAGGTATATACACCTTGGTATATGATTTAAATAAATAATCATAGCATAGAATAATTAAAAGGACAAAGATTTGAAGAAAACCTAATTTCATAATATTAGGGTTTTCGAAACTAAATTGAGCTTTTACTCATTCCTATGTTCAAGCATTAATTAAATGCTTATTAGTACTGTAATATCATAAAAATACCATAAGAAATAAATTCCTAAAGTTTCTTGATCATTAAAACCATCGTTCGTCTTATCTCTAGCGTTGACGTTTAAAAGCGTCTCAAAAGCGTTACGTGTCGACTCATCTTTAAAATGGTCGTAAATACTTGTAATCTCATCATAAAAATTATTCCATTAATAATGGAATATAATTCCAACTTGATTGCTTAAAATTATCATAACATTTCAATAGTCGATATCGTTCGGCGTTAAAACGTATTGTCGATAAAAGTTAATACTTTCGATTTCTTTCACTCAACGACTTGCGTGAGTGTGTACAGAATTTATTCCTTGCAAACAATTGAAATCATACTTGATTTCATATGTGATTGATTTCATGGCAAAATTTTATTTCTGGGTTTTAAAGGCCGTAATTAGAGCTTTAAAAGCTGCGGGTTATTACATCTACCCCTTAAATGAAATTTAGTCCGAAATTTGTATACCTTCAAAGAATAATCTGGGTATCGTTCCTTCACCGTATCTTCTAGCTCCCACGTGGCTTCTTCTTGTCGTGGTGATTCCATGACACTTTGACCGTGAAATTGATTTGTTCCTCGGTTGTTGCACTTTATGGTCTATTATTGCGATAGGCTCTTCTTCATAACTCATATGCGGGTTTAGAACTACGTCGTTTTGACGGATCACATGTTTTGGATCGTACACATATTTCCTTAGTTGAGATCGTGAAATCGTTATGCACGTTTCCCAGTTGGGCGGAAGAGCGACTTATGAGCTCTTGAGCCTATTCTTTCTAGGATCTCATATGGTCCTAGGTAGCGGGGTCTTAGTTTTCCTTTCACTTAAATCTTGTGATCCCTTTCGATGGAGAGACTTTGAAATACTTTGTCTCAACTTCAAATGCAGCTCCGATCTATGCGTGTCGAGATAGGATTTGTCTATCTTGAGCTTCCTTGATTCTTTGTCTAATCGACGGACGATTTCAATCATTTCATTCACCGCTTACGGCCTATTGTTTTCTTTCACCTACTTCATCCCGATAAAGTGGTGATCTGCACTTTTGCCATACAAAGCTTCATATGGGGCCATATCAATCGTAAACTGATAACTATTATTGTAGGCAAACTCGATAAGAGGTAAGATGTCCTCCCATTTGCCCTCGATCCAATACCACGATTCTCGGCATATCTTCTAGGGTTTGGATTGTCCTTTCGGCCGCCCATCGGTTTGTGGGTGAAATCTTTGTCTTGAAGTTTAACCTTGTTCCCAATTCTTTTGTAGGCTTATCGAAATTTTGATGTAAACTTGGAGTCTCTATCCGATGTGATGGATTTTGGTACTCCATGTAGCCGTATCACTTCTTTTACATATATTTGGGCTGGTCTATCACTCCATATGTATTTTGGATTGGTAAGTGGCGCACTTGGTGAGTCTATCACTATTACCCACATGGTAGTGTTTCCTTTTACGGATTTGGGTAAATCCGTGCGAAATCCATCGTTATTTAGTCCCACTTCCATTCGGTATACCCAGCGGTTGTAACTTTCCATAGGGACGTTGGTGTAAAGCTTTTACGTTGGCAAACAAAGCAACGTTCTGAAAGAAGCTATGTCTCGTTTCATGCCTTCCCACCGAATTTCTCTTTTAGGTCTTGGTACGTCTTACGTCTTTGCTGGGTGGGCGGTATAAGGTGTATCATGAGCTTCACTCATTATGTTGTTCAATTTCAACATCGTCGAGAACACATATTCTTCCTTTGAATATTAAAGCATCATCGATGCTTCACGGAAATTTTCAATTCATGATTCTTACTCTTTCTCTTATCTTTTCAACTTTTCCTCAATCCTTTGTCTCTCAATGATCCTTTTCTTAGATCGGGTGTCATGGTGAGCGTGGCGATCTGATTCTTGATCGTCTCGGTTGTTTAATCAACTCAATTCTTAATTTGCTGAATTCTCGACAAGTTTATCTTCTTGTGTCGGGAGATATCCCATTGAGTTTGATTCTTACGACTCAGGCGTCGGCCACATTAACTTTACACGGGTGGTAGTTAATACCACGGTCGTAATCTTTTACTAGTTCGAGCCATCTTCTCGCCTCGTGTTTAGATCTCTTTGCTCGAAAAAGTATTTCAAACTCTTATGATCGTATAAATTTAGCATCTCACTCCGTGAGATGGTGTCTCCATATTTTCGGTCATGAACCCTTCTTGCTAACTCTAAATCGTGTGTTGGGTAGTTTAACTCATGTGGTCTAAGTTGTCGTGATGCGTATGCTATTACTTTTCCTCTTGCATCAAAGCGCATCCTAGTCCATTCTTGAGGCATCGGTATAAACCACATATTCCTTATCCGATTCGGGATGCTAACACGGTGCACTTGTTAACTTTTCCTTGAGTTCTTGAAAACTTCGCCTCACATTCCTCGGTCAGTGTACTTAACTCCCTTCCGAGTAATTGGGTCATTGGTGCTTGCTATTTTGGAGAATCCTCAATGAATCTCCTATAATAACCATTAACCCTAGAAAACTCGGATCTCATTACGAGTTCGCGGTGATTTCCATTCTTGTCTTCTTCCACTTTGGTGGATCTACTTTGATTCCATCGGCAGACACGATGTGTCCTAGGAACATTACTTCCCTCGACCAAAACTCGCATTTCTTTGAACTTTGCAAACAATCTTTCATTCCTCAAAGTTTGTAACACCATTCTTAGATGTTCCTTATGGTCTTCTTCATTTTGAATAGATGAGAATGTCATCTATGAAAACCAATACAAACTTGTCCAATACGGATGAAACACTCGGTTCATGAGGTCCATAAACACCGCTGGTGCATTAGTTAATCGAATGGCATAACTACAAATTCATAATGGCCATATCTTGTTGAATGCGGTTTAGCTATATCTTGGTCGTACCTTGAGTTGATGGTATCGACTTGAGATCAATCTTTGAAAATATACCCGCTCCTCTCGATTGATCAAACAAATCGTCGATTCTTGGTAAGGATATTTATTCTTGGCGTCGTCTTGTTCGACTCTCGATAGTCTATACACGTCCCAGGATCCATCCTTTTCTTGACGAACAATACAGGCGCTCCAAGTGAAACACTAGGTCTAATGAAACCTAGGTCCAGCAGTTCTTGGTTTGGATTTTCGGTTCTTCCAATTCCTTTGGGGCCGTTCTAGGGTGTCTTTGATCTGAGCCGATCTGGTTCCGGTCGATGGTAAATTCAATTGTCTATCGGGGTAATCACGGTAGATCCTTGAAATACATCGAAAATTCCTTAACAATTTCAATGTCTTCTATCTTGATTCGGCTTTTCTTCTCGTTCGGTAAGCGAGAAAAGCATGGTATCCTTTCTTATTCATCATTTTCCTTGCCTTCAATGCGAGACACAATTGGGACTCTCTTTCCCATGCGATTCCATGGAAATCGTTGCTTCTTGCCGGAAAATGAAATGATATTTTCCTTTCCTTGCAAAGAATCGTGGGTGGTTTCGCGCTAACGATCCATTCTAGGATTATATCTCGTCACCCATGGACATTATGTGCGGTTATTTGCTAGAACCCTTAGTGATCCTAAGTTCAACTCTAGGTTCGGCGAGATGCGTGTGATCATAATTCCTCCTATAGGTGAAGAGATTCTCATATCTGATTTGCCTTTATTGCACTAAGTTCCAACGGATCTACGCATGATTTTGCTATAAAAGTGTCGAAGCTTTGTGTCGAACAATACTATAACGAGCATGTTGAGAAGGATTCCCATACCGCCGGTTTCCACGGTCTGTTCGTTTGTTGCGGTGCAAGCATACGCTCTAGCTTGGGGTAGCTGCGGTGACGGGTGCTTGCCTTTCTTGAAATTTATTCTTGTTATGCAAATTTCTTGTTGCACCGGCGTTGCCGTTAATGGTTCTTGTCTTCGTTCTTGAGGTGGCTGCCACCGTGGTTGTGGTAATTGTTGTTGTGGCTGTTGCATTTGTTGTGGTTGGGGCTGAAATTGGATAGCCCTCGGTTGGACATTACGGGTTGGTTCGACCTTCAATTGTTTCGAATGTACCCCGGACGAAAGTTTGCGTAATGTCCTTTCATACCACACCTAAAACAGTTTCCACGCCCGCCATGCACATCCACATGTGCATCTTTCGGCATTTTGGAGCACGGAAGAGCCCTTGTTTGCTCTTGTAGTCCCTTCTTTGGAGGAATAAAAGTGGCTTCCTCCATCCTTGCCCTGGTTTCTTTGAGTTCCCACTGCTGTTTGTTACCCTTGTTTTCAAAGCTTCCCTTTACTATTTCCAAAATTAGCATCCCATTTTCTCTTTCCTCTATCCATAGTATTACGCATCCGGTGATCCCGACTTATCATCGGCATTCTTTGCCTCAATGTCTAAAGCCGTGTAAGAGCCTCGATTATAAGTCATGTCTCCAAGACCAGCGAGAGACATTCTTATTTCTGGCCTTAACCCTGATCTAAATTTCTCGGCCATCTTTAAATCCGTGTCCACTTGATCGAGTGCATATCTAGACATTTCGCAAAAAGTGCGATCGTAATCGGTGACCGACATCTTTTCTGTTTAACAAGAAAAATTCATGTTCCTTTTATTCTTGTAACTCTTTGGTACATACTTATCATATACTTCCTTTTAAAATCTTCCCAGTCAATTCTTCCATACGCTCTGCTTGTGAAAGTTTTCTTCGGCCTCCCACAATCGTGAGCCCATTTAACTGGAAAGCTACACACGATAGTCTTTCTTGTGTTGTGCACCTTAGAAAAGTGAAAATTCTCTCGATGGTTCTCATCCACTGTTCAGCATCTTGGGACTACCTTTCCCATTGAAAGTTGGAGGGTTTTGTCTTAAAAACAATTCCTCTATCCTGTGATCGGGGTTGAGGTGGAGTGGTTGAGTCTGACTTGTTCCTCTGTTCGGAGTTCTACCCGTCTCCTAGGTGCCTCTGCCTCTTACTTCTCGTTCGGGGTGCAGTCTAGGAGGCGTTACATTGTGTAAAATATATCATTAGCATCATATATCATTTTTATAACTTGAATATGTGCAAATTCATTTCTTTGCCTTTTAGAGCGATAACTTAAATAAAACATTTCATTCTTATTATACATGAATTTGTTGCAAAGCCTTCTTGAATCACACATACATACAATTGCAAAAGCACTATAGATAGCGTGCTTTGCAAACACAAGTCCTTACATCAAAGATTACTTACATACTTGCTTCCAAAATATTTCAAAAGAAAAGGCCATACATATCGGCCTTAAGGCTTCTAAAAATTCATGTCATACTGCGGCTTTATAGCCTTACAAAATTTTGTTTTCCCCACTGTTCAAGTTTTCAATAGCATAAATAAAACATACGTAAAATAGATAACATAATCCTTGACTTTACATCAACATCACTAGCTACATCAACTCCTAGAATCTTCCTCATCTTCTTCCCGATCTCTTCCTCCTCATCCGAATCATCAACTGGCCAAATGCTCTAGAGGTCCTGCTCCATTACTCTCTACCATCGGGATGTCACGCGGTGGACCATAATCCACACGAATCGGGCTATAGGCTATCGTGGATGGGGTTATACCATCAAGAGTACTGTCACGCTAATCCGTCTTGTCGGCGGAAACTCTCATTGGTGGTAGGGTGCTGCCATCGGTGGTAAAGGCGGTAGTGGTGGGCGTGCGGATGTCCAAAATCGAGGTGGGAAAGCAGGGGCTCCCAGCGCTCTAGGCTGGCTTGCTCAAATGCTCTTTGAACAAGTCCTCTCGTCGATCCGATATCGTGGTACCGGGTCAACTATCAGTGGAACCTCGGTATCTGACCACTCGGTGACTCATCACGCCATGTATACTCCGTGGAGGAGATAAGGTCCTCTCGGTGCTGCGCCATAGATCTATATATCGTCGTCAGTGGTGATGAACTGGGTAGATCACCTATCAAATCATATCCTCGATCCTTGCGGTATATGTAATCCCGGACACCTCACGAGCATAATCTTCCCAATCACATGGAAGTATAGTAAAGAAGGCTTAATGCCGTCATAATCCGTCACGCCATAAACTCTCGCATTCCTCCACGGTCTAAAGTAATACATCGGGAACTCTCCTAAATCTCGCTTGACACATCCAGCTTCCCGGTGAATCTGAATAGTCTCTTGAGGGGTCGGGTTAGATCTATCCTCCTCCTCGCAATATAACGCATCTCACTCCGTCATCGCGATCAAAACTAACCGTTAGACACTACTAATACCTAATAGCAAATAGGGTAGCTTAGGACTTTAATTAATTAACTAGGATAAACTATTCAACCTTTAGTCGAACATTCTTAACCCGTCTAGTAAACAAAACTCCTATCGCTATGTTAAGCTACACGGTATTATAGATTCCTACATTCTATTCTAAAACTCAAGCTGAACTTTACAGACTCTACTGTATTTGGGAGCTGGAAAGAGATTCTGTCCTTCATAACAAATGAAGTTCAGAGCGTTAGGAATCATGGCGAAAACCATAAGTAAGCGAGTCTTATCGAGAGTGCGGTTAAAAACAAATTTACTGCGCAGTGCGAAAATTTTCATGATTATAACGACGTTTCGAGAAGATGCCAATAATGACAACATCGCGCTATGGCTACTGCCGACTTAGTATAACGATTATATCCACGCCTTCTAATTGAAGCTTGTTGTTCGATGTCTCGGTCCACGGTCACGCAAGTTGATAATTATAGTTATAATTGCTCACTTTGGTGTGACACGGCATCCATCTTCTTCATTCTTCGTAGTCGGCGTCGTTTCGATCATCTTTGCGTTTCCACTTTCGTCGTTCGAATTGAAATTAAAAATACATTCGGGCTTCTATCATTCTTTTATTTTCTTTCATTATGGGAACATACTTCCTATATCATCTCGTTCTTCTCGAGAATAGCATACTTTGTTATCGACATAGATTTCATAAGTCGTAAACATAACATTCAAACAACATCATACTTCATTCATACATTCGTCATTAATCATCATGATTCGTTTCAAACATGCTTTTCAACTTGACCACCCATTATCATTGCTATCAACTTTCAAAATTTAGGATTTTGAAAATTTTCATTCATAACTCATTATTTCAATTATCACCACATTCTGACTTTCCTTTTCCTTTTTCTTGAAAATCTTTTCAAATTTGATCATCATATAAAGATTTTCACTTCATAAGCTCAAAAAAACGATTACCTTTTCGATCGAGCTCGATGTGATGGAGTGTTGAGAATAGCGATAGATTTTCTAGAAGTCTAGTGACTCGATTCTGAACTTAGTTTTAGAAAAATGGGTTTCATAGAGCAACAGCTACGATACCACTCATCACGACCCGCTCGGGTTAACCGGGGTGAGCGGACTATTAATAGGAATATAGAACTAAAGATTTAACATACACTTATACAATTTAGTTCAAAGGGTTTGTAGACGGATCGAGGATATAATGATACGAAAGACTTCTGATTCACCGTTATAATATTCACATGAAAGTAAAGCAGTTCGAGTTGCGGCGGAAGAGTGTGAATACATATATGACGATATGTATTGAGGTTATCCATTTCTAATGAACATGAAGGACACATGGCTTTCTCAGCGTTTCTCCATCATCGACAGCAGAGCTCGACTGCACGTTTAAAACAAACATGCGGGGCTAAGTACAAAACTTGTACCCGGTGGACTTATGCGAAAACATTTTATTTTCATTTAATTACTACGCGATATAATGGTAAGACCTGAGGTTTTGTTTGAAAAATGCCTTGTCTTTACTAAAATATTTTCTTGAGTTTATAAAAGTTGCTTGCGAGCATTTTCTTGGTGTCGTAATCCGTATCCCTTATTAGCATGTTATCACATTATCATAGTCGAAAGTCGTGAAGGAGGCCTCGCCTGCGACCCGTGACCGACCGTGAATTGTCCTTACGGCTGCGGTCACCATCGGTGTACCGTTAATCCTAGCGGATATAAGCCTTGGCATAGAATCCGATATCGATTTTCATTCATAAGTTGGGAATAACCCATCAACATCACATCATACATGGATAGGATCGATACACAAGCGTAAACATTTGGCGGTGTCATTTAAAAATTTGGTGTTTGTTGAAAATCATAAACAAAGGCAGATTGAAAAAGCGACAAAGTTGTTTCATTTTGGTAATAAAGCCCACACGAAATTATCGTTCGTCTTTATTGTTTTCCTTACTCGTTAACGTCCGGTGGTGCGTCGTCGTCCGCTATATAAAAGGATGCTTTAGTACGTCGTTTACGTAATTCGAGACTTATCGAGTCTTATAAAATAATTCGATATTTCATATCGTATGAATTAATTCCTTAATGAATTTAATTAGTTTCTTAAACAATATCAATTTAACATTTCGTCTTTCGATGAAAGCGAGATATGTGTTATAAATGACCAATTTACCCTCTTAGTAAATGGTCCAGCGTTTTCTCGTCTTTCGATTTCATGACTTTAAACATGAAATCCTTTCATATTAACAAGATATCATTAGCAAATGATACGTCTTACGCATATTCAGCGTATTTATCGAGCGTCTTTAAATGCGTTGATTTCAAAGTCGACAATTTTGACTTTTCTTAGTAATTGATTACTAAGTCTTATTTTAGTATTAAATTCTTTGAAAATCAATTTCTAATTGATTTCTTTTTATAAACTGTTTTAATATGTTTAAAATAATTTTTAAACATATAATTCATTATTAATGATGAATTTAAGGATTAAAATCCTTATTTCTATTTTAAAATAGCTCATGCTATTTTGAATTTTGTCGCTCAAATATTTTGAAAATCATCAATAATTTCCAAATATGTCTAAAATAATATTTAGACATATAATTTATTAATAAACATGATTTAAAAGGTTTAAAAATCTTAAAAATCCTTAAATGTTTTCGGTAATCATTATAAATTACCAAATGATGTCTAAAATTTTCTTAATAATATATAGTGTATTAATATACACTATGGTCATTAATATGTCATAAGATCAACAAAACATTGTTCGATCATCACCTAGTATTTTCATAAGGTCTCGGCATTTATGAAATAAATGTCAATAATTTTCTAAAATTGAATAAATTACTACAAGGTCTAAACATTAGTTCATAATATATTTATGTCACATAACTCATGATATAACAATTATATACCATATAAATGGTATTCTAGCCTCGACCCTTTACACTAAACATAACAAACGATTTTATAAAATTTCCAAATAATTATGTCATGCTCTTAACTATAGTGTAACAATGTATCATCATAAAATACATCAAGAACAATTTTATTCATCACCAAATTTAGCTCAAGCTCTCGGTTTATTTGAATAAAATTGTATTTGATTTTTAAAATTCTAATAAAACATAGGATGCATAAAACACATTTTAGAACAACAATATAACATTGCATGTTACAAAATAAAGTCACATCAATATATATATATATATAGCTTGGTATTTTTGAAATAAGTTGGTAGGATTTTCTAAAAATTTTCAAATAAATCATAGGGTGCATAAATCATACTCAAGATCAATTATATGCAATTGCATGTCATGAAATAAATTCACATACTAATATATAAATATACACATGTTCGACTTTTTGAAAGAAATAGCATAGGTTACTCCAAAATGCGAAATAAATTTCTATGTCTCTCGATACATCATAAATCAATAATATCATTTGCATGTATCAAATAAAAATCATACATCTACCTATTTCTTTCTTATGCTCTAAGCCATTTCAAAGTTCTTCATATATGTTTGGACAAAATTTTTAAAACATGTTTCAACCTTGATTTATCATACTATATATCCTTAGAACAATATACTACCATAGTTTGAAATTTCATGAAGTTAAAACCCACGTGCAATCCATTGCTAAGAACAAGAATACATTTTACATACTACTCATCACCAAACACATGCATTAGAAAAAATTTACCAACTAAGATCATCAAAGCACATGCGTTGCTCAAACAAAATTTGAAACTTATCAACCAACACCAAGCTTTTGATCGATCCTACCTTGATGATATGAATTAATGGAACAATGATTAAGGTTCCAAGCTAGGTATAGGAGAAGAGAAGAAGAATCAAAGCTTGGAGGGAGAGGAGGTCTCGGCCTCTTGAGAAAATGGAGAAGAAAAATGGTGTTTTGAGAGATGAGAGGTTTGGAGAGATAAAAGTGAGATGTTTGAGTGTAGAGTGAAGAATGACACAAAATCTGAAAATATCCCCCTTATTCCCCTTCACTCTCGGCCATCTCTCCACACACACAAAGGACTCTTGACTTATAATGCTATTTTATTCACTAATGGGTTCCCAATCATTAGTTCTTACACAAGATGTCTTGGAAATAGGTAAAGTATATATATTTAGTGGGAGACTCAAGTATAAAATCTGAAATTATACATACATACATGCAAATGTGAGGTAAATGAAACAATTAAGATTTATATACATATATATAGTAGCTCTCGGCTACTTGGCCAATTAATGGTTAAAAATTCTGTTTTCATGCTAATTATTGATGTATAAATCATAATATATGATTTAGATGATATTTAATAACATAGGTTAACTTAATAGTATAAAGGAAGAAAGAAATTCAACTTATATACTACATAAATGGCTATCGGCCATTTCATTAAAACATAAGTTAAAAATTTCATTTCATGTCACTAATAGGTATATACACCTTGGTATATGATTTAAATAAATAATCATAGCATAGAATAATTAAAAAGGACAAAGATTTGAAGAAAACCTAATTTCATAATATTAGGGTTTTGAAACTAAGGATTGAGCTTTTACTCATTCCTATGTTCAAGCATTAATTAAATGCTTATTAGTACTGTAATATCATAAAAATACCATAAGAAATAAATTCCTAAAGTTTCTTGATCATTAAAACCATCGTTCGTCTTATCTCTAGCGTTGGCGTTTAAAAGCGTCTCAACGTTACGTGTCGACTCATCTTTAAAATGGTGGTAAATACTTGTAATCTCGTCATAAAATTATTCCATTAATAATGGAATATAATTCCAACTTGATTGCTTAATCGATAGAAACGAGATATGTTATAAACACCAATTTACCCTCTTAGTAAATGGTCCAACGCTTTTCACGCCTTTCGATTTCATGACTTTAAACATGAAATCCTTTCATATTAACAAGATATCATTAGCAAATGATACGCCCACGATATTCGCTATTTATCGAACGCCTTTCAGACGTTGATTTCAAAAGTCAACAATTTTCACTTTTCTTAGTAATTTGATTACTAAGTCTTATTTTAGTATTAAATTCTTCAAAATCAATTTCTAATTGATTTCTTTTTATAACTGCTTTAATATGTTTAAAAATAATTTTAAACATATAATTCATTATTAATGATTAATTTAAGGATTAAAAATCCTTATTTCTATTTTTAAAATAGCTCACGGCTATTTTGAATTTTGTCACCAAATATTTTCAAAATCATCCAATAATTTCCAAATATGTCTAAAATAATATTTAGACATATAATTTATTAATAAACATGATTTAAAAGGATTTAAAATCCTTAAAATCCTTAAATGTTTTCGTAATCATTATAAATTACCAAATGATGTCTAAAATTTTCTTAATAATATATAGTGTATTAATATACACTATGGTCATTAATATGTCATAAGATCAACAAAACATTGTTCAATCATCACCCTAGTATTTTCATAAGGTCTCGCATTTATGAAATAAATGTCTAATAATTTTTCTAAAATTCAAATAAATTACTACAAGGTCTAAACATTAGTTCATAATATATTTATGTCACATAACTCATGATATAACAATTATATACCATATAAATGGTATTCTAGCCTCGCCCTTTACACTAAACATAACAAACGATTTTATAAAATTTCCAAATAATTATGTCATGCTCTTAACTATAGTGTAACAATGTATCATCATAAAATACATCAAGAACAATTTTATTCATCACCAAATTTAGCTCAAAGCTCTCGGTTTATTTGAATAAAATTGTATTTGATTTTTAAAATTTAATAAAACATAGGATGCATAAAACACATTTTAGAACAACAATATAACATTGCATGTTACAAAATAAAGTCACACATCAATATATACATATATATATAGCTTCGGTATTTTTCAAAATAAGTTGGTAGGATTTTCTAAAAATTTTCAAATAAATCATAGGCATAAATCATACTCAAGATCAATTATATGCAATTGCATGTCATGAAATAAATTCACATACTAATATATAAATATACACATGTTCGACTTTTTTGAAAGAAATAGCATAGGTTACTCCAAAAATGCCAAATAAATTTCTATGTACTCCCAATACATCATAAATCAATAATATCATTTTGCATGTATCAAATAAAAATCATACATCTACCTATTTCTTTCTTATGCTCTCGGCCATTTCAAAGTTCTTCATATATGTTTGGACAAAATTTTTAAAACATGTTTCAACCTTGATTTATCATGCTATATATCCTTAGAACAATATACTACCATAGTTTCTAAATTTCATGAAGTTAAAACCCACATGCAATCCATTGCTAAGAACAAGAATACATTTTTACATACTACTCATCACCAAATACACATGCATTAGAAAAAAATTTACCAACTAAGATCATCAAAGCACATGCATTGCTCAAACCAAAAATTTCGAAACTTATCAACCAACACCAAGCTTTTGATCGATCCTACCTTGATGATATGAATTAATGGAACAATGATTAAGGTTCCAAGCTAGGTATAGGAGAAGAGAAGAAGAAGAATCAAAGCTTGGAGGGGAGAGGGAGGTCTCGCCTCTTGTAAAATGGAGAAGAAAATGGTGTTTTGAGAGAGATGAGGTTTGGAGAGAGATAAAAGTGAGATGTTTGAGTGTAGAGTGAAGAATGACACAAAATCTGAAAATATCCCCTTATTCCCCTTCACTCTCGGCCATCTCTCTCACTTGCACACACAAAGGACTCTTCAACTTATAATGCTATTTTATTCACTAATGGGTTCCCAATCATTAGTTCTTACACAAGATGTCTTGAAATAGGTAAAGTATATATATTTAGTGGGAGACTCAAGTATAAAATCTGAAATTATACATACATACATGCAAATGTGAGGTAAATGAAACAATTAAGATTTATATATATATATAGTAGCTCTCGGCTACTTGGCCAATTAATGGTTAAAAATTTGTTTTCATGCTAATTATTGATGTATAAATCATAATATATGATTTAGATGATATTTAATAACATAGGTTAACTTAATAGTATAAAGGAAGAAAGAAATTCAACTTATATACTACATAAATGGCTATCGGCCATTTCATTAAAACATAAGTTAAAAATTTCATTTCATGTCACTAATAGGTATATACACCTTCGTATATGATTTAAATAAATAATCATAGCATAGAATAATTAAAAGGACAAGATTTCAAGAAACCCTAATTTCATAATATTAGGTTTTCAAACTAAGGTTGAGCTTTTACTCATTCCTATGTTCAAGCATTAATTAAATGCTTATTAGTACTGTAATATCATAAAAATACCATAAGAAATAAATTCCTAAAGTTTCTTGATCATTAAAACCATCGCTCATCTTATCTCTAAACGCTGACGCTTAAAACGCCTCAAAACGCTACGATCGACTCATCTTTAAAATGGTCGAATACTTGTAATCTCATCATAAAATTATTCCATTAATAATGGAATATAATTCCAAGCTTGATTGCTTAAGAATTATCATAACATTTCAATAGTCGATATGCATTCGACGTTAAAACGTATTGTCGATAAAAGTTAATACTTTGATTTCTTTCACTCACCGACTTCATGTGAGTGTGTACAGAATTTATTCTTGTAAACAATTGAAATCATACTGATTTCATATGTGATTTGATTTCATGGCAAAATTTTATTTTACGGGTTTTAAAGACCGTAATTAGCTTTTTAAAATCAAGGGTTATTACATCCTACCCCTTAAATGAAATTTCGTCCCAAATTTGTATACCTTCAAAGAATAACTGGGTATCGCTCCTTCACCGTATCTTCTAGCTCCCACGTGGCTTCTTCTCGTCCGTGGTGATTCCACAAGACTTTGACCAAATAAATTGATTTGTTCCTCGCTTGTTGCACTTTATGGTCTATTATTGCGATAGCTCTTCTTCATAACTCATGTCCGGTTTAGAACTACGCCGCTTTGACGGATCACATGTTTTGGATCGTACATATTTCCTTAGTCGAGATACGTGAAACACGTTATGCACATTTCCCAAGTTGGGCAGAAGAGCCAACTTATAGGCATCGAGCCTATTCTTTCTAGGATCTCATATGGTCCTAGGTAATGGGTCTTAGTTTTCCTTTCACACCAAATCTTGTGATCCCTTCGATGGAGAGACTTTGAGAAATACTTTGTCTCCAACTTCAAAATGCAGCCCGATCCACGCTGTCAAGATAGATTTCTGCTCATCTTGAGCTTCCTTGATTCTTTGTCTAACTGACGGACGATTTCAATCATTTCATTCACCGCTCGCCCTATTGTTTTTCTTTCACCTACTTCATCCCAAAGAAAGTGGTGATCTGCACTTTTGCCATACAAAGCTTCATATGGGGCCATATCAATCGTCGCTGATAACTATTATTGTAGGCAAACTCGATAAGAGGTAAGATGTCCTCCCATTTTGCCCCTCGATCCAAAGCACTACGCTCTCAAAGATATCTTCTGTGGTTTGATTGTCCTTTTCGATCGCCCACCGCCATGGGTGAAATGTCAGATCAAGTTTAACCTTGTTCCCAATTCTTTTGTAGCTTATCCAAAATTTTGATGTAAACTTGAGTCTCTATCCGATGTGATGGATTTTGTACTCCATGTAGTCAGATCACTTCTTTTTACATATATTTGGGCTAGTCTATCACCCATATGTATTTTGATCGTAAGAATGAGCGACTTGGTGAGTCTATCCACTATTACCCACATGGTAGTGTTTCCTTCTCGATTTGGGTAAACCGAACGAAATCCATCGTTATTTCGTCCCACTTCCATTCTGTATACCCAACGGTTGTAACTTTCCATGGGACGCTGGTGTAAAGCTTTTACCGCTGGCAAACAAGGCAACGCTTCTACAAAGAAGCTATGTCTCGCTTCATGCCTTCCCACCGAATTTCTTTAGGTCTTGTACATCTTCGCATCGCCTGGGTGGGCGGTATGTGTATCATGAGCTTCACTCATTATGTTGTTCAATTTCAACATCGCCAGAACACATATTCTTCCTTCAATATTAAAGCATCATCTCGATGCTTCCGGAAATTTTCCACCGCCGCCTACTCTTTCTCTTATCTTTTCAACTTTTCCTCAACTTTGTCTCTCAATGATCCTTTTCTTAGATCGGTGTCATGGTGAGCGAGCGATACGATTCTTGATCGCCTCGTTGTTTAATCAACTCAATTTTAATTTGCTGAATTTCGACAAGTTTATCTTCTTGTGTCGAGATATCCCAATTGAGTTTGATTCTTACGACTCAAGGCGCCGCCACCACATTCGCTTTACCGGGTGGTAGTTAATACCACAACTGTAATCTTTACTAGTTCGAGCCATCTCTCTCGCCTCATGTTTAGATCTCTTTGCTCGAAAAAGTATTTCAAACTCTTATGATCTCAGATAAATTTCGTGATCTCACCCGTAGAGATGGTGTTCCATATTTTCAAGGTACGAACCATCGCCGCTAACTCTAAATCGTGTGTTGGGTAGTTTAACTCATGTGGTCTAAGTTGTCGTGATGCTGATGCTATTACTTTTCCTCTTGCATCAAAACGCATCCTAGTCCATTCTTCGAGGCATCGTATAAACCACATATTCCTTATCCGATTCCGGATCGCTAACACCGTGCACTTGTTAACTTTTCCTCGAGTTCTTGAAAACTCGCTCACATTCCTCACCCAAGTGTACTTAACTCCCTTCAAGTAATGGGTCATTGGTCTTGCTATTTTGGAGAATCCTCAATGAATCTCCTATAATAACCAACTAACCCTAGAAAACTCCTGATCTCATTCGAGTTCATGGTGATTTCCATTCTTGATCGCTCCACTTTGGTCGGATCTACTTTGATTCCATCAGCAGACACGATGTGTCCTAGGAACATTACTTCCTCACCCAAAACTCGATTTGTCGAACTTTGCAAACAATCTTTCATTCCTCAAAGTTTGTAACACCATTCTTAGATGTTCCTTATGGTCTTCTTCATTTTCGAATAGATGAGAATGTCATCTATGAAAACCAATACAAACTTGTCCAAGTACGGATGAAACACTCGGTTCATGAGGTCCATAAACACCACGGTGCATTAGTTAATCCGAATGGCATAACTACAAATTCATAATGGCCATATCTTGTTCGAATGCGCTTTAGCTATATCTTCGTGTCGCACTGAGTTGATGGTATCCCGACTTGAGATCAATCTTTGAAAATATGCCCGCTCCTCTCGCTGATCAAACAAATCGCCGATTCTGGTAAAGGATATTTATTCTTGAGCGCCATCTTGTTCAAATCTCGATAGTCTATACACATCCTTAGGATCCATCCTTTTCTCGACGAACAATACAAAGGCCCCAAGGCGTAAACACTAGGTCTAATGAAACCTAGGTCCAACAGCCTGGATTTGGATTTTCGCCTTCCAACCTTTGGGGCCATTCTCAGAGGGTGCTTTGATACCGAGCCGATCCCCGGTTCCGTGTCAATGGTAAATTCCAATTGTCTATCGTGAGGTAATCCTCGTAGATCCTTCTAAATACATCCAAAATTCCTTAACAATTTCAATGTCTTCTATCTTCGCCCGCTTTTCTTCTCCGCTCGTAAACGAGAAAAGCATGGTATCCTTTCTTATTCATCATTTTCCTCGCCTTTCAATGCGCATACAATTGGGACTCTCTTTCCCATGTCGATTCCATGGAAATGCGTTGCTTCTGCCTGTGAAAATGAAATGATATTTTCCTTTCCTGCAAAGAATCGTGGAGTGGTTTGCGCCAACCACCCATTCCTAGATTATATCTACGCCACCCATGGACATTATGTGCAGATTATTTGCTAGAACCCTTAGTGATCCTAAGTTCAACTCTAGGTTCGAAAGCAGATGCGTAATACCATAATTCCTCCTATAGGTGAAGAGATTCTCATATCCCGATTCGCCTTTATCGCACTAAGTTCCAACAGATTCACGCATGATTTTGCTATAAAGAGAGCGAAGCACCCGTGTCGAACAATACTATAACAGTATGTTGAGAAGGATTCCATACCGCCAGTTTCTCGTCCCTGCTCGCTTTGTTGCCGGCAAAGCATACGCCTAGCTTTGGGGTAGCCGCGCCGACGGGTGCTTGCCTTTGCCGGGTCGTTGTCGCTGGTCCGCCGCTGTCACCGACGCTGCCGCTGTGGTTGCTGCTTCGCTGGTCGAGGTGGCTGCCACCGTGGTTGTGGTAATTGTTGTTGTGGGCACAGTGCCAGTTGTGGGCTGAAATTGATAGCCTCGCCGGTTGGACATTACCGGTTGGTTCGGCCTACAATTGTTTCCGAATGTACCCCTACGTAAGTTTTGAATGTCCTTTCATACCACACCTAAAACAGCTTCATCGCCCGCCATGCACATCCCCTCGTGCATCTTTCGGCATTTTGGGCACGGAAGAGCCCTTCACGCTTTGTAGTCCCCTTGTTGGAGGAATAAAAGTCGCTTCCTCCATCCTCGCCTCGTTTGCCGAGTTCCCCGCCACGCTGCTTGTTACCCTTGTTTTCAAAGCTTCTCACATTATTTCCAAAATTAGCATCCCATTTTCTTTCCTCTATCCATAGTATTCTCGTGATCCGAGCCGATCCCGACTTATCATCCGGCATTGTCGCCTCAATGTCTAAAGCCCGTAAGAGCCTCAAGATAAGTCATGTCTCCAAGACCACGAGAGACATTCTTATTTCTCGCCTTAACCCCGATCTAAATTTCTCGGCCATCTTTAAACCGTGTCCACTGATCCAAAGGTATATCTAGACATTTCGCAAAAGTGCGATCGTAATCGGTGACCGACATCTTTTCCTGCTTTAACAAGAAAATTCATGTTCCTTTTCTTCTTGTAACTCTTCGTACATACTTATCATATACTTCCCTTTAAAATCTTCCCAAGTCAATTCTTCCATCCGCTTCCTGTGAAAGTTTTCTTCCGCCTCCCACCGTAAATCAGCAGCCCATTTAATCGAAAGCTACACACGATAGTCTTTCTGTGTTGTGCACCTTAGAAAAGTGAAAATTCTCGATGGTTCTCATCCACTGCTCAAGATCTTCGGACTACCTTCCCATTGAAAGTTGGAGGGTTTTGTCTTAAAACAACCTCTATCCTCGCGGTCGTTGAGGTGGAGGTGGTTGAGGTACAGCTTGTTCCTCCTGCTCCCGAGTTCCACCCGCCTCCCAGTCCGCTCCGCCTACTTACTGCTCGGGTCCGTCTAGGAGGCATTCGTTGTGTAAAATATATCATTAGCATCATATATCATTTTTATAACTCAATATGTGCAAATTCATTTTTCGCTTTTAGAACGATAACTTAAATAAAACATTTCATTCTTATTATACATGAATTTGTTGCAAAAGCCTTCTGAATCACACATACATACAATTGCAAAAGCACTATAGATAACGACTTTGCAAACACAAGTCCTTACATCAAAGATTACTTACATACTTGCTTCCAAAATATTTCAAAAGAAAAGGCCATACACATATCGCCTTAAGGCTTTACAAAATTCATGTCATGCACAACGGCTTTATAGCCTTACAAAAATTTTGTTTTCCCCACTGTTCAAGTTTTTCAATAGCATAAATAAAACATACATAAAAATAGATAACATAATCCTTCAACTTTACATCAACATCACTAGCTACATCAACTCCTAGAATCTTCCTCATCTTCTTCCGGATCCTCTTCCTCCTCATCCGAATCATCAACCTCGCCAAATGCTCTAGAGGGTCCCGCCCATTACTCTCTACCATCGGATGTCACGCAAGGGACCATAATCCACACGAATCGGGCTATAGCTGCCGGGACGGGTTATACCCATCAAGAGTACCGCCACGCTAATCCGCGCCGCCCGACGAAACTCTCGATCGGTGGTGGTGCCGCCATCGGTGGTAAAGGCGGTAGTGGTGGACGACGGATGTCCAAAATCGAGGTGGGAAAACAGGGGCCCCAACGCCCAGCCTAGTCGCCCGCCTCGCTCGAACAAGTCTCGCCTCAATCCGATATCGTGGTACCACCGGGTCAACTATCCGTGGAACCTCGGTATACAGCCACCAGTGACTCATCACGCCATGTATACTCCCGTGAGTGAGATAAGGTCCTCTTGCCGCACCATAGATGCTATATACGCACGCCAAGTGGTCGATGAACCGGTAGATCACCTATCAAATCATATCCTCCAACCGACGGTATATGTAATCCCTGCACACCTCACGAGCATAATCTTCCCAATCACATGGAAGTATAGTAAGAAGACGCTTAATGCCGCCATAATCCGTCACGCCATAAACTCTCATTCCTCCACGCCTAAAGTAATACATCAGAACTCTCCTAAATCTCGCCGCACACATCCAGCTTCCCGGTAGATACGAATAGTCTCTTCAGGGTCGGGTTAGTCCTATCCTCCTCCTCGCAATATAACGATCTCCTCCATCCGTCACGATCAAAACTAACTGCTAGACACTACTAATACCTAATAGCAAATAGGTAGCTTAGGACTTTAATTAATTAACTAGGATAAACTATTCAACCTTTAGTCAAACATTCTTAACCCATCTAGTAAACAAAACTCCTATCGCTATGTTAAGCTACACGAGGTATTATAGATTCCTCTGCTCTATTCTAAAACTCAAGCTGAACTTTACCCAGACTCTACTGTATTTGGGAGTTGAAAGAGATTCTGTCCTTCATAACAAATGAAGTTCAGAACGTTAGGAATACGCAGGCGAAAACCATGCGAAACGGAGTCTTATCGAGAGAGTACGGTTAAAACAAATTTACCGCGCAGTGCAGAAAATTTTCATGATTATAACGACGTTTCGAGAAGATGCCAATAATGACAACATACGCTATGGCTACCGCCGACTTAGTATAACGATTATATCCACGCCTTCTAATTGAAGCTTGTTGTTCTGATGTCTCAGTCCACGGTCACGCAAGTTGATAATTATAGTTATAATTGCTCACTTTGACTGTGACACGGCATCCATCTTCTTCATTCTTCGTAGTCGACGCTTTCGATCATCTTTATGCTTCCACTTTCTGCTCGTAATTCAAATTAAAAATACATTCAAAGCTTCCTATCATTCTTTATTTTCTTTCATTATGGGAACATACTTCCTATATCATCTACGCTCTTCTCAAGAGAATAGCATACTTTGTTATCGATATAGATTTCATAAGTCATAAACATAACATTCAAACAACATCATACTTCATTCATACATTCGCTCATTAATCATCATGATTCGCTTCAAACATGCTTTTCAACTCGACCACTTCAGATCATTGCTATCAACTTTCAAAATTTAGGATTTTTGAAAATTTTTCATTCATAACTCATTATTTCAATTATCACCACATTACAACTTTCCTTTTCCTTTTCTTCAAAATCTTTCAAATTTGATCATCATATAAAGATTTTCACTCATAAGCTCAAAAGAAACCGATTACCTTTTTCCAATGAGCTCGATGTGATGGAGTGTTGAGAATAGCCAGAGATTTTCTGAAGTCTAGTGACTCAATTCTAGACTTAGTTTTAGAAGGAAATGGGTTTCATAGAGCAACCGCCTCGATACCACTGTTACCTAACCCCACTCAAAGTTAACCCGAGTGAGCGGACTATTAATAGGAATATAGAACTAAAGATTTAACATACACTTATACAATTTAGTTCAAAAGGGTTTAGCCAATGATCCAAGGATATAATGATCCGAAGACTTCACAGCTCACTTCGTTATAATATTCAACATGAAAGTAAAACAGCTCGTAGTTGCAATGAAAGAGTGTGAATACATATATGACTTATATGTATTCAAGGTTATCCATTTCTAATGAACATGAAGGACACACGGCTTTCTCAACGCTTTCTCCATCATCAAGAATCGAGCTCAACCTCGCACATTTAAAACAAACATGCAGGCTAAGTACAAAACTTGTACCAAAGTGGACTTATGCCGAAAACATTTTATTTTCATTTAATTACTCGCTAATATAATGGTAAGACACAAGGGTTTTGTTTGAAAAATGCCTCAGGCTTACTAAAATATTTTCGAGTTTATAAAAGTTGCTTCGCCAAGCATTTTCGTGTACGTAATCCATATCCCTTATTAGCATGTTATCACATTATCATAGTCGAAAGTCGTGAAGCGAGGCCTCCTTCTACGACCCCGCGACCGCCGTGAATTGTCCTTACAAAGACACAAATACCATCAGCAGGTACACGCTAATCCTAGCTGTATAGTTCTTCCCATAGAATCCGATATCGATTTTCATTCATAAGTGGGAATAACCCATCAACATCACATCATACATGGATAGATACGATACACAAAACGAAACATTTCGGTGTAATCATTTAAAGAATTTCAAGATTTGTCGAAAAGCACCGTAAACAAAGACGCTGAAAAGAGCAAGAAAGTTGTTTCATTTTGTAATAAAGCCCACCCGGAAATTATCGCTCGCCTTTATTGTTTTCCTTACTCGTTAACGCCCACTGGTGCGTCATTCACACCTTTATATAAAAAGGATGCTTTAGTACGTCGCTTACGTAATTCGAGACTTATCAAGTCTTATAAAATAATTCGATATTTCATATCGACGCCGAATCAATTCCTTAATGAATTTAATTCGCTTTCAGACGCCAGATCAATTTAACATTTCGCCTTCGATAGAAACGAGATATGTGTTATAAATGACCAATTTACCCTCTTAGTAAATGGTCCAACGCTTTTCACGCCTTCGATTTCATGACTTTAAACATGAAATCCTTTCATATTAACAAGATATCATTAGCAAATGATACGCCTTACGATATTCACAGTATTTATCGAACGCCTTTCAGACGTTGATTTCAAAAGTCAACATTTTGACTTTTCTTAGTAATTTGATTACTAAGTCTTATTTTAGTATTAAATTTTTCAAAATCAATTTCTAATTGATTTCTTTTATAACTGTTTTAATATGTTTAAAAATAATTTTAAACATATAATTCATTATTAATGATGAATTTAAGGATTAAAATCCTTATTTCTATTTTTAAAATAGCTCACTGCTATTTTGAATTTTGTCACTCAAATATTTTCAAAATCATCCAATAATTTCCAAATATGTCTAAAATAATATTTAGACATATAATTTATTAATAAACATGATTTAAAAGGATTTAAAATCCTTAAAATCCTTAAATGTTTTCGTAATCATTATAAATTACCAAATGATGTCTAAAAATTTTCTTAATAATATATAGTGTATTAATATACACTATGGTCATTAATATGTCATAAGATCAACAAAACATTGTTCAATCATCACCCTAGTATTTTATAAGGTCTCGCATTTATGAAATAAATGTCTAATAATTTTCTAAAATTCAAATAAATTACTACAAGGTCTAAACATTAGTTCATAATATATTTATGTCACATAACTCATGATATAACAATTATATACCATATAAATGGTATTCTAGCCTCGCCCTTTACACTAAACATAACAAACGATTTTATAAAATTTCCAAATAATTATGTCATGCTCTTAACTATAGTGTAACAATGTATCATCATAAATACATCAAGAACAATTTTATTCATCACCAAATTTAGCTCAAAGCTCTCGGTTTATTTGAATAAAATTGTATTTGATTTTAAAAATTCTAATAAAACATAGGATGCATAAAACACATTTTAGAACAACAATATAACATTGCATGTTACAAAATAAAGTCACACATCAATATATACATATATATATAGCTTCGTATTTTCAAAATAAGTTGGTAGGATTTTCTAAAATTTTCAAATAAATCATAGGGTATAAATCATACTCAAGATCAATTATATGCAATTGCATGTCATGAAATAAATTCACATACTAATATATAAATATACACATGTTCGACTTTTTGAAAGAAATAGCATAGGTTACTCCAAAATGCCAAATAAATTTCTATGTACTCCCAATACATCATAAATCAATAATATCATTTTGCATGTATCAAATAAAATCATACATCTACCTATTTCTTTCTTATGCTCTCGCCATTTCAAAGTTCTTCATATATGTTTGGACAAAATTTTTAAAACATGTTTCAACCTCGATTTATCATGCTATATATCCTTAGAACAATATACTACCATAGTTTCAAATTTCATGAAGTTAAAACCCACATGCAATCCATTGCTAAGAACAAGAATACATTTTTACATACTACTCATCACCAAATACACATGCATTAGAAAAAAATTTACCAACTAAGATCATCAAAGCACATGCATTGCTCAAACCAAAAATTTCGAAACTTATCAACCAACACCAAGCTTTTGATCGATCCTACCTTGATGATATGAATTAATGGAACAATGATTAAGGTTCCAAGCTAGGTATAGGAGAAGAGAAGAAGAAGAATCAAAGCTTGATGTGAGAGGGAGGTCTCGCCTCTGTAAAACGGAGAAGAAAATGGTGTTTTGAGAGAGATGAGAGGTTTGAGAGAGATAAAAGTGAGATGTTTGAGTGTAGAGAAGAATGACACAAAATCTGAAAATATCCCCTTATTCCCCTTCACTCGGCCATCTCTCTCACTTGCACACACAAAGGACTCTTCAACTTATAATGCTATTTTATTCACTAATGGGTTCCCAATCATTAGTTCTTACACAAGATGTCTTGGAAATAGGTAAAGTATATATATTTAGTGGAGACTCAAGTATAAAATCTGAAATTATACATACATACATGCAAATGTGAGGTAAATGAAACAATTAAGATTTATATACATATATATAGTAGCTCTCGCTACTTGGCCAATTAATGGTTAAAAATTTGTTTTCATGCTAATTATTGATGTATAAATCATAATATATGATTTAGATGATATTTAATAACATAGGTTAACTTAATAGTATAAAGGAAGAAAGAAATTCAACTTATATACTACATAAACGGCTATCGCCATTTCATTAAAACATAAGTTAAAAATTTCATTTCATGTCACTAATAGGTATATACACCTGGTATATGATTTAAATAAATAATCATAGCATAGAATAATTAAAAGGACAAGATTTCAAGAAACCCTAATTTCATAATATTAGGTTTTCAAACTAAGGTTGAGCTTTTACTCATTCCTATGTTCAAGCATTAATTAAATGCTTATTAGTACTGTAATATCATAAAATACCATAAGAAATAAATTCCTAAAGTTTCTTGATCATTAAAACCATCGCTCATCTTATCTCTAAACGCCGACGCTTAAAACGCCTCAAAACGCTACGATCGACTCATCTTTAAAATGGTCGAATACTTGTAATCTCATCATAAAAATTATTCCATTAATAATGGAATATAATTCCAAGCTTGATTGCTTAAGAATTATCATAACATTTCAATAGTCGATATGCATTCGACGTTAAAACGTATTGTCGATAAAAGTTAATACTTTCGATTTCTTTCACTCACCGACTCGAGTGAGTGTGTATGTGAATTTATTCCTTGCAAACAATTGAAATCATACTTGTGTCATATGTGATTTCATGGAATTTATAGCCGGGTTATTACAAATAATTTACGTTAAGGTGATACGTGGACGGGCATCGACGTAGGAAAAACAATTGAAAGAAATCATACTTGATTTACAATATGAGAAATGATTTGAACCGATTTCATGCCCAAAATATTTATTTTACGATGTTTTAAAGACCGTACTAATGGGCAAAGGTAATTAAATGAAATTATTTTCGCATGAGTCCACTAAGTGCAATCTTGTACTTAGCCCCGCATGTTTGTTTTTAAATGCAAGTTGAGTCACGATGGATGAACAAGTGTTGAGCATTGAGTTTTTGTCGCTAATAGTTCACCTTGAATGTATATCGTCATATATGCATTCACATGCTTTCCACTGCTCAAAACACTTTATTATACTATTTCGATATTACTTATGTTACCTCCGCATCATTGAATCGCTTTGTTGATGGTCCGTTGGTCTAGTTTGTATGAAATCGTTGTGTGTTTATCTATAACAGCTTGAAGTCTGAAGGTTGTTGGTCATTATGTTCTTAATCCTCGCTTAGTAGTAACAGTCCCGTCTAATCCGTACTTTAGATTGGCTGGCTGTTACAATTTAATATCTTAATATAAAGTCAAAAATTACAACTCCTTTTATCTTCTTAATTTTCGAACCATATGAGTTGTACATGAGACAATTTTGATCTTATACTATACTTTAATTATTCATCATATCTTATCTTCTTAAAATTATAACATATCTTGGTGTAAAAATCAAAATCCAACTCATACCCTATCCCTTAGCAATTTCGGTCATATCCACTTGTCCATGAGACAATTATTTCATTTTATTATATAGTTTATTATGTTATTTTATTATTTAATTAATGTATCTTATAATTATCATAGAATAAATAAATTATTACTTTATATAGTGTATGTGTAATTTTCGATCACTTCTATAGTCTTAGGATAAATTTTTATTTTTTCTATATCATATACTATAATATTATCATATAATAATATCACATTTGAAAAGTCAAAATTTTTAACTTAGGATAAGATGTCATTATCATAAGGTTGGAAATTAATTTTTCTAACCTTATAATGTCAAAAATTTCGGCCATATAAATACAAAAACCATAGGTTACTTGTTCCATTTGATAACCATCTCTACTTTACACCTAATAATATCTTATCTTTATAATTATAACCCCTCATTAATTAAGGTATGATATTTATATCTATTTCACACCTAAAAATCAAGATTTTCGGCCCTCTCACATAATATATGCTATATATTTTATTTTTTTCCAATTAATAGCTATGTGACACAATATAGATCTTAGATGATGATTTAAATCATAGGAAAATTAATTTAGATCATTTCTGTAATATCCCGCAGAATTAAATGCCCAATTATAGTATTTAAAACCCGTAAATTAGGGTTTCGCCGAAATGATTCAATCAGAAGGATATCGAACATGATTTCAATCAGTTATGAAAGAGTGAATTCCTATTTAATATTCATTGGAAAGCGTGAATTAAGGAATAGATGTTTATAAAATGTATCGATAAGATTATTTTAACGCCGATCACAGATCGATAGTTAAAATTTCATGAAATTTTCTAAGCAATTGTTTAGAATTAAATTCCATTATCAATGGAATATTTTAATAAAGTAAGTACGACTTTATTACGATCATTTTGAGACGAGTCGATAGTTAACGCTTTGAGACGCTTCGAACTTAACGCTAGAGACTAAATGAAGACGAGTTTAATGATCAAGGAATTATAGGAATTTATTTCCTATGATTATTATGTGTAATTACAGTATTATTAAGCATTAAAACAATGCTAGATCATTACGGATTCGATAATGATCATTTTTCATTTTTCGAAAACCCTAATTCAAAATTGTGGTTTTCTCACATAAAATGATACTATTAATTTTTCCTATGATATAAATTACTATCTAAGACATGTGTTATGATATATATATCCATGAATGACACGAAAATAAAATATGTATTCCTTGTGATATATAATGCAGTTGACTTATGTTATAAATAACATAATTCACGTTACTTTGCATACACTACGCTATGTGATGTTTTAATTATTTAAGTGATATCTATATTATACATTAACCTAATATAAATCAATAATGTATTTTATATTTAGGATTTGTATCTTGATTAATATATAGTATTAATACATGAATTAAAAATCATCATCCTTGGTTTCCACTAAGAGTCATTTCGCCCCTATTTTCGTAATGGTTCGAGTTGTTCAAAGTCCATCATTGTGTAAGGAGTGTTAACCTCATGTTATGATCACTAAGTGAGTCATAACCCACTATTAGAGAAGGCTCCATATTTTATTTATTTATTTGTGAGATCGAGGGAGTGAGAGAGAGATATAGAGTGGGATCCTTCTTTCCTCCTTCATTTTCACTCACTCAACACTTTGAAAACACTCAAACTCTCCCTCTTCTCTCCCAAAATGTAATAGCCCTAAATCCTAAGTACGGATTAACGAGGACTAATACTGGAAGAGTAATCAAGGAATAGGAAGACAATTAATTATAGAATTTTGGGACTAAATTCAAGTAAACTAAGAATCTTTATCCTTTATATACAAGACATACATAATTTATACGTGAAGAGAGATCTACAAATCCTTAACAAAAGATTCAAATGATCGTAAGGAATTCAACAACAACATCAAAAGATAAACTTAATATTCTATCGCAATGAAAAGCATGTGAAAACACATATGACGATGTGTAGTCAAGGTTTCTAACATATCATTATCAAAAGGGGTTCCATCGCCAACACGCCCATCCATCATCTCGCTCAACCCGCACATTTAAAACAAATATGCGGGTCGAGTACAAGAATACACTCAGTGGACTCACGCCAAATCATTTATCGCTTTAAAATTACATCGCCCATCATAGTAACACACGAGGTTTTAATTGAAATGCTCTTCGCTTACTAAACATTTTTCGTCATTTTCCATAAACGCCGCCGCTAAGCATTTTCATCAGATGTATGATCCATATCCTCTCATATCACATCATCAATAACTCATCTCATAAAATCATCTCATAAATCATTCCGCACGAGAGGAGGCTCCTCCCACGGACGCCGTGACCGCCGAGCACCCTTTCAAAGACACAATACAAAAATAGTGCACAAAATCCTCGCCATCCCTAAGACAGATACTTAATTTCAATCATCCTTGTGGGTACTTACAAGGATACGAATTCAATCATTTCATATGTGGGAGCTACCCAACAATATGCATCATTCGATCATGGATAGGATACATACATAAAACATAAACATTTTGGGCAGGTAATTAAATAATCATTTCTTGCGAATAAAGCATCGTAAATAAATCATTTGATAAGCAATTTATCTTTTTGAGTATAATAAAGCTCACCTGGACTGTAGATTGTTGATTTTCAAAATACGTTTCCCTTTTCTCGTCTCTTGCTCACGTCCACGTCCAACCTTTACGTAAAAACTATTTTAGTACGTCGGTCACTTTTTTCGAGAACATCAAAGTTTAAATAAACTTTGATAACTTATAAAGTAATAACTCGCATTCCTTAACTAATTTTAATACGTCGTTTCAACGCGTATTTTAATTAAACATTTCTCGTACTTCGATAGAGACGAGATATGATCTACTATCTCATTTTAACCATTTAGGTTAAACGTTAAACGTATTCTAACGTTTTTCGATAAAATGATTTCAATTTTGAAATCTTTTCTCACCAATGAGATATTCTTATATAATTAATACGTTTTACACGTATTAGTGTATTTACTCAACGTATTTCATACGTTTTAATCATAAGTCAACGTTTTGACTTTTCTTAACACATTTTATAACCAATTTCTATATAAATAGATTTTCAATCGATTTCTTTTCATAAAAACCTATTTCTCGATTTTTCACGTTAATCGATAAACTTTATTAATATTTTTCTTTAATATGAATTTAACTTATTCATTATACACTTCTTTTCATTTCTAACGTTATTTAATATAACGTTTACCGTAAAACATAGTATACTATGTTTATAAAATCCCATAAATTCTTAATATGTCTAAAATAATTTCTGATATATAATATATTATTTTTCTTGATAAAATGGATTTAAAACCCTTAATATTTCACCTATAGCTCACGGTTTTTATGAATAATATTCTTAAACCTTTCCAAAAATTTCTCTAAATTCATATAGTACTCTTTATCATCATAGCATCATTAATATGTATTAACATTAGCTATATGAAAATTGGACATCATTTTCCTACACCTTGAAGCTCACGGTTTTTACACCAAATTATCCAATCATTTTTCTAAATTCCCATTAAATCATACTACCTATAATTATCATCCTATATCATTAATATAACATAATTTCCAACATTTACAATTCACAAATCAATACCCAACCTTAGTAGGTCTCGAAAATTTCTCCAACATGAGCTTATATTTTCTAAAAATTCTAACAAATTCCCATAACACCTAATTAAGGCCATACAACATTAATATGCTATAATCCTACTTAAACATAATTTGTACCTTAACATATCATCTTTAATTATTTTCGGCAATTACAAAACAATTGCATATAATTTCTAAAAATTTTCCAAATAATTCACTTGAGTTCTATTATCACCATAGATCACTAATCCATCAACAATTCAACTCTAGAAATTTTCGATCATCATAGAAAAATCATAACATGCTTAGCTTGCACTTAAATCATAACAATGATAATACCTAACAATATAAACAATATTAACAAGCCACTAATCATTTTAACATTATTCCTCACATTTTTACATTAATAACATATGCATATTTATTAAAATCAAACGGTTGGAATTCAAAAATTTTAACGTATAAATAAAGAGCGTTCGATTCCTAACCTTTTAACCGGTGTCAATTTTTTTGTGCAAGGATTTTTGTATTAAGGTTTGGGATTTAAAAGATGAAGAACACCCTTCTTTTCTTCCTCAAATGTTCACGGCAGTAGCATGGTTTGAAGAAGTGATGCTTTGTTTCTTTTATCTTATTACTTATGTACACTTTAGAGTTAAAGGAATTAAAGCAAGTAACACACTTAAATTCAACCCTATTCTTCTCGGTCAAAACACACAAATACAAAGCATGACAAAATTTACCTTGTGACTCACTTCACTTAATATGTCATTACGTAGCTAGTAAATGACCATCACTTCAAATTAATGGAATAAAATCCTTCATTTTGATTTCAAAGTGGACGCTTGTCACTTTATCAACAAGAGATGAGTTCTTTAATTTGTCTTATTCCATAATGTATAATATCTACACTCAAATTCATGCAAGACATCAACTTACACAATTTAAATTCTCTTACACAAAGCATTGATTAAAACAAAATAATTATCACACTTTGCAAGCAATTACCACGGTCATCTCTCTCTTACTAAAGAGAAGCTTTTAAAATTTGTCTTATGCATGATACATAATATTTACACATTGCCAAATGCATTTAAAGGCATCAAAAGAGTTTCAATAAATCTTCTAACCTCAAAGTCAATATACACGCTCTTTTCATTTCCTACACATCTCCCACTTGATTCATTCATTTATCATCTTGTTTTGTGTGCTAAATATATATCACTATTTTATATACCACTACACATTATTCACGCATATGATAATTGATCATAAATTTTTCAATTCTTCATAATACAAAGACACGCACTTTTAGGGTATAAGTGCTAAACAATTCATTTTATTGCATTTAATATCTATATGACATAATATATGTCTTAGATGATAAATTATATCATAGAAAAAAAATAATTAGAATGATTCATGTGACAAAACCCTAATTTTCGAAATTAGGGTTTTCGAAAATTGTACACTTATTCAATAATTATTCCTTAATTCTATAGCATTATTCTAATGCTAAATAATACTCTTATTACATAAAATAATCATAGGAATTTAAATATTATAATTCCTTGATCATTAGACTTAATTTTCTAATCGTCTCTAAACGTTGACGTTTGAAACGTCTCAAAACGTCCATAATCGACCCATCTCAAAATGGTCGTAATAAAGTCGTAATTACTTTATTAATTTATTTCATTAATAATGAAATTTAATTCTAAGCTTCTTCACTTAGAAAAATTCACGTAATATTAACTTTCGATATTCAATCGACGTTAAAATATCACTGCCGAAAGATTTTTATAAATATTTTCCTTGATTCACTAATCATTAGTGAATATGATACAATAATTCATTATATCATAAATAATCGAAATCAATATTCGATAAGTTACTAATTCGATTATTGAGACGAAACCCTAATTTTCGATTTTTATTTATCGTAATTAGGCTTTAAATCTTCAGGGTATTACATCTCACCCCCCTTAAAAGAAATTTCGTCCCGAAATTTGCATCCCTCATAAAGTATGGGGTATCTTTGCATCATAACATTTTAATTTTTCCACGGATTCTTTTTGTCCATGGTTTCTCCATCGACTTTCATTAAAGACCCAAACTCGATTCTCAATCGTTGAATCGCACGATCAAAATGTCGTAGATTTTCATCGCAACTCGTATTTGAGTTAAGGATCACGCCATCATGGCGGATCACATGATTTGGGTCATATTCGTATTTCCTTATTTTTGACACGTGAAAACATTACGACATTCCCAAATTTTGCAAGTATCAATCTATAGGTTATCGGGCCCATCATTTCTAGGATCTCGTAAGGTCCTATAGAACGTGATCTCAATATTCCTTGTACTTGAACTTTATAATTTTCCTCGATGGAGAAATCTTAAGAAGCTTTATTTCCGCATTCAAAATGCGTTTAGATCTACGCTGTATCGTTGTAAGAATTTTATCCGCCCCGAGCTCCTCTTATTCTTTGCCTCATTTGGGTGATATCTTGATCAGCTCATTTATGTCGTCAGACCTTATACTTTCTCACCTACTTTATTATAATAAAGTGGTGGTCGATACTCCTTTCCTCATAATGCCTCATATGGCTATATTGATCATTGCTGACAACTATGGTCGACGTGAACTTAACAAGTGGTAAAACATATTCCCACTTGCACTTCGATTTAACATTAATGTCTTCATTATATCCTTAAAAGTCCATATCATCATTTTTATCGTTCATCTGTCCGTAAGTGGACACCTATGTTAAGGTTCAATCCCTTGTCTAACTCCCTTTGGTGAGCTAGTTTAAAATCTAGGGGTGAACTGGAGTCTCTATCCTGCGATAGGTTTTGTACCCTCCTCCCCGTTAATACACGATTTTCTTTATGTATGACTGAGCTAACTTTTCAGATGCATGAGTCATCTGATTAGGCAAGGATGAACATGATTGGTGAGTCGAACCACTACTACCCATATAGTAGTGTCACTTCTCTATGACTTTGATAAAATCTATCATAAAATCCATTTCTTTGTCATTCCATTTTCATTTGTGTATCTCTAGAGATTATAACTCCTTATAAGGTCATTGATACAATGCCTTCACTTATTAGTAAAGGATTTACTAATAAAAGTCAAATTGTTGACTTTTGAAGTCAACATACGAAATACGTTCGATAAATACGCTAATACGCGTAAGACGTATCAGTTTAATGATGAAATCTCGTTGATACAAAAAGATTTCATATTTAAAGTCGTTAGATTGAAAAACGTGAGAAAACGTTGAACCTTCAACCCAATAGGGTAAAATGGTAATTGATAAACATATCTCGATTCTATCGAAGAACGAGAAATGTTAGTTTAAGTTACGCCTCGAACAGTAGATGAATTAGTTATGAATTTAAATTATATCGATATAGAATATCGAAGTTTATTCTAGACTTTGAAAGTCTCAAATACGTGAACGACGTACTAAACATCGCTTTTACGTAAAGGTGTGGACGCTGACGCGATGACTGGACGTTGACGAGTAATCAAGTTTAAGACGATCAAGTAGTTCAGGTGGGCTTTCTTTCTAACCAAAAAGTGACTTTGCTATACTTTCCAAATGAATTTATTTACGATGCTTATTTCAACTGTTGAGAAAATGTTTACAAGATTACCCGCCAAAATGTTTACGCTTTTATGTATGTATCATATCCATGAATGTTATGAATGATGTTGGGTCGCCCCAACTTATGAATGAAATCGATATCGGATCCTATGCCGGAAGGCTTATACCGGCTAGATTAACGTGTACACCTGGGCGTGTGTGCTGTAAGGACAATTCACGGCCGGTCACGGTGTCGCAGAGGAGGCCTCCGCACGACGCTCGACTATGATGTTATGATGAAAGGATAAGGGATATGGATCTTACACACAAGAAAAATGCTCGCAAGCGGATGTTTATGAACTGATGAAATGATTTAGTAAGCATAAGACATTTCAAATAAAACCCTTATGCCTTACCATGATGTGGCAAAGGTAATTTAAATCGATAAAATGTTTTCGCATGAGTCCACCGAGTGCATTCTTGTACTCGCCTCGCATGTTTGTTTTTAAATGCAGTTGAAGTGTTAATGATGATGATGGAGAGTGTTGAGGAGTAGAGGATGCTTTTGATGTTTACATGTTATGAACCTTGATACACATCATCATATGTGTATTCACACGCTTTTCCGCAACTCGAATTATTTATTGTTTTGATGATAAAATGATGTTAACAGCTGAAGTCCGGCAGATCATTTGTATTCTTTTGGTCTCATGGTCGACCTTTCTAGTACATTATGTTAGAAATGCCTATAATGTTTGAATCATGCTAAGTTAAGTACTATATATCCCCGTAATAGCCTTTCATGAACCCTAAGTACTGTTCCTTCAATCAGCCCTCCCTAATCCGTCATTAAGTCATAAGGTGGGCTGTGACAATTTCTATGTACTAAAGTAAAGTTATCGACAAATAATTCGAAATTAAGATTAAATTATCAAACCTTTATTCTTTTCATAACTAATATTATTTTCATGAAGAATTACATAAATATAATGATATTATATCATAAAATAATTTATTTGAAAAATTTTAGCATAATTTCTCACTTTTTCGAAAATTAGGGTTTTCTAGAATTAAATTTCATAAAATTCCATTCTTATCCTATTCCATAGATTTCAAATTTATACAATTTCTAGGAGATAAGATTGATCTAGAAATCATTATATTTATCAAGTATATAATTAAATAAATTATTTGATACAATTATCACATAAAAATTGGTGATTTTCGAAAATCACATAAAATAATACACTAATTTCGAAAATCATGCAAGCTAATATCAAAATATTATCTCCTATGATATTTATCACATTTATACACATTTCTAAGACATAAATCATTATATCTTAATTAATCATGACCTTATCTTATCATTTTATAAAAATATCATAGCATACTTATCACATAAAATGTCATTTTCAAACCTTATCATATACACCTCATAAATTTTGAAAATCATGCTTGATTTGTACAAGATAATCATCTTATCATATACTACAAGATAAACATGACAACTCATCACATAAAATCAAGTGATCACATATTAATTCACAAATTAATCTCTTAATTCCTATTTTTCGAAAATCACTAAGAAAATAGAGAAAATATTTCTTTTTCTTTCTTAGTGTAATACTTGGCTAAATAATATCCCACATATACTTAAAAACATATTTATTTTCTATTAAAAATAATTTTATTTGAATTTTTGAGAGAAAATTCGATTTACTCAAAATCGACAATTACCGACGTTCACTTTCATTCTCGTTTGTATCGTACTGTTTCTTTTTTTTATTTTCAAAATTTTAAGCCCAAAAATTCGGGTTGTTACATGTCCTTGTGAAGCGGGACGTGTGAACTGTTATAGATGTGGACAGGGGGCATTTTGCAAGAGATTGCCCACAACTAGGACAAGGAATGGTAGGTAGACCTAATCCACCACAACAAGCTCAGCAACAACAACCAAGGGTTTATGCTATCAATCAACAGCAACGTGAAGATGACCGTAACGACCTATTCGGTGTAACAATACATTTTCAATACACTCGTGATTATATTATCGCCACAGAAACTGCAAGACTACGATATTATAAGATTATACGCGAGTATTTTAGAACTTAGCACGAAAGGAGATGAAGGAATACGAATCTTCTTCATCAAAGGCAGAAGACACGACGTTAGCATATGTTCGCTTAAACTTAGATTTGGACATAGGACTCACCATCTATAAGAATCGATAGTTGAATAGATACGATTAGAAAACATGAGGATATTAGATATATGGAATCAGAGATTTAGAAATAAATCAATGTGAATGAAAGTTAAGGGTCATACAATGATTAAATGGGTACAAGGTACCAACGTCGGAATGGAGAATGCAATATGGAGAAGGAAAAGAGAATCGTGAGAATACGTAAATTTCGAGGATGAAATTTCTTTAAGGGGGTAGAATATAATACCCCGATTTCAGGTTTAAAAATTTTGAAAATAAAGAAGGAACAGTACAATAGAAACGAGTATGAAAGTGAACGACAGTAATTGTCGATTTTGAATAAATCGAAATTTCTCTTAAAAATTTGAACAAAATAAATCTTAAATATGTTTTTAAGTATATTTGGGATATTATTTACACTAAAGAAAAAAAAAGAAATATTTTTCCTTATCTATTTGTTATTTTCGAAAATATGGTGAATAAGTAGTTAATTTGTGATTTAATATGTGATCACTTGATTTTATGTGATGAGTTGTCATGTTTATCTTGTAGTATATGATAAGATAATTATCTTGTACACCCAAGCATGAGGTGGATATGATAAGGATTTGAAAATGACATTTTTAAGATAAGTATGTTATGATATTTTTATAAAATGATAAGATAAGATCATAATTAATTAAGAGATAATGTTTATCTCTTAGAAATGTGTAGAAATGTGATAAGTATCATAGGAGATAATATTTTGGTTCTAGAAGCTCATGAATTTCAAAATTATGCATGATTTTACGTGATTTTCAAAATCACAATATTATGTGATAAATGTATTAAATAATTTATTTAATTATATACTTGATAAATATCATGATTCTAGATCAATCTTATCTCCTAGAAGTTGTAAAAATTTCGAAATTAATGAAATAAGGTAAAAATGAAATTTTATAAAAATTAAATCCTAAAAACCCTAATTTTCGAAAAATTAGGGAAATTGCTTAGAAAGGTTCCAAAAATTTATTTTATGATATAATATCATTATATTTATGGAATTCATCATGAAAATAATATTAGTTATGAAAAGAATAAAAGTTTGGTAATTTATCCTTAATTTTTAATTATTTGCCGATTACTTTACTTTAGTACATAGAAATGAACTTAATTAATTTTCCTATGATTTATTTTATCATCTAAGATCAATATTGTGTCACATAGCTATTAATTGGAGAAAATAAAATATTTGGCATATTATTATTAAAAGTGCCGAAAATATTGACTTATTAGTGTGAAATGGATATAAATATCATGCTTTAATTAATGAGGAGTCATAATTATAAAGATAGGATAAGATTAGGTGTAAAGTAGAGATGATTATCAAATTAAACAAGTAACCTAAGGTTTTGTCTTCTAATGGCCGAAATTTTGGACTTAGATTAAGGTTGGAAATATTTTTAAAACTCTTTGAAAATGATATCTTATCATAAGTTGAAAACTTTGACTTTTCAAATGTGATATTATTACATGATAATATTAAAATATATGATATAGAAAAAAATAAAAATCTATCCTAAGGAAGAGAATATTTAACACACACATATATACTATATAAAGTAATAATTTATTTATTCTATGATAGATATAAGATACAATAATTAAATAATTAAATAACATAATAAAATATAGAATAAAATAAAATAATTGTCTCATGAGTAATGGAGGTGGCCGAAAATATTCAAGGCTAAGGTATGAGTTGTAAATTTTGATTTTACAACTAGATATGTTATAATAAGATATGGTGAATAATTAAAGTATAGGATAAGAATAAAAAAATGTCTCATGTACAACTCATAGATTCGAAAATTTAGGAGATAAGAATGAGTTGTAATTTTTGACTTTATATTAAGATATTTTATAAAGTAATGATTAAATACACTTTATAACATCTATAAATAGGAGACCCCCCCATTATACCATACCAACCGAAAAATAAGAGAGAAATAGGAAGAAAAATAGAGAAAAAAAAGAGAGTGTTCCCAAAAGTTCTCTTCGATCGTAGATAGAAAACGTCGCCGACGTCAACCGAAAACAAATAGAAGGTTAGAATCCTTACTACTCTTATTATTTTATGCAAAAATATTAGAAAATCATATATGATATGTTTTGTTACATGCTTTCAAAAATTATGTGAAATACGTGAAATTTATGCTATATGTCGAAGTTATGAATTAAATATGTTTATATGATGTTTAAAAGCATAAATTATGATTTTAGTACAAAATTAAGCATGTATTAAAAACACTATGATATAACCAAAAATGAGCATGAGTCATATGTTGATGTACATGAATTTTAATTATTGTTTTAAGCATGAAATAATGATAGATGTTCATGTTCAAAATTCTATGATTTTATGTGGAATTCTTTGGAAAAATATGAAATACTATGAGATGGAAATTTCGAAAATCACAAAGCATGAAATAGTGATGTATAAGTTGTATATGATGAATATTATGTCATGTTATTGATATATAATGATAATAACATATTATGTGAATTAATTAATATTTTCGAAAAAAATATTATAAATTTTCAAAAATTGAGAAAGTGAAAGATTATGATGTCTTATGATATGTGATATGTGGATCATACGATGTGATACGTAGAGAAGTTGAGACTTATGAGAATAAGGCGTGAATACGTAGAATTTGAGTATATATACGTAAGACGGTAAGAAAGTCGACGTGATGACGTTAGATATGAAATTAAGATTAAAGACGTTACGTCGAACAATTTGAACTAAGGAATGAATGAAAGGATAGTACGACGTTGGTTCGGATCGATGATTCTTAAGCATGATGATATGCTAAAATCTCGTTTCTTACGTTGATAAGGTTCGACTCGAAGGATAGGAGAAAGCGTAAAATAAAACCCTAGTGACATAAGGACTTTTTAAGTTCTCGAGGTGGGCTTTCTTACCAAAATCAATTACGAGCTTTTTGGAAAATGTTTTACTGTTATTACTGTACTATTTTACTGCAAAATTTTGATATACGATATTGTCTGCCAGAAAATGTTTTGTGTTTTGTATATATCCATTCGGGTTGCCTAGGCAATGCGGGAGTTACGAATCCGGGTCCTATGCTAGAGGAGTAAGGAGAAAGCCTAGCTAGGATTGTGTACACGTGTTGGGCCTCGAATCACTGGGCGGTCATGCTCGAACATTGGCGGTTAGTTTGCGTCCGGTGAAGGGAGGCCTCCTCCCAGCGCGTTTATCCATAGCCGACTTGGAATATATGTTGTAGTGATGTGAAAATGCTCGGCCGAGTGATGATTTTGAGAAATGAGAAAATGTATTTTGTAAGAACAAGGCATTTTCCCAAATAAAACCCTTGTGTCTTACTGTGATGAGGGCAGTACAATATTTCGTAAAGTAAAATGTTTTCGGCATGTGTCCACTGAGTGCATCTTTGTACTCAGCCCTGCATATTTGTTTTTAAATGTGCAGGTTGAGCAAGTGATGGAACAGAGCGGGAGTTGAGCGGAATCTTTTGTCAAGTAGTATGAAGTATTTTGGTTCGCCTTGATAATGCATCTCCATATGCATGTCTCACACGTTTTATTTCGCTGCCAAACTCTTGAGACTCTTATATTTTGTTACTATGTTAAGCTTTGTAAAAGCTACTGTTTTGTTGGAACCTTGGAACCATCTTGTATATATAAGCTATTTCGATCCATCATGATTCTCGTTTCCGTTTGAAACTTCTATATTTCTTCGTAGATGAAATGAGTTGAAGCTCTTATTCTTTCATATTCACTTAAACCGAACCCCAAGTCACGGTCCGGCAAGGATAAGCCAAACCGGGCTGTGACACAGACACAGAATATGATCAAGAACCTAGAGAAAAAATGAGGAAACAAAAGGATGGACCTTTGTATCAGATGCCTCGTGCAGAGACTCGATCCATTCTTGATTTTATAGTAAAATAATGTCAGAATTTTCATTTTATCCTTATTTTGATTGCAAATTCTTTACTCTTTTAATTTTCTACACAATAATTAGAAATGAAAATGATATAACTACTCACTCCCTTGACATTCGATGAATTCACTATACATATACATACAACAATTTAGTATGGATTGTAAAATCGAAATATTTTAAGGAAAATTTATTTATACACTAAATTAACCGTTCATAAGAAGAACATTAAATTTGTTCTTTAACTCATATATACAATAATTTGTTCTTTAACACATATCAATATTTAAAATACACTAGTAACAATGCTATACATACAGTTTGAAGACACAAACATAACAATCAATAACATATTGACCACGATGAATTTATCATACCAACAAGTTAACAATCAAAATATTTTAAACGTATGCGTCGAAATATAATCTCATATTATTCAATCTCATCACATATTGCTCAATCTCATCACATATTGACATATTCCAAGCAAACCACGATTATGAATTTACAGAGGTAATAAAATAGCAAGAGTAATTGAAATGAGTCGGACTTATAGTCGGGGTTGGGCAGGGCAGAGACAGGGCATGTCGCGGCAGAGACTATCGGACCCAGGGCTGGGCAGAGACAGGTGAGCCCGCCCGGGGTAGAGACGGGACATCCCGGGGTGAGGCGAGGTTCGGCCGGGATGTTGCGTGGGACGCAGCGGCGTGGGACGGCGGGGTGTGATACGGCGGCGTGGGAGGAGGGCGTGGGATGCGGCGACGTGTGACGGCGGCATGGGACGCGGTGGGGTAGAAGGAGGGCATGTTGTTGGATTTGTATACTGGAAGAAGTTTTGATTGAGCTTATATACAATGTTTCTTGTTATCACTATTACAATCTCCAATCTGAATTGTTTACTTGATTGCATATGTTTGTCCCTTTATCTCATATATAAGTTAGATCATCTGTTGTGTTGTAGATCATGTAAGTCTCGTATGATTGGTCAAGCTTAATGAGATATAAAAGAATCACGCCTAAGACAACTTGAGGACGAGTTGTCGGTATAGATAAGAAGTGACTTGACTTAGTTGCTTGTCTATATTGGTACGTCTCTGACGTATTGATGGATCACAGTGAGATGAGTTCTTCTATCTGACCGTCGTGAAGAACCTAGATCTCGGTGACTTTACGTTGATCTAAACCTCGATAAGGTATTAGGTGAGTATGAGTTGCTGACCATCACTTTGACTTGTTATGGGTGAGGGTTACATGAGATAACCCAATATTCTCTGCATCTTGGGTGGTGGAGGTGTTTGTATGTCATGCTAGTTGCCTGTATCGAGTCACCGTATCCGTTTAGGATGATGACGTCCCCTTAAGGAGCTTGTTCCGACCAAATTGTTCTACTAAGTCGCCGTAATAGTAACGAGGTCCCTATAGGGTGGTAAGGTCGACCCAAGTCGAATCTCTCGAGGAAGACTTAACAGGCTTATGATGTGTTACGATAAAACAAAGAATCTAAATCCTAAACATGATTGGGGATGCTTAACTAAAATTGACAGGAAATTGAATCACGCAAACGAATCAAACGAATGTTTCAAGCAATTCAATAGCAATAGGAGTAATTCAAGAATGTGAAAAGACTAGGGTATTAGGGTTCTTCGCGCTTGATTAATAGATTTATGCTTGCTTAAGAAATCTACCTACTCATGCAATCCTCAAACCTTAATCTAAACACTGACTTTAGATTCAGTGGATTAAACCTAGGTTATCAAATTTCACAAATACATAAACTATTAGAGTACCCGCTTCCAGAACCTCTAATCCAATTGATTCCTATGATGCAACATATCTATCTCTCGATAATACACGAAACATAAACAATTAAATGGTGATCAATCACTTAACAAGAAACCCTAAGATTCAATTGGTATACTCAATCAAAACAAATAAACAATCAATCAATTTGAATCACCCAACCCTAGAAGAAGATTAGTTCATGCTCATCTCACGGATCAAACAATTGAAATCGGAGAAATCATTATTCAATAATTCAACTAAGAAAAGAGAATAACAATTCTTCAATCGCAATAGTCGTTGATGAATTTCTTCAATGAAAGTTCTTGAATCAATCAAATGTAAAGGAATTACATGGAAAATAAGGGAAGAAATTCGGTCGTGGAGGAGTCTTGCGAGAATAAACCGGCGAAAAAAATAAGAACTAGGGTTTCAAAGCGTTTACTGACATATATATAGAGCCGAAATTTCTGCCCGCGTCGGATGCGAGACCAGCACGGACGCGCGCTCTGGAACGGGAGCGGTGCGGACGCGGGCACCCACTGGACAACTTCAAATCGGCACCCGGTGGGGACGCAAGAGCCGGACGCGGGGATCTCTCTGGACAACTTCAACTCAGCCCCCAACGCCGGATGCATGTCACGGACGTGGGCACTTTCGAAATCTTCTCTTGGGCACCCAACGGACGTAAGCCAAGACCGGGCGCACATCGACCACTTCAACAGTAGCGACACGGCACCCAATCACGGACGCACTCAAGTGTAATAACCCAAAAATTTAAAACTTTTATTAGTGATGCTTAAACTATTTTTTATGGTGCTTAGACCTTAATTATGTTTAAGGTAACCAATGAAACGAATTAGAATCGATTCGGAGATCGGCGGAGAAATAAAAACTAGTGACTAGTCCTACCAGATTAGGGTTTTCTCAAGAGCACGAACGTAATGAAAGATCTAGAATGAATCTTAACAAAAGGATTTCATTTCTAGAATCCTCTCACGAAAACATGTGAGAAGCCAAAGAATGAGAATTTTCGGGCATACTTGCCCGGTCAGTCTTAAAAACACTATTCACTAGCCAGAATAATTTCCAGTCCATGCTAATCATGATAATTTGTGATAACAATCCAAATCATGAAGGAATATATTATTATGAATTTAGAAACTATAAGAATCAATTTCTGAAAGAAATTCCTGAAGAACTTAACCGAACGCCGAGAAAATATATCGGGAAAATCCTAAATTGATCCGAACGATCCGAAACTCGAACCAAGGGTCTAAATAAATAAAATATGATTTATAAGAATCAAATAAATTATGAAATCTCAAGAATTCAATAGAATTTCGAATGAGCATAATTTAATCGTCGAACTGCTTTTTTCCGCGATAACTCGGAATTGACTTATCGGACGCCGTTCGAACTTCATGAAATTATTATAAACATTCAAATAAGTCTTTTAAAGGCTATTTAAGAAAATAAAACCTTAAGGTTCCGATAAATCAATCGAAAGCGTTAAAACTTAAAGAGTCGGTATTAACATGTCAAATCGGGTAATTTGACCATTCCTTCTCCCAACTACCACCAAGACCTCCCCAAATGGGTAATTACAGCCCTTTAGGCTGCCAATACAGTAAGGAGGACGTCCATAATGCAGCCTTCACTCCTCAACCAAATTTCTCTCTTTTGTTCTTCATGTTTTGATCTTTAATCCTCCTTTTCAAACCATTCCAACTCTCAAATAATTATTCTAAGACCATATAAAGGTAGTATTCATCATCCTCTTCCATCCTAATGGAGTGTAATTTTTGTTTGAATTTTTTTTAGTTTGAAACCCTAGTTTTGCTCCTCATTTTTTTCGTGACTTTTGAGCCACCAAATGCTCTCAAGCCATGAATGAAAAAATTCTTAGAATAATGTTCTAAGGCTGTAGTTTAAATTTGAGAATTTTTGGAGCATGTTTGATATTTTTCAATTTATGCTTTATTTCTTTTTATATGTGATAAAGCATGATTTTGTGAATATTATTTGATATTGTTGCGTGTTGATGTATTAGGAGCATGTATAATAAATATGGTAATTTTCAAAATATTTTTGGAATTTTCTTGTATTTTGTTTGATTTTATTTGTTTCTTGTATTTTGTTTGATTTTATTTGTTGAGAAATAGTTGATATATAGTGTTTAATATATGATATGAACATCATATATTAATCTTGAAATTTTTGAAACACTACTCCCATTTTTCAAAAATGGGCAGAATTTATTTAAGTATTTTAAGCTATTGTTTGATTTTATTTGTTGAGAAATAGTTGAGATATAGTGTTTAATATATGATATGAACATCATATATTAATCTTGAAAATTTTGAGACACTACTCCTATTTTTATGAATACCGAAAACTATATGTATTGATCTAAGGTTTATTTGATTTCATTTGTTGGAAATGATATGATATGTTATGTTTAGAAATAATATGAACCTAATATGCATTGTTGGGAATTATTGAACACATATGTAAAATATGTGTGAGGACAAAAGAATTCAAGCATTTGGTTCATATTATAAATATTGTTGGTGTTTTATGTTAATATTACATGTTATCGCATAATATAAACATATTGTGAAGAAATGAAATTTATGAATATGTGTATATATATATAGCAATTGCGAAATATATATATAGTGAAAAGGCATGTGTTTTAATTTTAATAAATGATATGAGATGATATTTCATGTGTAGTATAAGGTATAAGCATGATATGATTTTTGTGGAACTTATTGAACACCTATGTGTATAAGTTAGCATTACGAAAACTTGGAGTGTTTTAACCTATGGTTTAAAATCTTATTTGATGGTATTGAGTTGATAATTAAATCTATGGTATAATGAGAGTATATCATGATTTTATTTCAATTAATGGATGCTTATGCTAATTATTGTTAATTATCGAAAACATAGCAAAATGGATAGGTATGAGTTTAATTTTAATGGTAATGATGCTATGATAGTGATGAATTTATAAGCTTGGAATAAATGGTTGTGATTGTGATGAATGAATGGAACACTTATACACACATACACAATGGTTTTGCATTATGTTAGAAATTAGGGTTTTCTAATGCTTTAGTATGGTGTTGAATGGTTATGTTTATGTTGTGCCGACAAACAAAACCCCAAACGTAAACAACATAATACTTATGTACGAGAATCCAAAAGAAATCGACTAATTTCGATAACTTAAGAAGGAATTAATGAGAATTGAAGTTAGACATAAATTAGAGTTTTCTATTACTAATAGGATACTCAAACGTGAGTTCCTAAGTTAAAGAAACCAAAAGCCGAGTTACAATGTTGATACTCAACAACGACAACCTAAAACGATATTAGATCAAACGTTAAGACAACTCAACAACGAATAGTGATTTCACAACTTATATAGTCTCCGACGAGTTAAGAGGAATAAACAATATCTAACGTGTAAGCAAAGATTCGAACATAAGATATCGATTCTTATGTCTCAAAAGTCGAGTTAATATTCCCGAAGCACTTCATCTATTCCTAAAGTACTTACTTACATAATAGTATGTGATCACTTGAATTATAAGTCAAGACTTCCTTTTATTCGTCGTGCTAATACGACAAGTCGTCAAGCATAACCTACTAGGACGTAACTACAATTGTTAAGTCTAGTTAGTGGCTTGAGAATATCCTAATATACCAATCATAACTTGATTACCGACAATCTATAACGTAATAATGTTTAGAAGAACATTAAGGTTAAGAGTCGAAGATAGACTCAGAGTATGTGATTCATAAGTTGAAGTTCACCTATGAATGATGAAGTAATATAGTTTGGGAATTGAGAATGTAAGATAATAGAAATTATCTTAAAACAATCACATGAAATCATAAAGAGACCCTAATTGGGAGCTTTAAGTCGTAATTTGTAAGCGACCTTGATCGATGGAAAGAATCTAAGAAATGTTATTTTCTTATGAAGGGTTTGATTGTGCATGATTGGCTAGGAAGGACAATTTCACCTGCTCACTTAGACTTACTAGCTTCGAACTAGCAGGTGGGCTCTCTTGAAACAAAAAGGATATGCATATCTATCTCAAAGCATGATTTACAAAAGCTTTATGAAATATTATTCCATGAAATGTTATTGATCGCCAAATATTTACGCTTTGTTGTGATCCTATCCGAGATTGATATATCCGATGTGGTATGTGAATGAGTTGGTCCACCAGCGTTAAAAAGGGTAACGATCGGATCCGACTTAGTTAAGGACTAACTCGGATTGTGTACACGTGTGACTATGTGTTAAGGTTAGCTACCTCGACCGGTCACGGCGACTATGTGTAGGTGGCCACCTCCATAGTGCGCGAATGAATGAATGAACAAATGAGTGATCAGATATGGAACAACATGGATAAAATAGTTCGGCCGAACGCTTTTAGAAAATGATAAAATATTTGATAGGCATGAGTCTTTCGACTAAAATCCTCATGCGCTATTGTGTGCAGTTCAATAACTTTTACAAAGAAAATGTTTTCGGCAATGAGTCCACTAAGTACTTTTGTACTTAGCCCTGCATCTCGTTTTTGATGTGCAGGTTGAGCAGGGATTGATGATGGGTGCGAGGTGGTGCAGAGTGGCAGTTGATTTGATGCTTTATTAGAAATGTTTCTAGAACCTTGGGCATGTACCGTCATATGCATGTCCACACGTTATTGCTGCCTAACTCTGATATTATTTTGGTATCTTGACTATAACTGCTTTCCATTATCGTATTGAACTTGAGGTCGTACCTCGTTCCTTGAATTGCGTCCTGATTGGGTTATTTCTGAACCTTGAACCTTTTTGACAAGTCCTTATGTGACTTGAGTTGGTATTGAATAGCTATCCCTTTTTAATTCATGCGTTATGAGTAGTTCTTTTGTTAATTACATTGATTAGTTATGTATATATCCGCTGCATTATTATACCAATGACGATCCGTATTATCCGTACTTCCTTGGGAAGTCCGGTCGTCACACAAGCACCGGACGCGGGATTTCTCTGGGAAATCTTCACGATGCCAAGACGCACCCAGCGCCGGCTACGTTGAGTTCGGCGCTTGGCGCGTTTATATGCTCCAATTGCTTAAACGCTATCATTCCCTACACAAAAGCAACGAACATGATTCCACTCAAACATATTCAAAACTAAACGAATAGGAATCAAATTGTTTCAAATAAATAAAGAAAACATAACAAAAACATGTAAAACAACTCCCCCACACTTAACTCTTTGCTTGTCCTTGAGCAATTTTAGTTTCTTCAAAAGAATGGTACATATCAAATCAATGTTTCAAATAGGATCAATCACATATTCCTTCTTTTCAATGCATCTTAATAATATAGTTCTCAATATAATGGTCCTCGTTCATCAATACAAACATGTGACTTATCATAGAATAATTATGCTTGACTCGAATATGATTTTGGACATCAATATACAACTCACATGATTCCCCTAAATGTAAGACATCCCAATGATAAAACTAAATAAGACATGTGGGACTTAAAACCGATTATAGACAATATTCGTTAGGTGAAACCTTCAGTGATATACTCAAGTATCCTAACGTAGTTATCTATACCCACAAACATAGAGTCTCCATTCAAGAGATAACACAAGCAAGAGGGTAGAGGCCCTTATTCAATTTTAAGCCCACTTATTTCACAACATAACTTCCATTTTTTTAGTTTTTTTTCGCTTTTTTTCTTTTGTTTTATTGGAAGAATCATACAAAATAAGGGTCCCATGTATGAAGTATATAACTACCGATCTCATATATTGTCTAATCACAGCTTCCTAATCATGTCCCACAGTTCAAATCGACACCTAAGTTTCATCACACTAAAAACCATATATACCAAGACAAAATAAAATTCGAGATCAAAACATAATTAATTCAACTTAAAGCACAATTCTTCACGCACCATTTCTTTCAAGAACATAAAATCAACTCTTATCCAAACAAAAAGCTAAGGACAAAACAAAAACGACAAGACGCAAACAAAACGAAAAATGACACCCCCCACACTTAAAACAGGCAAGGTCCTCATTGCAGATAAATATAAGAGTATAGTAGAGGCGACTTCCCTGAAAGCGATGAAACGGAATGACGGGGCATCAAATCCGAAACAAAACCTACAAAACACCAAAACAAGACAAACAAAGAAACTAAAATCAAAACGAAACAAACGAAAAACAGAAAAACACATACACTCCAATAGTGAAGAATCACTTAAGCTCTGATGATGGTGATGGAGGAAGTGTTGAGGAGTCCAGGTCCTCGATCGCTTTTTGTTAAGAATTTGGTTTCACCTTGAATGCATATCATCACCTATGTATTCACACACTTTCCGCTGCAAACTCTGAACTTATTTACGTTATGTTTGATGTTAAGTACTGTTGAGGTCCGCCAGACCATTGCTGATCTTTGGGTCTGATGGCCTAAAACACCTGGATTGTTTTGAGATCACCTTATGTTATGTTCGTGCTAGTTTACTTTTGAAATGCATCTTTATATTAGCCCTTGTAACCCCTAAAATACTATTCCTAGTATTAGTCACCCTCCAGTTCGGGTTATCCGGTGCGGGGGCGTGACAGAGTGGTATCAGAGCACTGTTGCTCTTTGAAAACCCCAAACTCTTCTCAAAACTAAGTCTAGATCGAGTCACTGGACTTCTAGAAATCTGCTGACTACTCTCAACACTCCATCACATCGAGCTCAACCGAAAAAGGTAACTGAATTTCTTTCTCAAAACTTCGTGAAATGAAGATTTTGAATGATGGCAAGTTGGAAGAATTTTGGAAGGATATTTTGAAAGAAGGGTTATGATGATATCATATTATGAGGTTTTGAGGATGGAAATGAGCGTATGAGCAAGAAAATTTTCAAAACTTTGATTTTGAAATCAAGCGAGAAGTTATGGAAGTGATCAAGTTACGAGATGAAAATACATGTTTGAGCAGTGTTGATTGATCGATGTTGGAAGGATGATTTCAAATTGATATACATATACGATTTGTTTACGTCGTTGTTTTGGAACCTTATTTCCAAACTCAAATTTTGTTTATGATGAGCGGTATGTTATCACAAGAGGAACATAGACTCTAAGGAGCATGATCACATATTGTGAAAGAACATAGAAATACGAGCTATCCTTCCCTTACGAGAACGATAGGAAGAATGCCAGTAGCAATAGCTTCGAGCTCGAACGACAAAAGACGAACGTGAAGATAGACGAGGACGACCACAACCTTGGAAAAGAACGACGTCGACTTTACATCACCACTTCGACATGGATGACCGTCGACTTGAACTATGACGTGGACTTCGACTTCGACTTCGACTTCGACTTTGACTTTGACTTCAGAAGAATAAGCATCTACTTGAAGGCATGGATATGATTGTCGTATTACGTCGACATTTACCTTGAATTTATATTTTGGCACGATCGCGCAAATTTTCTGCACTACGTAGTAAATTTGTTTTACCCAGTCCTCTTCGTTAGAACTCCGATTTATGCATGGTTTTCACTGCGCACTCTAACGCCCTAATATTCATTTGTTATGAAGAACAAAATTTTAATTATGTCTCCAGAATACGATAGAGTCTGTTGAACGATAGTTCAAGTGTTTTGTTTAGAACAAGGATCTCATAGCATAGCCTATGCTTTAGAACGCTATTAGATAACATGTTTCCGAGTAAAATAGAATATAAGATATGATATGTGCTGTACCTTATGACATCACCTACCTTATAGATTGTTTAAGTTTAACCTAGTTGCTTATCAGATATGCTTAAGTTATCCTTAACTGCTTATCGGATGACGTTAGTCTGACTTATGTTAGTTTTGATCGTGGCAGATGGAGGAGATGCGATACATAGCTAGGAGGAGGCGAGGACCACACCCTACCCCAGAGGAGGTAATGCGCACCTACCGTGAGAGTTGGATGTGCGCTGGTGAGGACCTAGGCGAGTTCCTCATGTATTACCTTCGACTGTGGAGGAATGCTCGAGCCTATGGAGCGACGGACTATGACGGCATCAGACGTCTCTTGACTAGACTTCCATGCGATTGGGAGGATTATGCCCGAGAGGTATCGGGAGATTACATATATCGTGTGCCCGGAGGCTACGATTTGTTTGGAGATCTGCCCAGATTCGTGAGTCATCTGACTTACGTATACAGCATTTACGGAGCCGCACCGAGGGGACCATATCTCCCTCCACGGAGTACACCAGCGGGATGAGTCCGAGTGATCAGTATCTCGAGGTCCCGAGAGCATTGACCGGTGGTACCTCCATTCCTATTTGATGAGGGCAGACCTGCTCGTTTGGAAAGAGCAGCACGCAGCAGGCCGAGAGCTTTGGGAGAGCCTGTTTTCCCTCCATTGCCTGTTGGACATCCTGTACGTCCACCACTACCACCCCTACCACCTATGACGGCTCCACTACCTCCAGTAGAGCACTTCCGCCAGACAGCGGCGGATAAGCGTATCGGATGCTTTCATGGCTATAGCCCGATTCGCCATGACTACGATCTATATGGCGACGAAGACTTCAACCCCATGCGCGACATACCGATGTACGAAGATGACGGAGCAAGACCATCGAGGGCACGTGCTCGCCAAGATAATTCGATGAAGAGGAAGATTACAAGAGGAAGAGGACCACGAGGAAGATGAAGAGTAGGAGCATACGATGAAGGCATTGGATAAACTCTTAATTAGTTTTGTTAGGATTAGTTTGTATGCTAGTTCCCTTCTATGTATGGTTTTTGATGGATTGGAAAACCCGATATTTTGAAAGGCCGTGAGAGCCAGGATTTATGTTGTTTTGTTATATGACTATTGGTTTTTGAACATCCTGCCTACGGCAGAGTTTTTGGATATATATATATGACCCCGAGGGGCTTTTGCGACGGAATTCGTTTATATCGAGGGTGAAATGTTTTAATTAGAAATCGTTTTGCAATAAGGCTATGATGATATTATGTATGTTAAGCCATGAAAGCGATAAGTGATTGATGATTATATGATTTATATAACAGAATGCCTCCTAGAAGAAACCCGGAACAAGCACCTAGAGGCAGAGGTCGAGGAAGAGCTAGGGGAAGAGGTAGGATCCCCGAGAAAGAAGCCGAAGACATACCCCAACCACCTCCACCTCAACCTGATCGCAGGGTAGATGAATTATTTCTAAGACAGAACCCTCCTGTATTCAACGGAAAGGGGAGCCCAGAGGAGGCTGAGCAATGGGTGAGAACCATTGAGCAGATCTTCAATTTTCGAGATGCACGACACACGGAGGCGATCGTCACGTGTAACGCTCCAACTAAATGGACCCGTGATTTACGGTGGGAGGCTAGAAAGAAGACATTTGTCTTCGAAAGCAAGCTGGAAGAGTTCTCGTGGGAGGACTTTAAGAAAGAAATGTATGAGAAATACATACACCAAGAGTTCTGAGGAAGAGGAAAGAGCATGAATTCTTCATGCTAAAACAAGAGAAACTATCTGTGACCGACTATGATCGCGCTTTCTGCGACATGTCGAGGTATACTCCTAATGTGAACACCGACCAAGATGTCGAAAAGTTGAGATCGATCTAAGGCGAGAGATACAGATGTCTCGCCACCATGGAGACCGACTTACACCGGGCTCTTGCACGAGCTTTGGATATTGAGGCAGCAATGCCTGAGGATAAGTCAGTGTCGGCTCAGACACAAAACGCGATGGACAAAGGAAAGGGGAAGTGGGAACCCAACCGCGGAAATAGCAACAGAGGCAGCTATGGGGATGCAAGTCACTGGCGCCCATGGCAAGGAAATATGGTCCAACCAGACAAGGTTGGAAGAGGGCTTTTGCTCCACCGCAAGAGGCCCACAGAATGATAAGGCCCCTCCATGCCCTAATACCATAGGGTGCACAAAGGAATGTGCACGCAAACAATGTGAATCGCTTCAGTGCGGAGCAAGAGGGCATTACGCCAACAATTGCCTGTGGGTGCGCTTGGGAAACAATTGTGAGGGCAAATCAACCTGGCAATGCCCAACCGCTTAGGGCTATACAGTTTCAGCCCCAACCTCCGCAACAGTTCCAACCCCAACCACAACAGCAACTCCAACAACAGCCGTGGCAGCCACCTCAACAACAACAACAAAGGCGTCAACCACCACGACAGCGCCAGCAGCAGCAGCAGCAGCCAGCAGCCACCCCGAACCCGCAAGGACAAGCGCCCCGACAGCCTCAGCCGGCCCAGGCTAGAGCTTACGCTCTACACCGGAGGCAGAACGAACAAAACCAGGGAAACCTGGCAGGTATGGGAGTTCTTCTCAACATACCTGTTATTATATTGTTCGATACGGGTGCTTCGCATTCTTTTATATCCGAATCATGCGTAGAATTGTTGGGACTTAGGTCTGAAAAGGCAAATCAGGATATGAGAATCTCTTCACCTATAGGAGGGATTATGACCGTAACGCATATTTGCTCGAACCTAGAGTTGACACTAGGATCACTTAAGGTTCTGGCGAACGATCTAAACATAATCAAAACGAAACAAACGAAAAACAGAAAAACACATACACTCCAGTAAAATTAAACCCTTGCGCTGATGCACCTTGCTGAAAAGGGAACTGTGGATGACTGGGATCGGCGTTGCTCTGAACTGGCTCAATATCCTCTCTTGCCTCATCACCCTAATCTTCGGATGCAATGGTGGTGTGAAAAATGGCTATATCACCCGAAGGTGCATGAGATGGTCCTGCACCTGCTGCTTGAGCTTCTGCGAGCTGCGCATGCATACACCTCTTCACGCAGTTCCTCAACTCATGAGGTACAAGAGTTGTCTCGTTATATGCAAAAGGGGTGCCTCGGAGCTCACTAAGATCAATCGCCTTAGGTCTTATCAGATCTTGCCCTGGAATATGTCCTCCTTCAATATTAATAATCCCTAAATGCACTAACAGACCAGTAGGGATTTGACATAAGGTTGGCCGACATTTCTTACGCCGTTGAACAAGATGTAAATGTTCCCATATGAAAAATATTGGCGAAACCTTTGTCTTATTGACTGTGCAAGTGAGCAAGAAGACCTCAGCAGTGTTGACCTTATTGGTCTGCTCATTCCCGAAGACATTAAAAGCGATAAACTTATGCACCTTTGCCAATGCTGGATCCTTAATAAATCCACTCGGCATTCCTACAGATGACCAGTTGTTAAACCCTAATAATTCCTGCCAAGCCTCTCTTACATTGAATGATTGAGGTACACCACATGCACCTGATGTCGGAAATCCAAACACACCCTTCATAACACGAGGTGTGATAGCATACTTTTGCCCCAACTGACAGACGATAGGTCATAGTGTCGGATTCATCGTCAAAACTCATTGTACAATAGAATTCAACCAATAACGGAGAATAACCAGGCAATTCCATCATAGCATATTGAAGCAAGCCTAAACTCTTTAAATATTTTTTAATTATATCGTCAAGACCCAAGCTTTTCATCAATTTCCAATTAAATACACGCGTAGGAGTTATATCTTGATGGATAAAGCGGCAATGAAGAGTACCTTCCACAGGATTATAGATGGGAAAAGCGGCTGAATACATTATGTTGTTGTCTTCTACGGGTTCCTCCATAGGAACGTTATCATCTCGTGGATGATGGGAGCTAGATCCACCAACTTGTTTAGTTCGAACCATGTTGATATCTGTGTGAGTCGACACTAGACCAACGTGAGGAGAACTCCGGACGAAGGTGAGGGCGGAAGGAAACATCAGGTTCAGAGGGGGGAAAGTGGGCAAGCGTCGGATAAGGCTCAGGGAGCGTTGGACTAGATAAGCGAAATACCGAGGAAGGCCGAGGAACAAAGCGCTTGGCGACAACGTCGGACGGAGAAAGCCCGAAATGGGGTGCGGAGATGGGGCAAGCGCTACTGTGGTGGTAGCGCCGGACTTGAGAGAAGTGAGCGAATGGCGCCCGGCGCTGAGGTGGAAACGCCCGAAGGAAGGAAAAGCGGCGGCCAAGTGAAGCGTCGGACGGATGGTGCCGACATCGAGGTGTTAGCGCGGACGGAAGGAATAAGCGAGTCTTTGAGGCACGGCATTGAGGAACTGAGCGCCCGAGATGGGAAGAGGCGGCCGGGTTGCGCAGATCCGCGATAGCACCGGACGGGTCAAATCACCAAGCGGATGGCGCGCGGCGTGGTGGTAGCCCGGACGGAAGACACGCTGACAGGAGAAACGCTGGCGCTAGGCGGTGCGCATTCTTCAGTGTAGCATCGACGGAGTTCGATCGCGGACGGAGGAGATGGAGCGAGCTACCGGACGCGACTTGGAAACACGGAGCCGGACGGAGGAGATAAAGCAGCGGGTGATAGAATGGAAGCGTGAGTTCTCTGAGAGAAGAAGCTGCAAGAGAGAAACAAAAACTAGGGTTAGGTTTACGCAAACCCTTTAAATAATAAAAAGATTTTTTTTAATAGAAAGAAAATTGACCCAGCGCCGGTTTCGTGGCGTCCGTATTGGGTCACCTTCACAACCATTTCATTTACGCACCCAGTATTTGGTTTCGGTCGTCAAGGCGCGCCCGGGTACTCCTCTGGACATAATTTTGAGAAAGCGCAGCGCTGGTTGGGCTGCGTACGGCGTTTGGTGACCTACTTCTGCTGCAAAATTTGTTCCACACCTCGATTTTTGTTCTCCATGCACCCCCGACTTCTAGATATATAACTCCTAATCCTACACCACACAAAACAAAAACCAAGACAAAAACACAAACAAAAATACAAAAATCAAAAGAAAACAGGAACAAAACATAAAAGAACGTGGGTTGCCTCCCACGAAGCGCTAGTTTTAACGTCGTCAGCTCGACCATTGGTTCCTCATTATGTAGAATTTTTGGGCGAGAAGCTTCGATCCGACTCTCATTATCCAACGCGCCTCTGCTAGGCGGTAACCATACTCCGATGAGTAAGGTGGTGGCTCATTCAACTTATCCTTGAATTGTACTTCACCCCGATCTTTCTTACACTTAGCTTGGAGTTTGGGGTCAGTCTTCTCACTGCCGATTTCTTTATGACCTGATTTATTGTCAACTTCTTCCTTAGACATCTGTACCTGCAAGACCTTATTCTCGTCCGAATTATCAAGTGCAATGATAGAAAAACATGATGCAGTAGTAGAAACAGTAGAACTATCACTCGTACTACTAGCACAGAATGTCTCCGTCGTTCTAAAATAGTCAAGCTTATCAATCCTTTAGTAAAATCAATTAAGGTATTTGTTGTAGCCATAAATGGCCTACCTTACAACAACGGATGTCTACTCTCATGTTTTCCAGTCTCTTCTCCCATATCAATGACAACAAAATCAACTGAGACTAAAAGGTTACCCATTCTTATTAAAACATATTCGATCACACCCTTCGGGTACCGAATAGTTCCCTCTGCTAATTCTAATCGCATGCTGGTTTGTTTTAACTCCCCAAGTTTTAATGAATTGAACAGAGAAAAAGACATTAAGTTAATCCCGACACCCAAATCAAGCATCCCCGATGCAGATTTTCCATTACCAAAAGCAACATTAATAGTAAAGCTACCTGGATCGCATTGCCTTGGTTTGGGTTGGTACGGAATGGGCTTCTTCTTCTTCTTCTTCTCAACTACTATTTTCTTCATATCCCCCGTTTCTTGCCTTTCGACTATCAGACGGCTCAAAAATGGAACTGGTGGCTCGTAAACTCTTCGAGGCTTTTCTTCTTCCACTCTGGTCTCTTCATCGACCTCGCACTTCTCATTTTCACTTCCTTAAGCAGTAACAGCATTGGCATGCTCCGATTGGCTAGGAAACTTCCTCTTTTGGTCTCTTCTCACTAGCTATTTAACAGTCCCAGCCATCTGTCTCACTTGAGTTGCCAACTGTCCCACTTGAGTTTCCACTCTTTTCAAAGATGCCTCCAAAGACTTAAATCTCAAGTTACTTGCTTGGATAAACGTATTTAGAGAATCCTCAAGTGATGGTTTATTGGGAACCTCAATTTGTTGCTGAGTTTGTTGAGGTTGCTGTCTGAACTAGGTACCCTGACTTGATCCCCATTGATTTTGACTCCAAGAGAAGTTAGGATGATCTCTCCAACCAGGGTTGTAAGAATTTGAGAAGGGGTCATATCTGGGCCTCGACGGGTAGCCTTGCTGATTACCTCTATGGTACCCTTGTTGGAACCCTTGCATAGCATTAACTTGCACTTCTTCATATGCCATCTCATTGGTTCTTTGGCACATGTTGGCTCCATGCCCCGCTTCTCCACAAATACCATAAGTTTCCATCGACATCGCTTGTTGCTGTTGGAATTGAGGTGATGTCTGAGGCTCGGTTGTTCTCAATAGCTGAACTTGGCGAGTGAGATCCTGCAGTTGCTGTGTCATTTCATAGTTGGGTGTCACTCTTTTTGCTGCAAAGCAGTCTTAGATCCGCACTTCTCCTTTGCGAGTTTGTAGCTAGCGTCTCCATAATCTCGCTAACATCATCAGCAGTATAGTTTCCAATGTCTCCTCCAGCCGCATTATCTATCATGTATTGAAAATCCATCGTCAATCCATCATAGAAAAACTCATTGAGGAGCTCAGCTGGGTAATGGTGATGCGGGCACTGCTGCTATAACGACTTGAAACGATCCTATGCCTCATGCAGAGGTTCTCCAGCCATCTGCTTGAAGGTGGCTATCTGAGCCCTCAGCTCTTGTGTTATCTAGTTCGAGTAGTATTTTCCTATGAACTTATCATATACGACTTGCCAACTCGCCAGTGAACCAGGCTGTAGAGACATCAACCATGTCTTGGCTCTATCCTTCAAGGTGTAAGGAAAACACCTCATTCTCAACGTATCTTCTGTGAGCCCGTTCAACGGAAAAGTGTGAACCACTGCATAGAACTCCCGGATGAAGTTCAAAGCATCCTCACTTGGCAACCCATAGAAAGAGGGTAGAAGGTTGAAGTGGATGGGCTTCAACTCATAGTTTCGGGGCCGGATCCCCGAGGACTATGCATGACGTTGTCACCCCAATGACGGGTTGAGCAAAGTCATGTATCCGCGGGTTTCCTTCATCGTTGACTCCTCCATTTGCTGCCATTTCTTGTGGCACAACTTCCTCACTTGGAGATCTACTCTCCAAATTCTCGTGCTCAACTGTCGCTGAACTCGTCTCACTTTCAAATGAGCTTTCTTCTTCCGAGTTCGAAAGATTAAAATCTCTCACCCTTTGAATGTTGTCGAATAGAGGTGCCAACTTCCTTTTAAGACTTCGACGACCTAGCATACACAAACACAAGACAAGAAAAACAGATTACGCGCACCTGTGGGAAGAAAATAACCAAACAAAAATAAAATATAGAAAAATAGAAGATAAGGAGGGGAAAATAACACAATCAAAAATGCCTAAAGCCTTCCCCGGCAACGGTGCCAAAATTTGTTCCGACCAAATTGTTCTACTAAGTCGCTCGCAATAGTACGAGGTCCCTATAGGGTGGTAAGGTTGACCCAAGTCGAATCTCTCGAGGAAGACTTAACAGGACTTATGATGTGTTACGATAAAAACAATAAATCTAAATCCTAAACGTGATTGGGGGATGCTTAACTAAAATTGACAGGAAATTGAATCACCCAAACGAATCAAACGAATGTTCCAAGTAGTCTAATAACAATAGGAGTAATTCAAGAATGTGAGAAAGACTAGGGTATTAGGGTTCTTCGCCTTGATTAATAGATTTATGCTTGCTTAAGAAATCTACCTACGCATGCAATCCTCAAACCTTAATCCAAACACTCTACTTTCATTCCGTGGATTAAACCTAGGTTATCAAATTTCATAAATACACAAACTATTAGAGTACTCGTTTCCGATAACCTCTAATCCAATTGATTCCTATGATGCAACGTATCTATCTCTCGATAATACACGAAACATAAACAATTAAATAGTGATCAATCACTTAGCTAAGGTTCAATTGGTATACTCAATCAAAACAAATAAACAATCAATCAATTTGAATCACCCAACCCTAGAAGAAGAAGATTAGTTCATGCTCATCTCACGGATCAAACAATTGAAATCAATAGAAATCATTATTCAATAATTCAACGGAAGAAAAATAGAATAACAATTCTTACAATCACAATAGTCGTTGATGAATTTCTTCAATCAAAGTTCTTGAATCAATCAAATGTAAACGAATTACTTGGAAAATAAGGGAAGAAATTCAGTGCGTGGGGGAGCTCTTGCGACAATAAACCGCGAAAAAAATAAGAACTAGGGTTTCAGCGCGTTTTACAACATATATATAGAGCCCGAAATTTCTCGCCCAGCGCTGAACGCGTGCGCTCGCGGAAACGGGAGCCAGCGCCGGACGCATGCCAGCGCCGGATGCGGGCGCCCACTGGACAACTTCAGCTCGGCACCCAGTGCCGGACGTGAGATCTCTCTGGACAACTTCAACTCAGCCCCCAACACCGGACGCACGACAGCGCCGGACGCGGGCGCCCACTGGACCACTTCAGCTCAGCGTGCCACGGCACCCAGCGCCGGACACACTCAAGCGTCGAACTTTCTCTGGGAAATCTTCATGATGCCAAGATGCACCCAGCACCGGCTACGTCGAGTCCGCGCTTGGGTGCGTTTATATGCTCCAATTACTTAAACGCGATCATTCCCCTACACAAAACGAAAACGAACATGATTCCACTCAAACATATTCAAAACTAAACTAATAGGAATCAAATTGTTTCAAATAAATAAAGAAAAACATAACAAAAACATGCAAAACAGAGCTCAAAAGGATTATTGTACTAAACCCTGAAGGTTGTGGATCTGTCGTTCATCGTGGCTCATTTTAATTTTTGTCGAATTTCGTTTTTCACCATGAGAAAATCCGTGGTTAGATTAGGATTTTTCTTGTAAATCTAATCTGTAAAAGAGGAACGCAGACGAAGAACGAGACGACGGAGACCCGTAGCATGGCGCGACAGGAGGCTAGCCAAAAACTGGACGCACGCCGTGAGGGTGTACGAGCGACGGCACGTCGAGCGTGCTCGATGCTCGTAGCATGCCGCTCGGCAGCATACGGATGTTTCTCGGCAGCACACGGGCGAGGCTGTGCGAATGGCTTCGGCAGCTTCTGACAGCACACGGGCGAGGCTGCTCGGTAGCTTTCGACAGTGGGGCTTGCGGGTGCGCGGATTCCGTGCAGATGCCTCGGCACGCCTCGGCGCTGAATGTGCGCACGTGAGTTCTCTCGGTGCTCGACAGTCTCGGCACAAGTCGGTTGTATGGGCGGGCGAGGCTGGGTGGAGTCCTCGGTAGGTCTCGACAGCCAAGCGTACGGGGGCACAATTTTCGTGCGGATGCCTGTACGCTTCGACGCTGAGCATGTGCACTCGACGGGCTCGGTAGTAGCCAGGCGCTCTTGGCAGAACTCGGCCAGGCAGCATCAGCGCGCGTCTCAACAATCTCGACGAGGTCTGGGCGACAGCGTGCAAGTCGCACACAGAATCTTCCGACAGCTCTCGGCAGGGACGGGCGGTACAGCTCGCAGGGCCTCTCGGCCAGGCTGCACGACGTTGCTCGACACGTCTCGGTAGCTCGAGTCGGCAGGCTGGGTGATGGTGCTGAGCATCCCGGCGATGCTCGGTGCCCTCGGCACAGATTTCTTGGCCAGTGTGGGCTGGGTGACGACGCAAAGGAAAGGCGACAGATGGTGCTAAGCGTGCACATGGGCTCTGCCCTAGCGCACGGCCCAGCCCATTTTGGGCCGACCCGACCCAATTTTCGGCCCAGACCCGAATTTTGACCCGGTTCCACATTTTTTGACCCGATCCGTCCATATCCATTGTTTAGGCCCGTTATGAAACTTTCAGCCCAAATCCAGTTTTGAGGAATCCGGTCCGTGCCCATGCACGCGAGGCCCGTTTCGAGATTTTTGAAGATCTGTACTTTGTAAATTTATGTAATAAATTAGGCAGGAAAGTACAGGATCAACGAGTGGGCCGCGGTGAACTAATTTATTTTATTTTTATCGTTCAAAGCATGTCGTGGATGTTTAAATTATGGAGAAGCATGCTATGTATGTTTAATACATAGATAAACATATTATATGTTTTCGTGATTGGATGAGCATAGTAAGCATGCTAGGTTTATCGCGTTTTTGAAGCATATTTTAGAATTCTGCGAGCATGTTTTACATGTTGAGTTCTATAGAAATCATGCTAGGATTACGTGATCTGCATGGACAAACCTTTTGAAACAAAAAGACTAATCAAGAAACCCGACATATTAATTTCTAAAATTAAGATGTCAAGACCCCCACTTTTTAATCTCTAAACAAAGTGATACGCATTGTGAGTAAACGTCCACACGCGTGGATTGCTTGCACTGTTTATCATAAGTTTGTTAGATGAGATTTCTAAATAAAATATTTTAATCTATTGAGAAGTGGGAGTTTCATGTGTAAACGTCCACACGCGTGGCTTGCATATGTAATTTTCATAAGTTCTCTAGAGATAGAATTAAAATGAGAAGATAAAAGAATTTGGATTGGAAGCGGCATGGTCCGAGTGAGTATGCTAATTCTAAGAATTCATTTTCAGCGTTAAAATTATGATCATTGCTTAGACATCACCTCAAGTACAACTTCCCGTGAAGTCCCTTCTTGCGATAGTGATGTGGTCTAGTAAGGTCCAATCATTAATTTCATTTGTCATAAGGATAAGTTGACATGGATTGAAATTAAACGACTAAAAGGTATATTTTAGTCTGGTCGAGGGGTTCATGTGTAAACATCCACACGCGTGGCTTGCATGTGGGGCTTCTTAGGCGATTGGAGGTTTCAATTAATATTGTTTTATCAAAAGGTTACAATACTATTGTTACGAATTATGTGCGATCGTATGCTTATGTGTTTACATTGCTTTTCAGATATGTCTCTTACACCGATTATCAATATGCTCGCACAAAATCCTCTATCCGGTCCAAATTTTATCGAGTGAAAACGAAACATGGAATATGTTCTTATCGTTGAAGAACACATGTTTGTTCTCACTACTGCCAAACCTGATGCCCTTACTGGCGCATTGACTAATGAGCAGCGAGAGTCAAGCAGACTTTGGCATAAGTCAAATAATATGGCCAAATGCTATATGATGACTACTATGTCCAAATGCTTGCAGCTGCAGCATCAGTCGATGGTAGACACGACTGAAATATGGTCAAGTCTCGAGAGTAAGTTTGGACAGTCGGATCGGACAATCCGTTTCCACACAATGAGAGAAATCTTGGCGTGTAGGATGGAAGAAGGAAGTTCGGTTCATGAACATGTCTCCCACATGACTCATCTCATGGATAGTCTTGATCAGTTGGGAGGAGGTATCGAGGGCGAAGCCAAGGTCGATATCATCCTCAACACACTACACAAGTCTTTTGAGAATTTTCGCGTGAATGCTATCATGAGCAAGACCGAGTATACACTTAGTCAATTGCTTAATGATCTCGTGGCCGCGGAAGGTGTCATGGGAAAAGGAGCACATGCCCTTGCTAGCACATCTAAGGGCCCAAATTTTCCGTTGAAAAATGGAAGAAGAAAAAGGGGTGCCAAAGGTGGTAGAGGCAAAGGAACCAGTGGGAGTTATAACTCTTGTAAAAGAGTTATTATAGGGCCTTTTTAATGATAAAAGCCTCGGTTGTTGTATGTTCTGCTCGCCTGTTTGTCCTTGTCTTGCATGTGTTTGTCTTGTTTTCGTGTGGATGCGTGTATGATTGAGTCAGTTGGGGATAAGAGGTATTTTGTGCGTTTTATGCTTTATTTTATCAATTTGCAGTGTGTAACAGGAAGAGGGAAATAACAAAGCGAGGCAAGATTAAGTTCCTTGGAGTCGTGAGCTCGTAAGCAAAGTGCGCGAGCTCGTAAGCAAAATCTTGTGACTCGTGGCAATCTGTGAGCTCGGAAGCTAAGTGTTCGAACTCCTCGGCAAGGTTGAAAGTGGGCGAGCTCGTAAATGAAGTCGAGCTCATGGCGGAATTTCAGCTCGTAGTATCGATTAGCTCGCATTCATAAAGCAAAGTCGGACTCGTTAGCAATGTCAAGCCCGTAGCGAGCCGAGCTGGGGGGTAAAGCGAAATCACGGCCGTGCTTACGGAAGCTAGCGAAGTAGCATGGAAAGTGCAGGTTAACAACGAAGAAGAAATCGGCGGGACCACGGCCACGCGTGGCGGGCTCTGACGGTGAAAAAGACACGCGTTCGCCTGCCGAGCTGGCGAAAAGAGAAAGGATCGGTAGTACGAAGCTGGCGGTGCACGACTGCACCTCTGAAAAAGCACCTGAGGTTGTTATTAAAAGGGAGTTGGCAACAATCAGAGAGGGGATCGACAATCGACAATCGACAATTGGGAGTTGGAGAGGATAGAGAGAAAAAGAAACATCTGGAGAAAGGAAGAAGGTGCGAATTCTTGGAGAGGAAGTCATCGGAAGAGACGACGATCCAAGAGCTAGCACACGATTCTGACAACTAAATTCGTTATCATTTCTTTAAACCTTGTTAATTTGTTATGGCTGTTACTTGTTTCAATATTGTTGAACAGCTCGCTATGAGCTAAATCTTTATGACTTGATTTCTTGAGGAAACCCATGCTCGTGTGACGAGCTCAGTTCTACGCTTGTCTTGCTAAATCACTATTGCTTTGTTGGGATTGTTTTTATCTTACTTGTGATTGATCACCATTAGTCAGATCTTAGTTTTATAATTGCTGGAAAGTTATTATAGAATGGAAAACAATAGGCGACGTAAGAACATGATTTTAATGTTATGTGTGTGAATAGCATATGAATATGCATTTACCTTGCGTGGAAAATATGAATGAGTTAGTAATGATATTCTAAGAGCAGTTCGATATAGGAATATATGGACTGGATCTATAGAATATAATCTTAGATTTGGAAAATACTAAGAATCAAAGGAGTTCATGTCATAGTGATGATGCAAAGATAATGATGTAGCATTATTAGAAGAGAGCATTGGTGGAATCGGAGATCAAGTCTGCTTCTACCTTGATAATAATCTCCTCGTTATGCGTGTCATTGTTCACTTACGTGTCAAGTCGCTTTAATTCAGTCATTTGGTGTTTTATTCTAATTCGCACCGGTTCAAGACATCTCCCTTATTTTGCAAAATTACAATCTACGTGATTTAAAAGTGCATTCCCTGTGGATTCGATCTCGGAATACTTCCGTGTATTACATGTTGACTACGTGCACTTGCGTATACATTATATCATTGAACCGAATAGGATACAACAAGTTTTTGGCGCCGTTGCCGGTGAGTGCCAATTATAAATTACGTGGATATTGTAATTTTGTGTTTCTTTGTGATACGTGACTCACTCTGGTTATTGCCTTTTGTGTGAACAGGGGTTCTGGGATTGTGGTTTATGCGCAAGGCAAAAGCGCAAGTGACCCACCAGTTAGATCCAGAGGTTGAACGCACCTTTCGTAGAGGAAGGCGCCAGCAACGAGTTCGCAGAGCGCAAGCCAAGATGGCAGCACCAGGAGGAGAGGCACATCATGGCGGAAATGCCATTGTTATTGCTGACGACCGAGAGAGGGGCATCCGTGATTATGCCAACCCCAGATTTAATGAGTTAAACCCGGGAATTACAAGACCCGAGGTGCAAGCGAACCAGTTCGAACTGAAGCCGGTCATGTTTCAGATGCTCCAAACAGTGGGGCAATTTAGTGGTCAAGCCACGGAGGATCCACATCTCCACCTTCGGTCGTTCCTGGAGGTCAGCGACTCATTTAAGTTACCAGGTGTTCCAGCCGAAGCGCTGAGACTTCGGTTATTCCCTTTTTCGCTACGAGATCGTGCAAAAGCATGGCTGAACGGCCTTCCATCAAATTCTATCACCTCATGGAACGAGCTCGGCGAAATTTTTTGATGAAGTACTTCCCGCCCACCAAGAACGCAAGATTCCGGAATGACATCATGTCATTTCAGCAGAATGACGAAGAGTCGGTGTGCGAAGCTTGGGAGCGATATAAGGAAATGCTACGGAAATGCCCTCATCACGGCATTCCGCACTGCATTCAACTGGAGACCTTCTACAATGGTCTAAATGTGTCAACACGTTTGGTGCTTGATGCCTCTGCAGATGGAGCTATTCTCTCGAAGTCATACAACGAAGCATACGAGATCTTGGAAAGAATTGCAGATAACAATTGTCAATGGACAAATTCTCGTGCACCAATAGGAAAGAAATCGGTCGCTGGTGTTTTGGAGGTTGATGCCCTGACGGCATTAACAGCCCAGGTAGCGTCCATGAGTAACATGCTGAAAGGATTGCAAGTACCTAATCCAGCTGTGCAGCCGACGAGTGCTCCAATGGTCGTACTCCATGATGCAAGTAAACGAGGTCTCATGTGTATATTGTGGGGAAGGACACACATTTGAGAGTTGTCCATCAAACCCGACAAGATGTTACATAGGAAACCGAGCGGCTAAAGGAATAATCCTTACTCACAATCATATAATCCGGGGTGGAGACAACACCCTAATTTCTCTTGGGGAGGACAAGGATCTGGAACAAGTGGTGATGGAAATTTTGAGAAAACCACATATCCATAAAATTTCCAACCAAAGCAGCAACTAGCCGCCCCACAGCCCAAGACTATTGAAACCTTGATGAAGGAGTACATGGCCAAGACAGATGCAGTAATCCAAGGGCAATCCACTTCTCTGCGGAATTTGGAAGTCCAGATCGGACAATTAGCCAATGAGATTAAAAACCGACCTCTTGGAAATCTGCCAGTGACACGGAGAATCCACGAAAAGATAAAGAACAGTCAAGGCTGTCACTACGTAAGTGGAAGCGGATCATGCAGAAACGAGCTGCTGAACCGAGAAGAGAAGGCTGAGTCCTCAACAAGTGACAACCAGGTCTCTACCACGGAAACTCCGAAGCATCCTCGCGATGCCGAGGTGCCTGCAGCAGCAAATCCTTTACCGAACCTTACGGACGAAGTGGTGTATCGTCCACCACCTCCTTTTCGTAAAGGTTGAAGAAGAAGCAGGATACCCGGTTTCAAGATTCCTCGATGTTCTAAAACAATTACATATCAACATTCCTTTGGTAGGCGTTGAACAAATGCCGAACTACGTGAAGTTCTTGAAGAACATCCCGACCAAGAAGAGACGGTTGGGCGAGTTGAACTGTGGCATCGATCGAAAGTAGTAGTACGATGCTAAAGAGCAAGCTCCTCGAAGTTGAAAGACCGAGGAGCTTTACAATTCCATGCTCGATTGGAGGACGCGGCGTCGGTGCGTGCGTTATGTGATCTCGAGCCAACATAAATTTGATGCCGCCTCATTATTTAAAAGCTCGGGATAGGAGAAGCGAGGCCCACGACGGTGACCTTGCAATTGGCGGACCGATCTATGGCTCATCCCGAGGGAAAATCGAGGATGTATTAGTAAAAGTGGACACATTCATTTTTCTGCGGACTTCATTATCTTGGATTATGAAGCGAGATCACGAGTGCCAATCATTTTGGGACGCCCTTTTTCGCAACCTGGAAGAACTCTAATTGATGTTCGAAAGGCGAGCTCACCATGAGGGTGAATGATCAGAAGGTTACCTTCAATGTTTTCAATGCTATGAAGTACCCGGATGAAGTGGAGGAATGCTCGGTAATCCGAGTCCTGGAGCAGGTCATCGCGGACACAATACAGGATCGCACCTCGCAGTTCGGAGTTAATGATGAAGCCTATGCCGAACTCGTAGAGTTGGAGAAAAGCGAGGAGTTGTGTCAGCATCTCTCCGAAGAAAAATGTCGATTTCACTGCCCGGCGAACCCGTAGTCGCCGGGCTTGCCGATCGGGTAATCAGCACCCAAACCATCAATCGATGAACCTCCAGTGTTAATCCTAAAGACTTTGCCGAACCATCTCAAATATGCATATATGGGCGAGGAGGAAACCCTCCCAGTAATTATCTCTGCTATTCTCAAGCCCAACTAGGAAGAAGCTTTGCTACAGGTATTGTGAAAATACAAGCTAGCTATTGGATGGTCAATTGCTGATATCTGAGGATCGGCCCGTCCCATGCATGCATAAAATATTCTTTGGAAGATTGCCACAACACTTCCATATAGCATCACGACGCCTCAATCCAGCGATGAAAGAGGTACTGAAGAAAGAAGTTATCAAATGGCTGGATGCCGGAATCATATATCCAATTTCGAGATAGCTCTTGGGTGAGCCCAGTTCAATGTGTCCCTAAAAGGCTGAGTCACGGTGGTTTCAAACGATCGGCGAATTGATCCCAACGCGGGTGATAATGGGATGGCGTGTCTGTGTTGACTACAGAAAGCTAAACACAGCAACCAGGAAGGATCATTTCCCTCTACCATTCATGGATCAGATGTTGGATAAACTAGCCGGTAAGGAGTTCTTAACGCGCTCGATGGTTATTACGGTTATCACCAAATTGCCATTGCACCCAATGATCAACACAAAACCACCTTCACTTGTCCTTATGGCACTTTCGCATTTAGAAGAATGCCATTTGGGCTCAGAACGCCTCGCAACATTCCGTTGCATGATGGCCATATTCTCGGATATGGTGGAGACGCGATGAGAAATCTTCATGGATGACTTCTCGTCTTGGAGACACCTATGGGATATGCTTAAGTAATTTGGGAAAAGTCACGGGCGTTGAAGCATCCCACTGGTATTAAACTGGGAAAAGTGCCACTTCATGGTGCAAGAGGGCATCGTTTTAGGTCACCACATATCCAAAGAAGGGATCGAAGTGGACAAAGCAAAGATCGAAGTGATAGACAAACTTCCACCTCCCACTACTGTAAAAGGTGTGCGAAGCTTCTTGGGACATGCAGGCTTCTACAGAAGGTTTATAAAGGATTTCTCAAAGATCGCTAAGCCCCTATGTGCCTTGCTGGAGCAAAATCGCCAGTTCGACTTCACTCCTGAGTGTTCTAAGGCATTCGAAGTCTTGAAACGAGCTCTTGTAACAGCCCCAGTAATTGTTGGGCCGAATTGGACATCGCCTTTCGAGGTGATGTGTGATGCAAGTGATTTTGCTGTAGGGGCCGTGCTGGGCCAGCGCAGGGAGAAGATATTCCACTCGATCTACTATGCAAGTAAGACCCTGGTGGAAGCCCAGATAAATTATACCACGACAGAAAAGGAGCTGCTTGCTGTGGTATTTGCCTGTGAAAAGTTCAGAGCCTACCTCGTAGGAGCAAAAGTGATAATCTACACAGATCATGCAGCTATCAGGTATCTTGTCGCGAAGAAAGATGCGAAGCCACGATTAATTCGGTGGATCTTGCTCCTGCAAGAATTTGATCTGGAAATAAGAGACAGGAAAGGAATAGAAAATCAAGTAGCGGATCATTTGTCTCGATTACGGCATCGAAGGAGATACAACTCAAGCCAGTTCGGGACCTATTCCGGATGAGCAACTAATGAGCATGCATCATAGTAGTACGCCATGGTATGCAGATTTTGTCAATTTTACGGTATGTGGAATGCTACACCGAGTTCTCATCCCATCAAAAGAAAAGATTCTTTGCAAGTCAAACATTACTTACGGGACGAGCCCTTCTTATATAAGCGTTGTCTTGATGGATTAATGGTATTTGTGTTCCGCATGAAGAAGTGGAATTAATGCGGAAGGGTGCCATGCAACTCCATATGGTGGTCATTTTATGGGCAAAGAACGGCGACTAAGGTGCTTCGATCAAAGTTATTTTGACCGACCTTGTTTAAGGATGCACATGCTTTTGTGCAAAGATGTGATCGATGTCGTGAGTTGGAAACATATCCTCTCGGAATGAGATGCCAATGAATTTCATTTGGAAATTGAACTCTTTGATGTGTGGGGCCTCGACTTCACGGGTCCTTTTCCACCCTCATTCGGAAACCTCTACATATTGGTGGCGAGTTGATTACGTGTCCAAATGGGTGGAAGCCGTAGCAAGTACCACGAATGATGCAAAAGTGGTGATCAAGTTCTTGCAAAGAACATTTTCACCGCGGTTTGGTACTCTCGTGCGATCATTAGTGACGAGGGCACACACTTTGTCAACAAGGCAAGAAGTTACGTACTAGCGAAATACAATGTTCGCTATAAGATCACCACAAAGATACCATCCACGCATTTAATGGTCGGCGGAGCTCTCAACGAGAGAGATAAAGGGTATATTAGAAAAGGTGGTGAATCCGGGCGTAAGCACTACAAAAATACAGACCGATCCGGCGACGGATTAGCGGCGGCAAATGCGGTCGTGAATCGTGACGGATTAGAGACGGAATAAAGAGAATTTTTGCGACGGATCGGTGACGGATCGGAGGCGTAACATGGCGGAGATTTCTCGCGAAGTAATAATGACGGAATTGCCGTCGCTAGTTCGTCGTTAAATTTAACGGCGGACACTATCCGTCGTTAAATTTAATTTTTTTGTTATTTTTTAAATTGGATAAATTTTCCGTCGCTAATCCAGGTAAGTAAAATGGCGGATTTTTTATTTTTTTTAATTTAATGTAACGACGGACAAAATCCGTCGTTAATTTTAATTTTGAATTTTTTATTCACAAAAATTTTAGCGACGGAATATCCGTCATAATGTAATCAAGTAATTAACGACGGAATGTAGTCCGTCGTTAAATTAAAATGTTTTGATTTTTTATATTACATGCGTAAATTAACGGCGGATATTTTTCCGTCGTTAAACTTCTCGTCGTTAAATTCATTATTCCGTCGTTAATCCGTCGTTCTGAGGGTTTTAAATACAACGACGGATCATTAAATCGCTAATCCGCCGCTAAAAAGTTTAATTACAGACGGTTTTCCTTCCCAATTCGAGATCAAATTGAACCTCCTCTCACCCCCCCTGCCCCACCCCGCATGCCGCTGCTCCACCGCCGCCGCTGCCGCTGCCGCCCACCCCCCCCAGCCAGCCGCCCAGCTGCTTGCCCACCCCCACCCCCCGCCGCCCCACACCCACCTCCACCCCATCGCTGCCGTCCCATCCCCACCCCGCCGCCCCACCCAGCCCGCCGCCCCACCGCCACACCACAAAGATGCCCCACCCCACACCACAGCCTCACCCCACACCACTTGCCCCCACCCCACACCCCACACCATGCCCCCAACGTTGGCCATGCGCGCTGGCCGCCGCCTTGCCCGCTGCCGCCCCACCGCCTTGCATTGCCGCCCGCCTCACCGTCGTCCGTCGTCAGTCGGGTTGGTTTGTTTGGTTTTATTTTGTTATATATTTGTTATATATATTGAATTGATAGTTAAAATTATTATATGATGTATTGAATTGATAGTGAAAATATTATATATGATATTGAATTGATAGTGAAAATTGAATTGAGTTTATCAATTGATAGTGAAAATGATGCATTGAATATTAGTCTTGTGATTTGGGCTTGTGAAATTGATAAGTTTGGATGTGAATTGGGATGATAAATTCATCGTTTCGTTGAGTTAAGCTATGCGCATATGTGGTGTTTGATAAAAATGTTTTGAGAAATTGATAAGCTTGGTGTAAATATGTTTAACTTGGATGTGAATTGGGATGATAAATTCATCATTTAGTGAGATGTTTTGAGTTGTTAAGTGTATAATTATGCATATGGTGATGAATTGGTGAAATTTGGATGAGTTTGGTTGAATTGAAATTTTATGAATTAATAACCCAAACCCATCTCCATTTTTAAATAAAACAAACCCATCTCCTTATTCTTCCCTTAAGCGTCGCAATCGATCTCAAAATCTTAGCCCACAACCCACTACCATAATAAATTTCATATTTCATAATTATTTAATAATTAAGTGTGATCACATTTTCTAAATAGTGTGGTCCATATATGTCCTTGTATGAGGATGTCATCACAAGAAACTACTTCATAGATGAATTAACATATTCCTAAGTTATGAGTGTATAATTAGTTTATATTGTACAACTTATGTTGAACATATTTAATTAATTATTTATAATTAGGAGCTTGAAGAATGAATGACAATCGTGAGTGGATGTATAAGAGGTTTAGTTCGGTTGGTGGATTAAATATTGAATTTCGAGATGGACTTGAAAGTTTTATTGAATTCGCTAGTGCTCGGTTTTTATTCGGCGGATGGAGAGAAAATCAAGTGTCCGTGTAAGTGTAAGAATATACCTTATCGTAAGAAAGATATCGTGCGATATCACTTATCAAAATTTGGATTTATTCCAAATTATCACACATGGATATTTCAGGAGAGACAACCACAAGTAGGCACAATGTTGTGGATTCGGATGTTAACCGTCAACCAAATACGTATCATACGATGGTAGTGGATCTTTGCGGGTCCACAGTTCCAATTTGACGAGATCGAAGAGGAGCAAATTCGATGCAAAAAATTTTACGATATGTTGAATCTTTGCCGATAAACCTTTGTGGCGGGTTGCTCGGATCATACACAATTATCATTTGTGGCTCGACTTACGAGTTGGAAAGAGAGAACAACATTCTTGAGAAGGGTTTTGATCAAATATAAGGCGATGAAAGAGTCGCATCGGATGGAAATTGCGTGCTGATGACTTCTGAGACGAAGAGATTGTTGCGTGGCATGGGGTTGCTGTACACAAAATTGATTGTTGTCCATTTAATTGCATGATTTATTGGCGCGAAGATTACGAATTAATGCTGCAAATTGTAACCATCCTCGTTTCAAGAGCAATACTCATTTGGTGGAAGTCGACGGAAAGCACAAGTAGCATATAAAAAGATGTATTATTTTCCTCTAACTCCTCGACTACTGAGATTATATGCATCGATGCTCTGACGGAAAATATCGTTGGCATGCATCGTCGATCGATGATGGGGTCATCGTCATCCGGCGAACTCAATTGCATGGAAACATTTGAACACGAAGTTTCCTTATTTGCATCGAAATTCGTAGCGTGCGATTGGGACTCTCAAGTGACGGTTTTCAGCCATTCGGTCGATCGGAAAGCAATATTCATCATGGCCCGTTATCTTGACCCTTATAATCTTCCCCGTGGCTGTGTATGAAGGAGCAATACATGTTTCTTACGATCTTAGTGCGGACCGCGTAATCCGAAGGAGAAGATTGATGTGTTCTTGCAACCATTGATAGCGAGTTAATAGATTTGTGGGATGACGGCGTTCTTACTTATGATGTATCGTTGAGCGAAATTTTCAAATGCACTGCATTACTTTGGACAATTAGTGACTTCCTGCGATACTCTATGTTTATGCGGATGGAGTACTGTTGGAAGATTAGCTTGTCAGCCTTTGCATGGAGTATCCGATGCTTTTACTTTAGCTAAAAGTGGTAGCGATCATGGTTTGATAACCATCGTAAATTTCTAGCTCCTAATCACCCATTTCGAAGGGATCAAGAGGTTTCGGAAAGAACACGTTGATTACTAACGATCCACCGAAGCGCGATCGGGAGATGAGCTTGTCACTAATTATGGGTATGGGACTAGTCTCGTAATGTACGAGATTGGCGGTGATGAAATAAATAGCGAGAATATCAGCGGTTTGGGCGGATGGAAGAAAAGTATTTTTCGGGATCTACCTTATCGAGTTCTCTTTTGATTCGGCATAATTTGGATGTCATGCACATAGAGAAGAATGTGTTCGATAATGTCTTGACACGATCATGAATGTCGAGGAAGACAAAAGATACGAGCAAATCTAGAGAAGAACTTAATTTATCTCGCTATGAGACGAGTTGACGATGAATGAATCAACAGGAAAATATCCAGAGGCTTTTATACACTTGACAATCGTGAGAAAAAGTCTTATGTGAGTGGGTAAGAGGTTTAAGATTTCCGGATAGATGCGTTTGAACATGGGTAGATGTGTAGACATGACAATGGCGAAGATGTTTGGGATGAAGAGTCATGATGTCACATTTTCATGCGGCGAATTCTACCGGTGCATTTTATGAACTTCTCCCACCTGATGTTTGGAAGTCAGTAATGTAATGAATTATCTTTATTCTTCAAAGATTTAACTACCGAAACATAGGGCTCGATGATGCATGCGGGCTCAAGAAAATATTCCATGATTTTATGCAAGCTTGAGCGCATTTTTCCCTAGTTTCTTGACTCCATGGAACATCCGCGGTTCATCTAGGCGATGAAGCCCGTATTCGAGGGCTCTGTTCAATACCGATGGATGTATCCATTTGAAAGGTGCTTGCTCGTACATTATCACATATATATATATATATATATATATATATATATATAAATTGAAGAACAACGTTCTAAATTTTGTGATACTACGTAAGTTGAAGAACAACGTTAGAAATAAAGCCGTGGTTGAGGTTCTATCGCAATGCTTACTTAGTAGAAGAAGCATCGACATTTTGCTCGTATTATTTTGATGATCACGAAGAACGAAGTTCGAGATTTGCATCATGGTCGCCGGAGATTAGGCACCGAAGACTATCCGGATATGCTTCAAATCTTCAAGCAAGATGGCGGACCTTTTGGAAATATGTCAACGAGATATTTGGATAGTAGAGAATATGATCTTTGCTCGTTTATACGTGTTGCTCAAGCTGTGTTGAAGTTGCGGACATTTACATGGCGTAAGTGTCGTGGTGTTTTCTTAGAATTCATTCCACATTATTATTATTATTGTTATTATTAACTAGGCTCGTAAATATATGTTGATGTAGTTTATTCACCGAAGATGTGAAAAGATCAAATCCAGCGATCTCTAGCTCACGATATTCAAAGGTCGATTGAAAGAGACTTCCCGTTTTGGTTTGAGGCATATGTGAGTGTTCGATGATTATTAGTAGAAAATATTTAATATGTACGTTTAGTCATTCTAATCGTTTTTACTAATAATAGGTCGAAGATCATACTAACAACATTGTGAATCCGTTCATATTGTCTCTTGCCGAAGGGCCTTGACTCTAATTAAGGCGTGCCGGTATTATATAAATGGTTACAAATTTCACACATTAGAACATGGGTCACAAAGATCGACTATGAATAGTGGAGTGTGCATTAAAGGTGAAACTTATGGTACCAACGAAGAACTCGATTTTTATGGGCGATTATTAGAGGTTTGTGAGTTGGAATATCACAGGCTACAACGAAGACCACAACATTGTTTAGATGCGAGTGGTTTGATCCTTCACGATTGGGGTTATCAATTCATTCCGAGTACAAGTTGGTTTCGATAAATCATACCGAAGATATAACAAGTTCGAACCGTTTATCCTCGCCAATCAAGCCATTCAAGTATACTATTGTGCATATCGAGTTTAAAACAATCTATGAAAGAGTGGTGGGAAGTATGCAAAATTAAAGCTCGATCTAATGTGGAAGTTTGGATGAGAGTTCGCAGATCGATAGTACCTTCCCTTTTCAAGAGGATGCATTAGGTTCGATTACTAATGTCGTTGTGGATGAGGACACGACACTAGTTCATCGATGGTACACTCATAGACATTGAAGAGACATCGATAATGAGGATGATGAAGTTGAATTGTCAGTCGGAAGATAATCATACATTGGATGATGATGATGACGACGACGATGAATAGGGTTTAATTTATAGCATTTTTTGTATGCACACAAAACATTATGATATGCATTATTTGTGAATTTATAGCATTTTTAGTATGCACACAAAGCGTTATGATGAAGACGGCGATAATTGTCACTAGTATGCACAAGAAGCGTTTTATTTTCTAGTATGCACACAAAAGCGTTATGATATGTATTATTTGTGAATTTTAATACGATATTTTTACATTTGTTTGCAGATGTCATCACGTAGGAGGCTTTTCGAGGTCATACACGCCGTCGCCTTCGCCTTGACTAGAAGAAGGCATGGAGGCACTCTCTCACGATCCGCCCCTCGGCGGTGGTGGAGTGCCATCTAGAGAGGATGAAGAAGATAGCCATTGTGAATGGGTATGGCGTTATCTCTTGTATGTCTCGGTTTAAATAAATTGTAGCATTACGATGTCTTTATTTCCTATAAATTGAAGCATTTTGTGTCCGAGCAATGATATAGCCAGCGTGATTACGAGTCATTAGTAGATTCATGAATCACAACGGCTTCAATTGGAAATTGGTACCTCAAGAGTTCAAGCAGATTTATTTCGATGAATTGAGGTTCGTGTTGTTTATACAAGTAATTTATGATTTGACCTTAATTTGCATATTGTAATCATATATTTTGCGAAATATTTTATTGGGATGATACGATGGATGATGCCACAGTCTATTCCTCTTGGTGCGCAAAGGCCGCGAGCGCTATAAAGATCTTGTTCACAAGATCAAGCGGAAGGACTCGCATTTAACCCACCTCCATTTATCCCCGAGCGAGATTGGGATAATTGGAAGGCATATTGGGCTCGGACGGGGCGTCGAGAAGCGGCAAGGCCCGCGCAGCAGGATGTCAGAGCGGATGGCGAGGGTCTTGGGATAGTCAGCATCGGGGTGGCTCACGCCCGCACTCGGTAGTACGAGAGATTGTAAAATACTTTGAAGTTTTAGATATAGTAAATTTATTTAAGAATCGTGATACTTATTAATTATTTAATTTGTTTGACTTATTTATAGGCGAGAGGCGTGGAGTGGCCGTAGAAGATGTCCGGTGGTATGTATTCGAGTATCATGCCACCGAGCAGCGGGAGCTATCTGAGACAGGAAAGCTTCGGAGTATCGCGGTAAGTATATTAGTTAAGCGCAACAACGAGCATTTAATTAAATAATAATTGTATAAAATTATATTACGGAGAGGCGAGGTTGAGGAGCAGGTGACCCAGTTGAGCCAATCGGGGGAGTGATGAGGCGCCGAGATAGGACTCAAATTCTCAAAAATGTCATGGGAGCTCCTCAAAGAAAAAGAATAGGATGTTTGAGCTGGTTCTCTATCACGGGCATACATGCGAGGCGGCGTCGTCTCGTTCGGTGGAGAGTGCCCACACTGATCCCACCGCTTATCAACAAGATATTGGATCCGAGGTCCGATTGGCGGTGGCAGCAGCCTCTACCGGCATACGAGAATGCGAGAACGCGGATTGGTCCATTGAATTGGTTTATTTCGATAGTTTGTATTATATGGATTGAATTGGTTTGTTTTCATAGTTTGTATTGTATGGATGGAATTGGTTGGAGGTTGGAATTGGTTTGTTTTCAATAGATTGAATCGAATATTTGTTTGGGTTGGTTGTTTCAAAACACCATTAGGGATCTCACCCTATCGCTTGGTATATGGAAAAGCTGTCATCTCCCACTAGAGGAGCCGGAGCACCGAGCCTATTGGGCAATTAAGAAACTAAACTTTGATCATCCAAATTGTTGGAAAAGCTCATTTTCCGTCGTTGCGCTAAGTGAGATGGATGAGTTCCGCTGGTTCGCCATGAGAATGCTAAGTTGTATTGGTCCTGAGAGAACTAAAAGATGGCATGATAACAACATCTTGCACCGAGCCGGAGTTCTTGCTAAGTGAGATGGGGTCAACTAAAGATGGTGTTACCGGGTGTTCTTGACAACCTGTGTTGAGGTTATTCCCTGGGAAACTAAAATCAAGATGGTCGGGGCCTTTTACAATTCTTCATGTAGCACCCCATGGTGCTATAACACTTCAAGAAGGAAAGTCGGGTCGTGAGTTCCAGGTCAATGGGCAGCGCATCAAGCATTACTGTGGGGGCGAGGTCGTTCGCGAGAAGACCTCGACCACTTTGAAAGACGCCTGACCTCGGGTACCATGGGTCGCCATGGCGATCAGGCGCCTGGCGACCTGATTGTACATATTTGTTTATTCCCTGTTATCTTGTTTGTTTTGAGTTTTAAATAAATTGCTATAACTTGATTAAAAGGAACTAGGTTGTTTTTGGTAAATTGATATGCTGGAGTTTGGATTGCAGGCGTGGTACAGGAGAAATTTTGAGCACCGTGCTAATATGTGCTCCATAAGAGGATTTGCAGCAGGTAGATAAAGGGGAAATTTTAGCGGGAATAGTGGTCCGAAAGGGCGGGAATTAGTTCTTCACTATTTGGGTTAAAAAGCCGTTCCATATTCTTCACTTATATCCCAGAACTACCCAACTTCCCTTTGCTCTTCCTTTGCTTCTGCGTTGCTCTTACTATCCACGTCTGTCTTCCAAAATCCTCATAGCGATCTCACCTCTATCAATTCTCTCTCCGAAAATTTTCTTGCAACCATGGTCAATCTCCGAAGCAGAGTCAGGAAGTCAGTGAAGGTTCCAAATAATGATCCAAGCACACCATTCATCATATCGGACGAAGAATCATCACCAGCAGCCTCCCCTGAATCGTTACCGGTTATTTCGCCGTCCCCTAAGTCTTCGTCGGGCACTGCACCTGCCTCATCAAAAAGGAAGGTTAGCCAGAGGGAGAAGGGAAAAACTAAGGTTGCAGAAGAGACTGAACCTGAGGCTGCTCTGCCCAAGAAAGCAAGGGTAGATAAACCCTCAAAATCTAAAGCCGGTCAATCTATTCGTAATATTCCTAAGTTCCGTCGCCAAAGCGGTTTTGAACGATTTCACTTCAAATCAAGAGCATTGTGGATGGAGAAGGGTTTCAGCGAATAAGGAAACTCCTATGTTCGCCGTGGAGCCGACTTCTAAATGGATGGGCGAGTTCACGGCTATTTCGCCGCCACCGACACGCCCGGTGAAAGAATTTTATGCTAATATCACTCCCGCGGACAAGGAGGATTATCACCATGGTCGAGTAAGCGGTAATCCTATCTCTCAAACAATCAATAAGGTGTATAACTGGATAACGCCGTGGATGATGAGTATTGGCAATGTTAAGAGAGCCCTCGGGTGATGATCTCGATGATGCAAGTAAGGCTACCGATGGTAGAATGAACACAATGGGCTGTATTCCGCAAGGACGCCGATCCAAGGCGTCGGCGTTAAAATTGAAGCCCATGTGTGGCTCCATTTAATTAAGAGCCGATCCCGCCCACTCACCCATGACTCTTCAAGATTCGAGAATGGATGCTGCTCTTTGTGCATCTTCACGGGAGATCGGTTAATGTAGGCGCTAATTTGGCGTGAGGTGGGCGTGCTGAAGAAGAAGAATGGAAGGTTATTTTCCCTTCCCCGATATCCCGCCTATGCATAAGGGCGGAGTCCCCTATGATGATAATGAAGACCGCCCAACGGAGAAAGCTTTCATAGACATCATCGACTCATCGTCATGGTCGTGGCCCCGACGACTTCTCACCGCCCACCGCAATGCCGCTCCCGCTGGACCATCCGCCCAAAGGTAAGAACACGCTTATCCAACAATGCGGACATGTTGAAATGTCTATTGGTGTAATTCAAAATCCTTATCTTTGCGTTCACTACTTGCGAAGACGACATCAAACGATTCGAGTGTCCGCCGCAACAGGACCGTGCAATAAGGGATTTCTTGGGATCATCGCTTCGGATAGATGCCCGCCTTCCGACTTCCCAAAACGGTTGTTCACTCCATGGCCAAATCTCGCACCTTGATGAGGATTTCAAAGTGTACCAAGAGAAGAAAGAGTTCGGCGCAAACCCAAGCCGCAAAGAAGCTAGCCCTAGTGGAGCTCGGTCAAACGAGCCCGCACTCGCCGCCGCCGCCGATGAGGAAGTCCTCCTGCGATAACTCCACTGCTCCTCGCTTTCCCCTCGCCTCGGTCATCCCGTGCGTAGGCTGTAGGCGTATCTCGACTCAATCCTTGGTTTTTGTTTTAGTTTTCGCTGGTTTTATCTTTTTGTTTGTTTGTTGTTTTTGTTGTGAGTCCTTGTTATGCATGTTGTGATGTTTATGATGACAGGTAAGAGTGATGCCTGGTTGGCAAAAGGAATTGCTTAATGATGATTATTTCTTATTTTTTTTTAAAAAAGGGAAATCGTTCTTCTAACTCGTTGTTTATCTAAGTTTGATCCTTATTTTTGTATGGGAGTACCTCGAGGGTTTGGGTATTTGCATATTAGCTTTTATAAGAGTTAACCATTGCATAGGTAATCCTCAGTTGACCTACATTCTTGTATGAGTGCCTATCTTCCATTTTTGGTTGGAAGTTCCCCTTGAACAATTTACATGAGTATGTTAATATGGATAGGACGTAGGCCATTTTTGAATCGTTTGTGCCTTTCTTAGCCTACCTGATATCATGATTTCCCTAGAGTCCCCTTTTGAGCTTCGACCTTTTCTCTTGAACGACCATTTAAAATTCCCTGCACCCTCACATATATGTATCCATGATTCCCTTGACCTCGGGCGAGAATTACTTAGAGTTCACTTATCACCATATTTACAAAGTAGTCCATCTCCCATTTTTTATAATGTTCCAACATTGGGACAATGTCGAGTTTAAAGTTTGGGGTGAGAGGTAACCTCTTGAGGATAAGGGACAATAATAGCGTTGAAAAAAAAAAAAAAAAAAAAGAGGGAAAGAGTCTCGAGGTTATTGTATATGAAGCGTAAAAGGAATTAACCAAGAAAAGGGAAGTCTCCTCTATAGGAAAGAAGAAGGGTAGTTATAAAGCATGTTGAAAGAGAATGAGTAAGGATGCCGTGGTGTTTACGAGCTACATTATCCCAAATAATCCTACCATCACCCAAGCCCAACGCTATAAGCTTTATAAAGACCTACCGATTCATTATTGATATTACTCATGTTAAGCAAAGAGGGATGACTAAATTGAATTTGTGGAGACTGTGCACTTGATAATCAAAATATGGTCATATTCGGTGAGAACCAAGCATGGGAAGATTCATGTAAAGGCTAATGTGCTTTGTACATTAATAATTGTAGCGTGATATCCTTGCAATATGAGGTGATTAATTAGATTTACAACGAGAAGGAATGAATGATTCTTGTGCTTTGAAATTTTTGGTCGAAAGCAAGTATTCTTAGTTGATTGCCATCACCTCACCGTTATTATGAGCATCCGTCGTGTTACATTTGTTTTGTGTGTTCAGATGTAATGCCCCTAAATCCTAAGTACGGATTAGCAGGGACTGTTATTTGGAACGAAATTAATAAAGACAATTATAATATAAAGTACTAAGTTGTGAGTCATATATCAGAGATATTTCTAAAACTTCAAGCGTTCAAGGTTCGACTAAACATATTGTACATATGACTTCAAAATCTAGCAGCGGAAAACATGTGATGTGTACATATGACGATGTACAATCAAGGTATACTTATCAGTGACAACATTCCTATTGCTCAACACTGCTCCATCGCATCACAAGCTCAATCTGCACATTTAAAAACAAATATGCAGGGCTGAGTACAAGAATGCACTCAGTGGGCTTATGCCAAAAATATTTTCATTAAATTACTCTGCCCCATTAGTAACACACGAGGTTTTAGTGGAAATACTCGTGCTTACTAAAACATTTTTCTCATTTTCAAAAGTTGTGCGCCGCATATATTTTACGTCTGTATGATCCGTATCATTTCCCTTATAATATTATCATATTTCGAGATACGCTGGTAGCGAACCAACGACATTTAATCTCATCATATCATCACAATATCATAATATGTTGGTGATGAGCCAACAACAATCAATCTCATTACAACACCATCATACGTTGGTAGCGAACAACCAACATTCATATCATCACATCATCCTCCTCATAATATATCATACCATCCTCCTCATAATACATCATATCATCCTCCTCATAAAATATCATCATCCTCCTCATAAAATATCATCATCCTCATCATAAACAATTCATCTCATAAACATTCTCCTCATTATCATAACATTCATCATAAGTTGGTAGCGAACCAACACTATTGATAGGATCATACATAAAATCATAAACACTTTGGGCAGGTAATCATTTCAACATCATTTCTCAACAGAGAGCATTGTAAAATAAACATTTGATAAACATTTTATCCTCGAGGAGAAAGAAACACCCACCTGATACGCAAGCTTTCTTAATTCGTTTTCTTTCTACGCCAACGTTCGCGTCCGCGTCCCACCTTTACGTAAAAGCTAATTTAGTACGTCATCACGTTTTCCAAGAATATCAAAGTCTAATAAACTTTGATAATTTCTATTATAATACTTCACATATCTTAACTAATAACTTTTCGTACTTCGATAGAGACGTAATATAGTCTACGGTCTCGTATTAACCATTTAGGTTAAACGTTAAACTTATACCAACGTCTTTCGATAAAATGATTTCATTTATGAAATCTGTTCTCACCAAAGAGATTTTCTTATAAACTTAATACGTTTTACACGTATTAGTGTATTTATCGAACGTATTTCATACGTTAATTTCAAAAGTCAACAATTTTGACTTTTCTTTATAAATTCTTTAATAAAACATATATTTAATATCATATTCCCATATACATTTCACAAAATCCTAATTCTCGATTTTTCACGTAAATCGATAAACTTTATTAATATTTTCCTTTAATATTAATTTACTTATTCATTAAACATTATTTTTCATTTATAACGTTATTTAATATAATCGCTTCACCATAAACATAGTATTCTATGTTTATAAAATTTCATAATCTCTTAATATGTCTAAAATAATTTCTAGACATATAATGTATTATTTTTCTTGATATTAAGGATTTAAAATCCTTAATATATTCATTAAAGCTTTCGGTCTCAAGCTCTTATTTTCATTCTCTTTCCAAAAATTCTTCTAAATTCATATAGTGTACTATTTTATCATAGTATCACTAATATGAATTAACATTAACTATAGAAAAATTTGGGCATTACATATTCATCCTCATAAGTCACGGTTTTCTCCAAATCATGTCCAATAAATTTTCTAAAATTCTAGTTAAATTATACAAAGTCCCAACATTAATATATATCACTAATTCATTATAAAATTCAACAATACCAACTTCAATATCATGAAACCAATCTATATAGCTCTCGAAAATTTTGATATATGAACATATATTTCCCAAAATTCCTAGTAAATTCACAAGGTACCAAATCAAGGCTCTAGATCAAAATTATGCTATAATATTACTTAAATAAAATTTGTACATAAACATACATCTTTTCATTATATTCTGCCATTTCCAAAATAATAGCAAATGATTATTAAAATTCTCAAATAATCACAATGTATTCTATTATCAACATATATCATAGATCCATCTTCAAATTAAACACTAGAAATTTTCAATCATCATGCTAAAGTCCTAGCATAATTAGTTTGCACTTAATACATAATATATGAAGCATTTACATTATACCTAGCATAATTAATGAACAACTTAGCATGATAGCAATATTTCCTTAATTTTTCACATTATGAACCTAAGCATATATATAAAAATCGAACCGTTAGAAATCAATAATCTTAACGTATAATTAAAGCTCGTTAAATTCCTAACCTCTTAACCGTTGTCGATTTTCGATGCAAAGGATTTTTGTATCAAGGTTTTGGGAATAAAATGAAGAACACTCACTTACTTTCTTCTCTAGCAAGCTCACGGCAGTAGAGAAAAAAATGGAATGAGAGAAGTGTTGCTTTTAATTGCTATCAATTATACACTTAAAAGGAATAAACAAATGTCATACCTAAGTCCTCACACTCTCGGTCACTTTTCAAAAATTGCAAGACAAATTTAAAAAGCTTTATGACTCACAAAAGATTACATCATGACAATTAATATCTCTTACACATAGTAAATGAAAGGAATCAAGATCCCTTTCTCTTTTGATTCTAGCCGTCGGTTACTACTTTGCACAAAGGAATGAATTTTTATTTTATTCCTTCTTTTCTTTATTAAGTCAACAAAATCATGCTACAATTAATTCATGCAAGACTAATTTGATGACTCATAACACTTTAATACATCACCATTCACACAAAGTAAATGCATGGAACAATTTATCATTTGCTCTCTTCACTCATGCCGTCGGTTTCCTCCTCATATACACACAAAGAAGACACATGAATTTCTATGACTCACCTATGAATATGTCATCCTTCTTACACCTATTTAATGCATTAACTCAACCCTTTTCTTGATCAAAACAATTCATCCAATTTGGAGCTTGAGTTGCAGTCGGCTATCACAAGAAAAGGGGAGGAAAATTTTATTTCATTTGTCTTATACAAGACTTAAAGCCTACACATTGCCAAATGCGAGTAGGTCATCAAAAGGTATTTCAAAATTCCTTCTCACCTTAATTCCAAACATTACACACGGCTATTACACAATACAAGCATTCCTCTTGATCTTTAATTGATTCCCTTGGTAGGTGTGTAATATATATATATATCCTACTACATTATTGAACATCATTGACGCCACATGAAAAAAAAAAAAACATTGAACCTATAGTTTATATGCTCACGGCAATATGCTTCCCATAAGCCAAATATTTCATTTTATTGCATTTAATAGCCATATGACATAATGTATGTCTTAGATGATAAATTATATCATAGGAAATATTATTAGTATCATTTCATGTGTGAAAACCCTAATTTCTAATTAGGGTTTTCGAAATTCTAAACTTGTCCAACAATTAATCTTAATGTTCTAGCATTATCTTAATGCTAAATAATACTCTAATTACATATAATAATCATAGGAATTTAAATATTATAATTCCTTGATCATTAAACTCATTTTCTATTCATCTCTAAACGTTAACGTTTGAAACATCTCAAAACGTTAATTATCGACTCATCTCAAAATGGTCGTAATAAAGTCGTAATCACTTTATTAAATTATTCCATTAATAATGGAATTTAATTCTAAGCTTCGTCACTTAGAAAATTTTATGAAATTTTAACTATCGATAGTCAATCGACGTTAAAATACTACTGTCGAAATACTTTATATATATATATATATATATATTCCTTAATTCACAATTTTAGTGAATATAAAATAGAATTATTATCTCATAATTAATCGAAATCATTATTCGATAAATTATTAATTCATTTATTTCGGCGAAATCCTAATTTACGAATTTTAAATATCGTAATTAGGCATTTAATAAATCGGGGTATTACATTCCACCCCCCTTAAAGAAATTTCGTCCCGAAATTTACATACCTCAAAAGTTCTGGGTATCTTTCTTTCATGGCATCTTTAAACGTTCCACGTGATTTCCTTTTGTCCATGGTTTCTCCATTGGACTTTCATCAAAGACCCAAACTTGATTCTCAATCATTGAATCATACGATCAAATAGTCGTAGATTTTCATCACAACTCATATTTGAGTTAAGGATCACGTCAATATGATGGATTACGTGATTTGGGTCATATTCGTATTTCTTTAACTGTGACACGTGGAAAATCGTTATGTACATTCCCCAAATTTTTGTGGAAGTACCTATCTATATGCTACTAGGCCTATTATTTCTAGGATCCTCGTAAGGTCCTATAAAACATGATCTCAACGTTCCTTGTACTTTGAACTTTATAATTTTCCTCGATGGAGAAATCTTAAGGAACTTCATTTTCGCATTCAAAATGCGGTTCGGATCACGATACCAACAGTAAGTGCTTTTGTTTGTACTGAGCTTCTCTCAGTCTTTGCCTTATTTGGCAAATATCTTAATCATTTCATTTACGTTGTCAGGACCTCATACTTCCTCCCACCTACTTTATTACAATAAAGTGGTGGTCGATAATTCTTTCCAAATAATGCCTCACATGGCTATATTGATCGTTGCTTGACGGCTGTGGTTGTACGTAAACTTAATAAGTGGTACAACATATTCCCACTTGCACCTCGATTTATCATTAATATTCTCATCGTATCCTTAAACGTCCATCTGTCCGTGAGTGGACATCTATGTTAAGGTTCAATATCGTGCATAACTCCCTTTTTTGGTGAGCTAGCTCAAAATTTAGGGGTAAACTTGGAGTCTTTATCTGAAGTGATAGGTTTTAGTACCCCCTGTAAATATACGATCTCCTTTACGTATGACTGAACTAACTTATCAAATCCATGAGTCATCTGAATAATCAGAGATGAACGTAATTGGTGAGTCAATCCACTGCTACCCATATAGCAGTGTTACTTCTTTATGACTTTAACAAAACCCGTCAATAATCCATTGCTATGTCATTCCATTTTCATTTGTGTATCTCTAGAGATTATAACCTCTTATAAGGCCATTGATACAATGCCTTCTCTTGTTGGTAACCGAGACACTGCTCGACAATATTGTTATATCTCATTTCATTCCTTACTATCTAACTTTTCTCGTAAATCATAATATATCTTAATGTTGCCTGATAAGGCGGTACGAGGAATATCATGAGCTTCATTCATGATTTCATTTCTAAGCTTATTTCTACTTGAAATGTATAACCTTCCCTTAGACAATATGACATTGTCCGACGCTTCTTTATAATCCGTTAGTCCTTCATTTCTCTTCTTAGCTCGTATTCTTACAAATATTTCATCCTTTCTCTTTTCGTTTACTAGCTTTTTCTCAAATCTGACATAATCGTGAGTGTGGCAATACGGTTCATAGTTGATCTTGGCATCTCGACTATTTCCTGTCGTGAGTTGGGTAATTCTATTCATGTGGCCTAAGTCACTGTGATGCGTAAGCTATTGTCTTTCTCATATTAATACATGGCCTTACATTTATTGGTCCATGTAAAATTAATTCCTTTTTGGGGTAGCTGTATCATCGGTCTTACTATCTTAGAGAATTCTCAATGAATTTCCAATAGTGAGTAATTTATCTAAGGAATTCCTGATCTCATTTCAGGTCTTTGACGACTTCCATTCTTACATTGCCTCATCTTTTACCATACCCACTTTGATTCCTACTGAAAACACAATGTGTCTGAGGAATACTTCTTCTTCAAGCCGAAATTCACATTTACTCTACTTGACAAGATTTGTTCGGCTTTAGATGTCCATAAGACAGTCCTTTACGTTCTTTCTCATTCTTCGTATGGATAAGAACATCATTCATAAAGATTTAGACAAAATTATCTAAGTACGTGTGGAACACTCGATTTTTGAGGTTCATTAACAGGGCTGGTACTTTTGTTAGTCCGAATGGCATAACTATTATCTCATAGTGGCCATATCTTAGTCGGAACAATTCGTTTTTATACATCAAATACCTTTCTTCAAAAACCATATAATATATCTCATCAAAATGCCTCAATGAGGACTTTCCATACATTAAATACGAGGGTCGGTCTATCAAGCCGACTAATTACCTGGTGTCTAGTTCTATTTACACCCAAAATTTTAACACCTTCATTCATACATCGCTCTAAATTAATTCGGGTAAGCAATAGTGGATCCAAAATCCCATCGCGTAGAATCTCAAATAAAGAGAATAGGCCCATGTCTCTAATCACGTGAGTGACTTCCATTTCCTATACTTCTATTTCTAGAATTATATCTATGTTTCACATAGATATTATGATCCAAATCATTGGATAGAACGTTAAGCGGTCTCAGGTCCAATTCTAAGTTTGGGCAACACCTGCGACAGCCACAATTGTCATATAGGTGAAGAAATTTTCATTTCTCGATTCATTTATCCCGAATTAGGTTCTATCGTTTCTGCACATACTTGTGCGATGTTAGAACATAAAGCACCTATATCGAACAGAATATTATAGGTATTCTGAGATATTTTTCTCATACCTATCAGGCCTTATTGGTTTTTGTTCGTTCTGTTTTCGGTGCGAGGCATAGGCTTTGGTCTACAGCGTTCCCGTCTATTCAAGTAAACATCTATTTCGTATATCATTGTCCTTTCCATTGGGACATTATGTTCCCTTGCTATAGTCTTCTATCACCTCGCTTACCATATCCTTTCGGTATCAATACCGCTATGCTTTTACCAATAGCATTTTGTGGTTAGGTCTACATCAACCTATCTTGTGATATTGATATCTCGATAATTAAATCTTATCGTAGAGATCATCATGTCTCTATCACTATCATTCGTTCCTAATCCAGTATGAATGATTCAATTCCCGTTTTCAATTTATCGATCTTAGGAATATATTTCTTATATATCTTTACTTTAACTCTTTTCAAGAGAAATCCTTATACCGGCATTTAGCGCCATCAATATAATATCCTTTTAGGATATACTTCATCTCTTCTTAATCTTTATTGATTCATGATGCAATTTCGCATAGGATAAAATCCTTTGTCCACTAGGGACGTATTATACTTTTGCCTTGACGTCAAATATCTTTACCATTTTCCCGACATTCTATGCTTACTTCATTCAATGTCAGAGATACTTAATAGCTCACTTTATTGATCGTCACAAAAGTATGAGGGGTCAGCTTTCCAATTGGATTCACCTTAAGATCCTTCCATGTGCCCCTTTTCATTTGTTCTCTTGGATGTATTCCCTTTTGCAAGGTCTATAGAAGTTATCTTGCTTGTTAATTACTAAGACACTCAGACGAGCATTTTGTGTCTATATAACTTAGAGTATTAAGATTCATTTCAAATAATGAATCTGTTTCTTGCTCTGATTCTTTACTTCAAAGGAATTTCCTTCCTTATCGAAGTCATAATATCTCTGAAACTTATATCATATCATGAGCTATCTCATAATTGCATAGCTCGTAATTTCCTCTGCTATTCTTAACTTTTGTTCATTTTTCTTGAACATGATATCTGAAAGTCATATTACTTTCATTATGCTTCGGTTCTCACATTCAGGATTAGAACCGTCATTATTGTCATATGGTTTGGTAAGGTAGTACATTTGTACACCATAACTTAAATTCCAAGCATCTCATTACCATGTCTTGGCTTTGGAGATATTTTCTCCATACTTGATTGAAATGCTAGGGCTATCCTAGCTGTTCACACTTCTCAATGATTATGATTTCTCAATCTCATTATCATTCTTTAACCAAATCTCAATTACTTGGAATCGATTATGCTCAAGCATAATCTCATTGATTGAGGTATAAAGCGAGAGATTTATTATCTGAGATGCTATCATCTCTTTATATATATATATTCTTTGAAAAGAATATTTTGCATGCATCTTCATTCCTTTAAACATGTCCAACCTACCAAGGAGGTTTTAAGGACAAACAACTATCTTTAAGATAAGTTGTAATCTCTCTCGTTATGATATAATAAGGGGAATTTATATCCCAAAGATATCATATACTTTTCTTTACTTTTACTCTTGCATTCAATGCTAAAGAGTATCTCATTATAACTTTATTATCATAACAGTCTCATGAAGATATAGCTTCACTGTTATCAATATCTGAAAAGCCCATCAAGGGTCATTGCATCGATGTGCATCATAGGGGACAATATATCTATATCACGTCCCAACGAGATATCCTTTACATCATAACTTTGGATGTCAATCACTTTACTGGTCTGAAACTTTTAGGTGACTAAAATAAGTCAATCTACATCATACCTGATGTTTTTCACTTTACTAATTCACACTTAGGTAACAAGGTAAGTCAACCTTCATCATACTCATTGGTTTCAAGAATCTAAGAGAATTCATCACGATAACTTTCAAAAGGTATGAAATTGCAATCCAAAATAACAATTCATTATCATTTGAATCCATATGTTCTGTATACTGAATAATTGGGATCTAGGGTCCGAAGACCAGAATGACGACTACTGAGATTTCTTTGGTCATATGGGCTGGCCAGACCCGTCACAAATACTTTTCTCAGTCACATACAGGCTTGGTTTCAAAAGGACGTTTTATGAAATTTTCAGGTCGTAATCTTCTTTCACAAAAAGTGAGAATTCGAATGATATCTCAATTGAAACTAGATCATAGAGTTTAAACTCAATGACAGAATTTGGGCGATGAATAAAATTTGAAACCTTATATAACTCGGAATAGGTCATCATAAATTGTAAGGGTTATCAATACACCACCGTACTTCTCAAACTCTACTCATAATACTCAACTCAACTGATTCTTTAATCATATTTCTATTTCGTTTCTAACGAAAAGTCATAGTCGATTTGGAGTTTCGTCATGCGTGAACGTCCAAATAAGAGACTATACTCATGTCACTTATCGCATAGTGACATTTATCATCTTGACATCGTTTCCATTTCTGCTCGCATATTTTCTTCTCGTCTTTCAATTCGAGATTCTCGTTTTGATCTCGCTTTTGTTCTCAAGATGTAATAAAATCCTTATAATTCATCCTCTATGTTCTTCATAAAAGGGATCATGCGCCTTAAATAGTCTACGTTCTTTTGGGATAACATACCCATCATCATAATCAACTTTAAGATTTGAAATAACATTTCAAATATTCACGACGTAGTTCATCAGACGCATGTATACGTGAATTTCAAAAATTCAACATAACATATTTGACATATAAATGTCCATTTTTGAGCATCTTCAAACATTAATAACATAACTCTGCTCATCACAATAAATTTCTCATTGAGTTTCACGAATTCAACTTTTTACTTTGGACATATCAATGTCAATCATTTTCTCATAACATAAAACATCATTTCAACCTTCATTTTCAACCTCCATTCTCAATCTTTTTTTCATACTTTCATTTTATATCATTTTCATTACTTCATTGATTTCAATCTTCTTCATCATTAAATTTTTTTCATTTCATAACTTTTGAGAAGGAATCATTTACCTCATTCCAGTTGCGCTTGATGTGATGGAGTGTTGAGCATTGTCAGCTGACCTTTAGAAGTCTAGTGACTCAATCTAGACTTAACCTTAAAGGAGATTTTAGATTCAAAGAGCGAACCGCTCTGATACCACTTTGTAACAGCCCCTAAATCCTAAGTACGGATTAGCAGGGACTGTTATTTGGAACGAAATTAATAAACACAATTATAATATAAAGTACTAAGTTGTGAGTCATATATCAGAGATATTTCTAAAACTTCAAGCGTTCAAGGTTCGACTAAACATATTGTACATATGACTTCAAAATCTAGCAGCGGAAAACATGTGATGTGTACATATGACGATGTACAATCAAGGTATACTTATCAGTGACAACATTCCTATTGCTCAACACTGCTCCATCGCATCACCAGCTCAATCTGCACATTTAAAAACAAATATGCAGGGCTGAGTACAAGAATGCACTCAGTGGGCTTATGCCAAAAATATTTTCATTAAATTACTCTGCCCCATTAGTAACACACGAGGTTTTAGTGGAAATACTCGTGCTTACTAAAACATTTTTCTCATTTTCAAAAGTTGTCTGGCCAGACATATTTTCTGTCTGTATGATCCGTATCATTTCCCTTATAATATTATCATAATTTCAGATACGTTGGTAGCGAACCAACGACATTTAATCTCATCATATCATCACAATATCATAATATGTTGGTGATGAGCCAACAACAATCAATCTCATTACAACACCATCATACGTTGGTAGCGAACCAACAACATTCATATCATCACATCATCCTCCTCATAATATATCATACCATCCTCCTCATAATACATCATATCATCCTCCTCATAAAATATCATCATCCTCCTCATACAATATCATCATCCTCCTCATAAAATATCATCATCCTCATCATAAACAATTCATCTCATAAACATTCTCCTCATTATCACAACATTCATCATAAGTTGGTAGCGAACCAACACTATTGATAGGATCATACATAAAATCATAAACACTTTGGGCAGGTAATCATTTCAACATCATTTCTCAACAGAGAGCATTGTAAAATGAACATTTGATAAACATTTTATCCTCGAGGAGAAAGAAACGCCCACCTGATACGCAAGCTTTCTTAATTCGTTTTCTTTCTACGCCAACGTTCGCGTCCGCGTCCCACCTTTACGTAAAAGCTAATTTAGTACGTCGTCACGTTTTCCAAGAATATCAAAGTCTAATAAACTTTGATAATTTCTATTATAATACTTCACATATCTTAACTAATAACTTTTCGTACTTCGATAGAGACGTAATATAGTCTACGGTCTCGTATTAACCATTTAGGTTAAACGTTGAACTTATACCAACGTCTTTCGATAAAATGATTTCAATTATGAAATCTGTTCTCACCAAAGAGATTTCCTTATAAACTTAATACGTTTTACACGTATTAGTGTATTTATCGAACGTATTTCATACGTTAATTTCAAAAGTCAACAATTTTGACTTTTCTTTATAAATTCTTTAATAAAACATATATTTAATATCATATTCCCATATACTTTTCACAAAATTCTAATTCTCGATTTTTCACGCAAATCGATAAACTTTATTAATATTTTCCTTTAATATTAATTTACTTATTCATTAAACATTATTTTTCATTTATAACGTTATTTAATATAACGTTTCACCATAAACATAGTATTCTATGTTTATAAAATTTCATAATCTATTAATATGTCTAAAATAATTTCTAGACATATAATGTATTATTTTTCTTGATATTAAGGATTTAAAATCCTTAATATATTCATTAAAGCTTTCGGTCTCAAGCTCTTATTTTCATTCTCTTTCCAAAAATTCTTCTAAATTCATATAGTGTACTATTTTATCATAGTATCACTAATATGAATTAACATTAACTATAGAAAAATTTGGGCATTACATATTCATCCTCATAAGTCACGGTTTTTCTCCAAATCATGTCCAATAAATTTTCTAAAATTCTAGTTAAATTATACAAAGTCCCAACATTAATATATATCACTAATTCATTATAAAATTCAACAATACCAACTTCAATATCATGAAACCAATCTATATAGCTCTCGAAAATTTTGATATATGAACATATATTTCCCAAAATTCCTAGTAAATTCACAAGGTACCAAATCAAGGCTCTAGATCAACATTATGCTATAATATTACTTAAATAAAATTTGTACATAAACATACATCTTTTCATTATATTCGGCCATTTCCAAAATAATAGCAAATGATTATTAAAAATTCTCAAATAATCACAATGTATTCTATTATCAACATATATCATAGATCCATCTTCAAATTAAACACTAGAAATTTTCAATCATCATGCTAAAGTCCTAGCATAATTAGTTTGCACTTAAAACATAATATATGAAGCATTTACATTATACCTAGCATAATTAATGAACAACTTAGCATGATAGCAATATTTCCTTAATTTTTCACATTATGAACCTAAGCATATATATAAAAATCGAACCGTTAGAAATCAATAATCTTAACGATAATTAAAGCTCGTTAAATTCCTAACCTCTTAACCGTTGTCGATTTTCGATGCAAAGGATTTTTGTATCAAGGTTTTGGGAATAAAATGAAGAACACTCACTTACTTTCTTCTCTAGCAAGCTCGGCAGTAGAGAAAAAAAATAGAATGAGAGAAGTGTTGCTTTTAATTGCTATCAATTATACACTTAAAAGGAATAAACAAATGTCATACCTAAGTCCTCACACTCTCGGTCACTTTTCAAAAATTGCAAGACAAATTTAAAAAGCTTTATGACTCACAAAAGATTACATCATGACAATTAATATCTCTTACACATAGTAAATGAAAGGAATCAAGATCCCTTTCTCTTTTGATTCTAGCCGTCGGTTACTACTTTGCACAAAGGAATGAAATTTTATTTTATTCCTTCTTTTCTTTATTAAGTCAACAAAATCATGCTACAATTAATTCATGCAAGACTAATTTGATGACTCATAACACTTTAATACATCACCATTCACACAAAGTAAATGCATGGAACAATTTATCCTTTGCTCTCTTCACTCATGCCGTCGGTTTCCTCCTCATATACACACAAAGAAGACACATGAATTTCTATGACTCACCTATGAATATGTAATCCTTCTTACACCTATTTAATGCATTAACTCAACCCTTTCTCGAACAAAACAATTCATCCAATTTGAGCTTGAGTTGCAGTCGGCTATCACAAGAAAAGGGGAGAAAATTTTATTTCATTTGTCTTATACAAGACTTAAAGCCTACACATTGCCAAATGTGAGTAGGTCATCAAAAGGTATTTCAAAATTCCTTCTCACCTTAATTCCAAACATTACACACGGCTATTACACAATACAAGCATTCCTCTTGATCTTTAATTGATTCCCTTGGTAGGTGTGTAATATATATATATATCCTACTACATTATTGAACATCATTGACGCCACATGAAAAAAAAAAAAAACATTGAACCTATAGTTTATATGCTCACGGCAATATGCTTCCCATAAGCCAAATATTTCATTTTATTGCATTTAATAGCCATATGACATAATATATGTCTTAGATGATAAATTATATCATAGGAAATATTATTAGTATCATTTCATGTGTGAAAACCCTAATTTTCGAATTAGGGTTTTCGAAAATTCTAAACTTGTCCAACAATTAATCCTTAATGTTCTAGCATTATCTTAATGCTAAATAATACTCTAATTACATATAATAATCATAGGAATTTAAATACTATAATTCCTTGATCATTAAACTCATTTTTCTATTCATCTCTAAACGTTAACGTTTGAAACATCTCAAAACGTTAATTATCGACTCATCTCAAAATGGTCGTAATAAAGTCGTAATCACTTTATTAAATTATTCCATTAATAATGGAATTTAATTCTAAGCTTCGTCACTTAGAAAATTTTATGAAATTTTAACTATCGATAGTCAATCGACGTTAAAATACTACTGCATAAATATTTTATATATATATATATTCCTTAATTCACAATTCTTAGTGAATATAAAATAGGAATTCATTATCTCATAATTAATCGAAATCATTATTCGATAAATTATTAATTCATTTATTTCGGCGAAATCCTAATTTACGAATTTTAAATATCGTAATTAGGCATTTAATAAATCGGGGTATTACATTATAGCAGAGCATCACTCGAGGACGAGTAATGAACTAAGTTTGGGGGTGTGATAACTCTTGTAAAAGAGTTATTATAGGGCCTTTTTAATGATAAAAGTCTCGGTTGTTGTATGTTACCTCACCTTTGTTTGTCCTTGTCTTGCATGTGTTTGTCTTGTTTTCGTGTGGGTGCGTGTAGGATTGAGTCGGCTGGGGATAAGAGGTATTTTGTGCGTTTTATGCTTTATTTTATCAATTTGCAGTGGGTAGCAAGAAGAGGGAAATAACAGGCGAGGCAAGGTTAAGTTCCTTGGAGCGCGAGTCGTAAGCAAAGCTCGTGAGCTCAAAGCGCGCGAGCTCAGAAGCAAGCACGCGAGCTCGGAAGCTAAGTGTTCGAACTCCTCAGCAAGGTTGAAAGTGGAAGCGAGCTCGTAAACGAAGTCGAGCTCATGACGGAAGTTCAGCTCGCAAGTATCAATGAGCTCACATTCATAAAGCAAGGTCGGACTCGTTAGCAATGTCAAGCCCGTAAGCAGAGCCGAGCTCGGGGTAAAGCGAAATCACGAAGCCGTGCTTACGGAAAGCTAGCGAAGTAGCATAGAAAGTCTGGGTTAACAACGAAGAAGAAATCAGCTAGACCACGGCCACGTGGCGCGCGGCCACAAAGAAATGAAAAGAGACACGCTCGCCTCGCCGAGCTAAGCGAAAAGAGAAAGGATCAGGAACAAGGCTGGCGGTGCAGTACGCTTGTACCTCAAAAGCACCGAGGTTGTTATTAAAAGGGAGTTGGCAACAATCAGAGAGGGGATCGACAATCGACAATCAACAATCGACAATTGGGAGTTGGAGAGGATAGAGAGAAAAAGAAACATCGGAGAAAGGAAGAAGGTGCGGATTCTTGGAGAGGAAGTCATCGGAAGAGACGACGATCCAAGAGCTAACACGATTCCGATAACTAAATTCTTTATCATTTCTTTAAACCTTGTTAATTTGTTATGGCTGTTACTTGTTTCAATATTTTTGAACAACTCGCTATGAGCTAAATCTTTATGACTTGATTGAGGAAACCCATGCTCGTGTGACGAGCTCCGCCCACGCTTGTCTTGCTAAATCACTATTGCTTTGTTGGGATTGTTTTATCTTACTTGTGATTGATCACCATTAGTCGATCTTAGTTTTATAATTGCCGGAAAGTTATTATAGAATGGAAAACAATAGGCGACGAAGAACATGATTTTAATGTTATGTGTGTGAATAGCATAGGAATATGCATTTACCACTACTACAAATATCACTTTTCTACACCTTAATGATATTCTAAAAGCGTAGTCTATATAGACTACGCTTTTTATCAGCGTAGTCTATGTGCTTATTTTGAGTATAGACTACGCTAACAAAAGCGTAGTCTATGTGCGTAGTCTATAGTGGGTATAGACTACGATAAAAAGCGAGTCTATGTGCGTGTTTTAATAAAAAGCGTAGTCTATGTCATAAATTAAAAAAAAAAATATAGAAAAAAAAAAATATAGAAGAATTTTTGTGAAATCAAAATCCCTAATTCTAAAATCAAACCCTAACATCTCACATTCTTCTCAGCGGAACCGCCCGGAAGTTCGAGAAACCGATCATCCACAGCGCAAACCTCCCGTCGCCACCAAGATCTCCTCCTTTTGCCCGATCGGCGAGGAGGCAGCAAGATGTAGAGGATCTATAGAATATAATCTTAGATTTGGAAAATACTAAGAATGCGGGTGAAAATTTGGTCTCGACGATTCATATTCTTGATAAGGGTAAGTTTTACAATTTTTATTGGAACTTGGTTGTCTTCTTCTTCTCTCGTTTTGCGTCATGTATTGTTTATGTGGATTTGGAGATGAAGCAATTTTGTTTTTGTTACGTGTTTTGATGGTGAGTTTATTTTGATATCAATGGATTGAGTGAACAAAAGAGGTTCTGGGAGGTGACGTGGATTTTGACTTCTCTATTTCCACAATTCTATGATACATGCTGGGAGTGGATTTATGATGTCGTAGCATTGGGTGTGCAGCTATGGCGGGAGATGAAATAAATTTTGATTTAGAATAAAGTGTTTTATTTTGCATTGTTAGTGTATGAGTTGTAGGGTTCGAGAACTTTGTAATTGTTGAATTTAGCATTTTAATGATTACGCTCGTGACATTGAGCCGTGCACTTGAATTCTCATTCCCATAATTTTAATGAACACGCCGAGAGTAGATTTATGATTCCATCACAAATTATGCATAAATATTTACCAAAAAATGATTATTGTTGAGTCTTCTCTACAAGTTTTTATTGAAAGTCGATTTATTAATCAAGTAATCATTGTAGATTGTTTTCTTCTTGCTCATTGCTTTAATTAGAGGCGAGTTTTGAAATGAGTGAATAGATTTTTGAGTTTGGTTGTGTGCAAATTCACATCTACTAATTTCACATCCCCTATAATTCGAGAAGGTTAATCCATCTCTCTCTCTTCATTTTTTTTAATCCTTTTTTTTCCTTTCCTGAAGTTTCTTGATCAGGAGGTTTTAGCTCTAGATTAATGTTAGGTATGTTGAGATTGGTAAAAAATCTGTTACATTTTGGATCATTTTTCCTTTTTCCTACGAGCATTTGGATTTATTTCCTTTATTTGACTCTTCATTACTGAAATGAGTATAAAGTTGACTCTTTCACTTCTTCTGTATCATTTCTCACTAATTTCTTGACTTATATTTTTTTGGGTGAACTTTTTAATTCATTATCTTTGATTCTGGAAAGATCCATTATCTTAGGTTTTCCTTTGTTTAAATCGCCTATTTTTTAATCATATTTTATAATAAAAATTGTGCCGATTGGTAACTTTAGCGATTAGAGATTGTTGGGTTAATTACGCAATGCGACTCTAGATTTTCATTATTTCTGTTGGTAACTTTAGCGATTAGAGGATTTTCGGGCTTATGTGGAAGACTAAAAGATATGTCAATTTTCACGGAAGAAAGAATAACAAATGAACCATTATTGAATCTTGAACAATGGATATTATCTTTGAATTTAGCTTGATGTGATTAATAATTGTATTAACTCTTTATTGAGTTACTTGTTTTATTGATTCTTACGTTTGATTGGGTTGAGAGGGTGGGGTTATTGTGTATGATGAATATATTGTTGCATATATTTTTATTGTTAACAATTTGTCTTAATTCTCAATCACATAGTGAGAAGAATGTGGTGAATATTTTGTTTACTATTTAGTTTGAATATTTGGCTTCTGGATGTATCTTTGTTGAGCAATGCTATTAAGTTGCTTTCTTTGATTTCTTGAGGATAAGCGGGGCTCCTGACTTCATTTCCTTCGGTATTTAAAAGTATTAGGTTACAGTATTAAAACTTGCATAATCTCATAAAACTCCCATTGTCTCAAAGCGGGGTGTCGGGAAGCTCTATCATATAGGGGCTGGGCAATATCGGTGAAATGATAACCGCTTTTAGTGCACTGGTTTTGTGTGGTCGGTTTTATTTTATGTTTTTACTTTTGGTTCCTTGAGGCATTAATTTTACTACAACTTTCAATTTCTTTTCTCCGCCGATCCTTTTACATTCTAAGCTCCCGATTGAATTACTTTTTTTATTCAAGCCTCTTTTAATATGCGATTTTAATTACAATTTGAAGTAATACTTTCTATCTCCATGCACCACTTTCCTTTGTGCCATTAGATGATTATTAGATTTTCTATTTCTTTTAGTTACGGTCTGTTACTCTCCAAGAACTTATCTATACATTAGAAAAGGCTCATTATGGGGTGTGGGCGAGGATCTAAGGTCGATGAAGCCTTACGATCTGTGATTTGGTGGCTTGTGCAACAACGAATACTTTTACAATGGTCTTAGTATTCTTCTTGCTTGTTTGATTGCTTTTCTTTACAATTTCCGGTCTTTTCTTTGTCAGTCGACACCATTAGGAGGAAAGTTTACAAAGTTTATCTCTTCATCAGTTCCATTGTCGAGCAAACACTTAATGAAATGCTTCATTGAAACACGATCTCCACTCAAAATTGGCATCAAATGCTCCTAAAATAAGTATAAAATCCATGTTTGTTTGTTACTGTTTAGATTGATTGTTCTTGTTGTTGACTTTGTTTTGCTATTTAATTTTGAGATATGTACTTTTACATATCTACTAGTTGATAGAATGATAATCGAGAAGACATCATTGTTGCCCAACTTCCTCGACACTATTTTCTTCTTTCCTTGCTTGTGTGCTGAAATTGCGGCCTCGTCACGACTTCTAGGAACTCCAAGCGAGGATGATCGACTAACCACTATTAGTATATTTGGAGAAGATTGATTTGTGTTATTTTCTCTGAAGTTTTATTCATGTTTTGTATTCTCTCTGCGGATCTTTGTTGGGAATTTGGACTCCAATGTCGATGATGAGCTTCTAAGGCGGTGTTTGGACAATATAGGCGATTGCTTCATGTAAAGATACACTGTAGGCAAAAGATGTGGGTGAGGTGGTGAGAATGCGATATGTTTCTTCTCTTGGTTGGTGAATTTGAACAATATTTGAGTTAGATGATTATGTTATGCACTTTGTATTATCCACAGCTCTTGTTTTGTTACTTTTAGCTCTATCACATACATTAATCTAATTAACTTCTAAGCTCTTTCTTGTTATGTGGTTGTTTTCATGTTTTCTATGTTACAAAATTTTGTTATGTCTTATATGGTATGTGTCTAGTTCTTTGTATAATTGTAATTGTGCAATTTTATGAATAGCTTAAGTGGGAAAGATGGACTTAAGTTTATGGTGGGTGAATTATGTAATTGTTGTAGCATTATTAGAAGAGAGATACTTTTGTATGGTTAAAATTTGGTGGAATCTTGTGACCTGCTACTACAGTTTGATCCTGCATTCAATTTCAGGTGAGCTTACATTGTGTTTTCAAAAACCTTGTAACAATTGATGTAATCTCCTCGTTATGATTATGTAGGTACAAAAGTCGTGTCATTGTTCACTTGTTTCCTCTGTGTCAAGTCGCTTTAATTTCTAAGTGACATGATGGTCATTTGGTGTTTTATTCTAATTCATCACCGGTTCGCACATCTCCCTTATTTTGCAAAATTACAATCACGTGATTTAAAAGTGCATTCCTGTGGATTCGATCTCGAATACTTTCCGTATTACTTGTTGACTACGTGCACTTGCGTATACATTATATCATTGAACCAAATAGGATACAACAAGTTTTTGGCGCTGCCGGTTCATGTCGTAGTGCCAATTATAAATTACGTGGATATTGTAATTTTGTGTTTTTTTTGATCGTGTCTCACTCGTTATGCCTTTTGTGTGAGCAGGGGTTCTTGGATTGTGGTTTATGCGCAGGGGTTGGGATTGTGGTTTATCGCAAAAGCGCAAGTGACCCACCGATTAGATCGAGAGGTTGAACGCACCTTTCAGAGGAAGGCGCCCGACAACGAGTTCGCGAGCGTAAGCCAAGATGGCGACACCGCCAGGAGGAGAGGCACATCATGGAGGAAATGCCATTGTTATTGCCGACGACCAGAGAGGGCATCCGTGATTATGCCTGACCCAGTTTAATGAGTTAAACCCGGAATTATAAGACCCGAGGTGCAAGCGAACCGATTGATCAAGCGGTCATGTTTGGATGCTCCAAACGGTGGGGCAATTTAGTGGTCAAGCCACGGAGGATCCACATCTCCACCTTGGTCGTTCACGGAGGTCACGACTCATTTAAGTTACCGGTGTTCCACCGAGCGAGACTTGATTATTCCCATTTTCGCCACGAGATCGTGCAAAAGCATGGGTGAACGGCCTTCCATCAAATTCTATCACCTCATGGAACAAGCTCGTGAAATTTTTTGATGAAGTACTTCCGCCCACCAAAACGCGAAGATTCGGAATGACATCATGTCATTTCAGTGAGAACGATGAAGAGTCGGTGTGCGAAGCTTGGGGCGATATAAGGAAATGCTATGGAAATGCCCTCATCACGGCATTCCGCATGCTGCATTCACCGGAGACCTTCTACAATGGTCTAAATGCATCAACACGTTTGGTGCTTGATGCCTCTGCAGATGGAGCTATTCTCTCGAAGTCATACAACGAAGCATACGAGATCTTGGAAAGAATTGCAGATAACAATTGCCAATGGTCAAATTCTCGTGCACCAATAGGAAAGAAATCGTTCGCTGGTGTTTTGGAGGTTGATGCCCTGACGGCATTAACAGCCCAGGTAGCGTCCATGAGTAACATGCTGAAAGGATTGCAAGTACCTAATCCAGCTGTGCAGCCGACGAGTGCTCCAATGGTCGCACCCACGATGCAAGTAAACGAGGTGTCATGTGTATACTGTGGGGAAGGACACACATTTGAGAGTTGTCCATCAAACCCAGCTTCAGTATGTTACATAGGAAACCAGAACGGCCAAAGGAATAATCCTTACTCACAATCATATAATCCGGGGTGGAGACAACACCCTAATTTCTCTTGGGGAGGACAAGGATCTGGAACAAGTGGTGGTGGAAATTTTGAGAAAACTACATATCCATAAAATTTCCAACCAAAGCAGCAACAAGCCGCCCCACAGCCCAAGACTATTGAAACCTTGATGAAGGAGTGCATGGCCAAGACAGATGCACTAATCCAAGGGTAATCCACTTCGCTGTGAAATTTGGAAGTCCAGATCGGACAATTAGCCAATGAGATTAAAAACCGACCTCTTGGAAATTTGCCAAGTGACACGGAGAATCCACGAAAAGATAAAGAACAGGTCAAGGCTGTCACTTTACAAAGTGGAAGCGATCACGAGGAACCGAGGCCGAACCGAGAAGAAGGTTGAGTCCTCAACAAGTGACAACGTGTCTCTACCACGAAAACTCAAGCATCCTCGCGATGCGAGGTGCTATGGCAACAAATCCTTTACCGAACCTTACGGACGAAGTGGTGTATCGTCCACCACCTCCTTTTCCAGAAAGGTTGAAGAAGAAGCAGCAGGATACCCAGTTTCGAAGATTCCTCGATGTTCTAAAACAATTACATATCAACATTCCTTTAGTAGAGGTGTTGGAACAAATGCCGAACTACGTGAAGTTCTTGAAGGACATCCTGACCAAGAAGAGACGGTTGGGTGAGTTCGAAACTGTGGCACTGATTGAAAGTAGTATTACGATGCTAAAGAGCAAGCTCCCTCCGAAGTTGAAAGACCTAGGGAGCTTTACAATTCCATGCTCGATTGGAGGACGCGACGTCGGTCGTGCGTTATGTGATCTCGGAGCCAGCATAAATTTGATGTCGCTCTCAATATTTAAAAAGCTCGGGATAGGAGAAGCGAGGCCCACGACGGTGACCTTGCAATTGGCGGACCGATCTATGGCTCATCCCGAGGGAAAAATCGAGGATGTATTAGTAAAAGTGGACACATTCATTTTTCCTGCGGACTTCATTATCTTGGATTATGAAGCAGATCACGAGGTGCCAATCATTTTGGGACGTCCTTTTCTGGCAACTGGAAGAACTCTAATTGATGTTCAGAAGGGCGAGCTCACCATGAGGGTGAATGATCAGAAGGTTACCTTCAATGTTTTCAATGCTATGAAGTACCCGGATGAAGTGGAGAATGCTCGAATCCGAGTCTGGAGCGGTCGTCATGGACATGTCTGAGATCACACCTCGCAGTTCGGAGTTAATGATGAAGCCTATGCCGAACTCGTAGAGTTGGAGAAAAGCGAGGAGTTGTGTCAGCATCTCTCCGTAGAAAAATGTCCAGTTTCACTTCGGCCCGGCCGAACTCCGGAGTCGCTGGGGCTCGCTGATCGGGTAATTCAGGCACCCAAACCATCAATCGATGAACCTCCAGTGTTAATCCTAAAGACTTTGCCGAACCATCTCAAATATGCATATCTGGGCGAGGAGGAAACCCTCCCAGTAATTATCTCTGCTATTCTCAAGCCCGACCGGAAGAAGCTTTACTACGGTATTATAAAATACTGGCGAGCTATTGGATGGTCAATTCTTCGATATACTGAGGATCAGCCCGTCCACATGCATGCATAAAATATTTTTGGAAGATTGCCACAAGACTTCCATAGAGCATCGCGACGTCTCAATCCGGCGATGAAAGAGTCTTGAAGAAAGAAGTTATCAAATGGTGGATGTTGGAATCATATATCCATTTGGATAGCTCTTGGGTAAGCCAGGTTCAATGTGTCCCTAAAAGGGCGAGTCACGGTGGTTTCAAGCGATCGATGGGAATTGATCCCAACGCTGGTGATAGCGGGATGGCGTGTACGTGTTGACTACGTAAAGCTAAACACGACAACTGGAAGTATCATTTCCTCTACCATTCATGGATCGGATCTTTGGATAAACTAGCGGTAAGGAGTTCTTCCGCCTCGATGGTTATTCTCGGTTATCACCAAATTTCCATTGCACCCAATGATCAACACAAAACCACCTTCAACTTGTCCTTATGGCACTTTCGCATTTAGAAGAATGTCATTTGGGCTCAGAACGCCCTGCAACATTCCGGCGTTGCATGATAGCCATATTCTCGGATATGGTGGAGCGTCGATGAAATCTTCATGGATGACTTCTCCGTCTTGGAGACACCTATGGGATATGCTTAAGTAAATTGGGAAAAGTCACGGGCGTTGAAGCAACCCACTTGGTATTAAAGCGGGAAAAGTGCCACTTCATGGTGCGAGGGCATCGTTTTAGGTCACCACATATCGAAGAAGGGATCGAAGTGGACAAAGCAAAGATCAGTGATAGACAAACTTCCACCTCCCACCATTGTAAAAGGTGTGCGAAGCTTCTTGGGACATCAGGCTTCTCTGAAGGTTTATTAAGGATTTCTCAAAGATCGCTAAGCCCCTATGTGCCTTTTTGGATCAAAATCGCTTGATTCGACTTCACTCGAGTGTTCTAAGGCATTGAAGTCTTGAAGCGAGCTCTTGTAACAGCCCGAAGAATTGTTGGGTCGAATTGGACATCGCCTTTCGAGCTGATGTGTGATGCAAGTGATTTTGCTATAGGGGCCATGCTGGGCCAGCACAGGGAGAAGATATTCCACTTGATCTACTATGCAAGTAAGACCATGGTGGAAGCCGGATAAATTATACCTGACGAGAAAAGGGCGCTTGATGTGGTATTTGCATGTGAAAAGTTCAGAGCCTACCTCTTAGGAGCAAAAGTGATAATCTACACAGATCATGCAGCTATCAGGTATCTTGTCGCGAAGAAAGATGCGAAGCCACGATTAATTCGGTGGATCTTGCTCCTGCAAGAATTTGATCTGGAAATAAGAGATAGGAAAGGAACAGAAAATCAAGTAGCAGATCATTTGTCTAGATTACCGGCATCTGAAGGAGATACAACTCAAGCCCAGATTCAAGACCTATTCCCGGATGAGCAACTAATGAGCATGCATCATAGTAGTATGCCATGGTGTGCAGATTTTGTCAATTTTCTGGTATGTGGAATGCTACACCCTGAGTTCTCATCCCGTCAAAGATAAGATTCTTTGCGAAGTCAAACATTACTTACAGGACGAGCCCTTCTTATATAAGTTGTCTTGATGGATTAATGGTACGTGTTCCGCATGAAGAAGTGGAATCAATTGCGGAAGGGTGCCATGCCACTCCATATGGTGGTCATTTTGCTGGGCAAAGAACGGCAGCTAAGGTGCTTCAGTCAGGTTATTTTTGGCCGACCTTGTTTAAGGATGCACATGCTTTTGTGCTAAGATGTGATCGATGTCGTGAGTTGGAAACATATCCTCTCGGAATGAGATGCCAATGAATTTCATTTTGAAATTGATCTCTTCGATGTGTGGGGCCTCGACTTCATGGGTCCTTTTCCACCTCATTCGAAACCTCTACATATTGGTGGCGAGTTGATTACGTGTCCAAATGTGTGGAAGCCGTAGCAAGTACCACGAATGATGTAAAAGTGGTGATCAAGTTCTTGCAAAGAACATTTTCACACGGTTTGGTACTCTCGTGCAATCATTAGTGATGAGGCACACACTTTGTCAACAAGGCGATGAGATTACGTACTAGCGAAATACAATGTTAGCCATAAGATCGCCTGACATACCATCCAGACAGATGGTCAGCGGAGCTCTCAATAGAGATAAAGGGTATATTAGAAAGGTGGTGAATCCGGGCGTAAGGATTGGTCCGCGTTGGATGATGCGGTATGGGCTTCTGAGCAGCTTTGAAAACACCATTAGGGATGTCACCCTATCGCGATATATGGAAAATCTGTCATCTCCCATGGAGGTGGAGCACCGAGCCTATTGGGCAATTAAGAAACTAAACTTTGATCATCCATTTCTTTGGAGAAGCTCATTGTTGCAGCTAAGTGAGATGGATGAGTTAGTTGGTTTGCCTATGAGAATGCTAAGTTGTACAAAGAGAGAACTAAAAGATGGCATGATAACAACATCTTGCGCCGGGAGTTCTTGCCGGGTCAGCAGGTGTTACTGTTCAACTCCAGGTTGAGGTTATTCCCTGGGAAACTAAAATCAAGATGGTCGGGGCCTTTTACAAATCTTCATGTAGCACCCCATGGTGCTATAACACTTCAAGAAGGAAAGTCGGGTCGTGAGTTCCAGGTCAATGGGCAGCGCGTCAAGCATTACTATGGGGGCGAGGTCGTTCGCGAGAAGACCTCGATCACTTTGAAAGACGCCTGACTTCGGGTACCATGGGTCGCCATGGCGATCAGGCGCCTGGCGACCTGATTGTACATATTTGTTTATTCCACATTATCTTGTTTGTTTTGAGTTTTAAATAAATTGCTATAACTTGATTAAAAGGATCTAGGTTGTTTTTGGTAAATTGATATGCTGGAGTTTGGATTGCGGTGAGTGCGGGAGAAATTCTGAGCACCGTGCTAATATGTGCTCCATAAGAGGATTTGACGGGTAGATAAAGGGGAAATTTTAGCGGGAAGAGTGGTCCGAAAGGGCGGGAATTAGTTCTTCACTATTTGGGTTAAAAAGTCGTTCCATATTCTTCACTTATATCCCAGAACTACCCAACTTCCCTTTGCTCTACCTTTGCTGCTGCGTTGCTCTTACTACCCACGTCTGTCTTCCAAAATCCTCATAGCGATCTCACCTCTATCAATTCTCTCTCTGAAAATTTTCTTGCAACCATGGTCAATCTCCGAAGCAGAGTCAGGAAGTCCGTGAAGGTTCCAAATAATGATCCAAAAAAACCATTCATCATATCGGACGAAGAATCATCACCGCAGACCTCACAGATAAATCCGGGTTATTTCGCGTCCCTAAGTCTCGCAAGCACCGCACCGCGCTCGTCAAAAGGAAGGTTAGCCGGAGGAGAAGGAAAAACTAAGGTTGCGAGTAAGAGGCGAACTCGAGGTCGCTCGCCCAAGAAAGCAAGGGTAGATAAACCCTCAAAATCTAAGGCGGTCAATCTATTGAACATTCCTAAGTTCCGTGCGCCGAGGCGGTTTGAACGATTCGGTGTCACGAAATCAAGAGCATTGTGGATGGAGAAGGTTTCGAGCGAGAATAAGAAACTCCTATGTTCGTCGTGGGTGACTTTTCTAAATGGATGGGCGAGTTCACGGCGATTCCGCCGCCACCGATTCGCCCTGGTGAAAGAATTTTATGCTAATATCACTCCTACGGCGGACAAGGAGGATTATCACCGTGGTCGGGGAGTAAGCCGATAATCTATCTCTGAAACAATCAATGAGGTGTATAATCTGGATAACGCCGTGGATGATGAGTATTCGGCAATGTTAAGAGAGCCCTCGGGTGATGATCTCGATGATGCATTAAGGCTACTGACGGTAGAAGGAACACAATGGGCTGTATCTCCGCAAGGACGTCGATCCATGAAGGCGTCGGCGTTAAAATTCGAAGCCCATGTGTGGCTCCATTTCATTAAGAGCCGCATCCTGCCCACTACCCATGACTCTTGATGGGCGAGAGCGGATCTCGCTCTGCTGTGCATCTTCACGGGAGATCGGTTAATGTGGCGCTAATTTGGCGTGAGGTGGGCGTGCGGAAGAAGAAGAATGGAAGGTTATTTTCCTTCCACGATATCGCCTATGCATAAGGGCCGAGTCCCTATGATGATAATGAAGACCGCCCAGCGGAGAAAGCTTTCATAGACATCAAGGCCACGACTCATCGTCGTGGTCGTGGCCACGGCGACTTCTCACGCGCCACCGCAATCGCCGCTCTGCTTTGGACCATACGCTCCGGTGCAAGAACACGCTTATCCAACAATAGCGGACATGCTAAAATGTATATTGGTGCAATTCAAAATCCTTATGCTGCGTTCACCGCTTGCGAACACGACATCAAGCGATTACGGGTGTCGCCGCATAGCAGGACCGTGTAATAAGAGATTTCTTGGGATCGTCATCTTCGGACGGATGCCCGCCTTTCCGGACTTCCCAAAGCGGTTGTTCACTCCATGGCCAAATCCTGCGAGACCTTGATGAGGATTTCAAAGTGTACCAAGAGAAGCGGCGAGTTGGCGCAAACCCAAGCCGCAAAAAAGGCGGCCCTAGTGGAGCTCGGTCGAATGAGCCCGCACTGCTGCCGCCTGATGAGGAAGTCCTCCTGCGACAACTCCACTGCTCTCGCCTCCCCTCGCCTCGGGTCATCCCGTCGTAGGCTAAGGCGTATCTCTCGACTCAATCCTTGGTTTTGTTTTAGTTTCGTTGGTTTTGTCTTTTGTTTGTTTGTTGTTTGTGTTGTGAGTCCTTGTTATGCATGTTGTGATGTTTATGATGTGACTAAGAGTGATGCACAGTTGGCAAAATGAATTGCTTAATGATGATTATTTCTTATTTTGTTTTAAAAAGGAAATCGTTCTTGACTCGTTGTTTATCTAAGTTTGATCCTTATTTTGTAAGGGAGTACCTCGAGGGTTTGGGTATTTGCATATCGGCTTTTATAAGAGTTAACCATTACATAGGTAATCCTCAGTTGACCTACATTCTTGTATGAGTGCCTATCTTCCATTTTTGGTTGGAAGTTCCCCTTGAACAATTTACATGAGTATGTTAATATGGATAGGACGTAGGCCATTTTTGAATCGTTTGTGCCTTTCTTAGCCTACCTGTATATCATGATTTCCCTAGAGTCCCCTTTTGAGCTTATAGCCTTTTCTCTTGAACAGCCATTTAAAATTCCCCTGTACCCCTCACATAAATGTATCCATGATTCCCTTGACCTCGGGCAGAATTACTTAGAGTTCAGCTTATCACCGTATCTTACAAAGTAGTCCATCTCCCAATTTTTGTCATAATGTTCCAACATTGGAGACAATGTTGAGTTTAAAGTTTGGGGGTGGAGAGGTAACCTCTTGAGGATAAGGGACAATAATAGCGTTTCTTGAAAAAAAAAAAAAAAAAGAGGAAAGAGTGCTGAGGTTATTGTATATGAAGCAGAAAAGGAATTAACCAAGAAAAAGGGAACAGTCTCCTATAGGAAAGAAGAAGGGTAGTTATAAAGCATGTTGAAAAGAGAATGAGTAAGGATGTCCGGGTGTTTGCGAGCTACATTATCCCAAATAATCCTACCGTCACCCAAGCCCAACGCTATAAGCTTTATAAAGACCTAATGATTCATTATTGATATTACTCATGTTAAGCAGAGAGGGGGATGACTAAATTGAATTTGTGGAGACCTGTGTGCACTTGATAATCAAAATATGGTCATATTCAGGAGAACCGAAGCATGGGAAGATTCATGTAAAGGCTAATGTGCTTTGTACCTGTTAATAATTGTAGCGTGATATCCTAGCAATATGAGGTGATTAATTAGATTTACAACGAGAAGGAATGAATGATTCTTGTGCTTTGAAATTTTTTGGTGAAAGTATTCTTAGTTGATTAAGCCATCACCTCACCGTTATTATGAGCATTTATGCGTATTACATTTGTTTTGTGTGTCTTGTAGCGAGCATCACTCGAGGACCAGTAATGAACTAAGTTTGGGGTGTGATAACTCTTGTAAAAGAGTTATTATAGGGCCTTTTTAATGATAAAAGCCTCGGTTGTTGTATGTTATGCTCGCCTGTTTGTCCTTGTCTTGCATGTGTTTGTCTTGTTTTCGTGTGGGTGCGTGTAGGATTGAGTTAGTTGGGGATAAGAGGTATTTTGTACGTTTTATGCTTTATTTTATCAATTTGCAGTGTATAGCAGGAAGAGGGAAATAACAGGCGAGGCAAGGTTAAGTTCCTTGGAGTGCGTGAGCTCGTAAGCAAAGTGCGTGAGCTCGTAAGCAAAGTAAGCGAGCTCGTAAGTGAAGTACGCGAGCTCGGAAGCTAAGTGTTCGAACTCCTCAGCAAGGTTGAAAGTGGAAGCGAGCTCGAAAATGAAGTCGAGCTCATGACGGAAGTTCAGCTCGCAAGTATCAATGAGCTCACATTCATAAAGCAAGGTCGGACTCGTTAGCAATGTCAAGCCCGTAAGCAGAGCCGAGCTCGGGGTAAAGCGAAATCACGAAGCCGTGCTTACGGAAAGCTAGCGAAGTAGCATGGAAAGTCTGGGTTAACAACGAAGAAGAAATCAGCGGGACCACGGCCACGTGGCAGGCGGCTACAACAGCTGAAAAGAGACACGCGTTACGCCTCTGCATAGCTAAGCGAAAAGAGAAAGGATCGGGGCGACGAAGGTGGCGGTGCGTCTGTACCTCGAAAAAGCGCGAGGTTGTTATTAAAAGGAGTTGGCAACAATCGAGAGGGATCGACAATCGACAATCGACAATCGACAATTGGGAGTTGGAGGAGAGAGAAAAGAAACATCGGAGAAAGGAAGAATGTGCGAATTCTTGAGAGGAAGTCATCGGAAGAGACGGCGATCCAAGAGCTAACACACGATTCCGACAACTAAATTCTTTATCATTTCTTTAAACCTTGTTAATTTGTTATGGCTGTTACTTGTTTCAATATTGTTGAACAGCTCGCTATGAGCTAAATCTTTATGACTTGATTTCTTGAGAAACCCATGCTCGTGTGACGAGCTCGGTTCTCGCTTGTCTTACTAAATCACTATTGCTTTGTTGGGATTGTTTTTATCTTACTTGTGATTGATCACCATTAGTCGATCTTAGTTTTATAATTCTTTGGAAAGTTATTATAGAATGGAAAACAATAGGCGGCGTAAGAACATGATTTTAATGTTATGTGTGTGAATAGCATAGGATTATGCATTTACCTTGCGTGGCAAATATGAATGAGTTAGTAATGATATTCTAAGAGCGATTCGATATAGGAATATATGGTGGATCTATAGAATATAATCTTAGATTTGGAAAAATACTAAGAATCAAAGGAGTTCATGTCGTAGTGATGATGCAAAGATAATCTTTGTAGCATTATTAGAAGAGAACATGGGTGGAATCGGAGATCAAGTCATTTCTCACCTTGATAATGATAATCTCCTCGTTATGCGTGTCATTGTTCACTTATTTGTGTCAAGTCGCTTTAATTTAAGTTCTCGGTGTTTTATTCTAATTCGCACCAGTTCGCACATCTCCCTTATTTTGCAAAATTACAATCTCGTGATTTAAAGTGCATTCCCTGTGGATTCGATCTCAGAATACTTCCGTGTATTACTTGTTGACTACGTGCACTTGCGTATACATTATATCATTGAACCGAATAGGATACAACAGGGAGCAGTGGGAGTAAGAACATAGTTATCACCGGAGGCTTCAAAAAGCCAAAGGAGAGGGGCAAGTGCTTCAAGTGCGGCAAGACTGGGCATTGGAAGGCTAAATGTCCTCTGCTCTAGGCTCAAGGTACGCCATTTTCTTTAGTAACGGAAACATGTTTAGCGACTTGTTCTACTCATTCATGGGTAGTAGATACGGGTGCGACTGATCATGTTTGTTATACCTGCGAGGGTTCTGCGGACAAGGGAGCTGCATGATGGCGAGATAACGATCTCCATGGGCAACGTGGCGAAAGTCGAGGCTATTGCAGTTGGAGATGTTTCTTTATGTTTTGATAGAACATTTTTAGTATTGAAAGACGTTTTATATGTGTCGGAGTTTCAGCGGAACCTTATTTCGGTTTCGAAACTATTTATTCATGGATATTCCGTTGTTTTTTATTGTGGTGTTTCTATTATAAGAAAGAACGAAGTTATCTGTGGAGGCACTTTATATAATTCGCTTTATACTATTTCTGTCAAGCATAACACCTTTAATTATGTTGCATCTACATCAAACCTTAAGAAGATTAAGTTTTCTTCTCAAGATGACACCATATTTCTCTGACATCTTAAATTAGGTAACATCAATCTAAATAGGATCCAAAGACTGGCTAAGAATGGAGCGTTGGGTGATATTACAGTTACTCTGTTCCCAGTATGAAAATCCTGTATAGAAGGAAAGATGTCGGCCAGACCTTTCAAAGCGAAGGGTTATATAGCCAAAGAGGTGTTGGAGCTAGTCCATTCTGACCTGTGTGGACTTATGTTCACACAAGCTCGTGGAGGGTACGAGTATTTTGTCACTTCCATTGACGATTACTCAAGGTACGGAAACATATACCTGCTTCACCGTAAGTCTGAATGCTTTGAGAAATTCAAAGAATTTAAGGCGGAAGTGGAGACGAAGCTAGGTAAGAGTATCAAGTCACTGCGGTCTGATCGCGGTGGTGAATACCTCAGTAACGAGTTCATGGACTATTTGGTGCAGTGTGGGATTACCTCCCAGCTCACTACACCGGGCTCACCACAATAAAATGGTGTGTCAGAGCAAAGAAATAGGACTCTCTTAGAAATGGTTAAATCAATGATGAGTTATGCAGTGTTGCCTATTTCGTTCGGGGGTATGCCTTAGAAACAGCGGCATACTTGCTAAATCTAGTATCGTCCAAGTCAGTCGATAAGACCCTTTTCGAGTTATGGTTTGGGCGCAAGCCTAGTTTAAACTACATAAAGATATGGGGTAGTCCAGCATATGTGCTGAACAAGAAAGCTGACAAGTTGGAGGCTAGATCTGATGCAAGGCTGTTTATTGGTTATCCTAGAGGTACGAAAGGTGGTTATTTCTATAGTCCTAAGGATCAAAAGGTCGTTATTGGCACTAACGCCCGATTCTTAGAAGAGGACTACATGAAAAACCACAAATCCAAAGTTGACATCATACATCAGGAATCAGAAGATAATCGTATTCCACCACCGATTAGGCCAAATGTATGAGATGTCGTGTCTACTGGGAGGGATCGACACCAAATACTTCAAGAAATTGAAGTGGATCGAGTTCCTTTGGAGATCTTGTTGTGCAAGTGGCACCTATCCGAGAAGTTGTGCAAGATAGAAAACCACGTGTTCCCACCGTTGCCATTGTGCCGATGGCGCCTCGTCGTAGTGGGAGGGTTGTTCGTCAACCCGGCGATTTATGTTCGTGGGTGAATCTTGAATTTAGTCCTAGGAAGCGTGCTGTTGTAATCGACCCATGGACATACGGTGAGGCGATACAAGACAACGATGTAAGATCATGGCACACCGCTATGGACTTAGAAATTGAGTCCATAATGACTATGGATGTATCTGAAAGGCACCTCTACCGGATGGCAAGGAAGCCATAGGTAGTAAGTGGGTATACAAGAGGAAGAGATTCAAATGGAGATGTTTCGCTTTCAAAGCCGGGCTTGTGGCAAAGGGTACACACGTATTGAGGGCATCGATTTGATGAGACCTTTTCAGCACTGTAGCAATGCTCAAGTCCATCGAATTCTTCTAGCCATATCAGCCCACTTAAACCTTGAGGTTTGGCAAATGGATGTGAAAACCACTTTTCTAAACGGTTACCTTGAAGAAGGTAGAGACATCTATATGCAGTAACCCGAAGGTTATGTGGTGAAGGGTGAAGAGCATCTAGTATGGAAGCTTAAGAAGTCTATTTATGGACTTAAGCAAGCTTCCCGGTCATGGAACTTACGCTTTGACGAGGTGGTAAAGTCCTATGGATTTACTCAGTTGCCTAGCGAAAGTTGTGTGTATCGTTTGGATGTCAACGGTGACGTGGTATTTCTTATACTTTACGTAGATGACATCCTTCTACTTGGCAACAATGTGAAACTGTTATCAGACGTAAAGAGTTGGTTATCCGATCAGTTTCAAATGAAAGACTTAGGAGATGCAGCGTATATTCTTGGGATCAAGGTTTACCGAGATCGCAAGAGGAAAATGTTGAGCTTATCTCAGGCGTCTTACATTGATACTGTAATTACTCGTTTTATCATGCTGACCGCCAAGAAGGGATTGCTACCTTTCGTGCATGGTGTTCCTTTATCTAAGGAGCGATCACCTATGATTTACCAAAGGAGATAGAGAAATGAGACAAGTTCCTTACGCTTCCGCCGTAGGAAGTCTCATGTATGCAATGCTATGTACGAGACCAGATATCTGCTATGCGGTAGGCATAGTAGCTAAATATCAGTCTAACCCTGGACAAGCTCATTGGACTACGGTAAAGCATATACTCAAGTACCTAAAAAGGACTCGAGATTATAGACTAGTTTACCAAGAAGATAGGCTAATGCCTTTGGGTTATTCAGACTGTGATTTTCAAGCTGACCGTGATGAGAAGAAGTCTATCTCAGGCTATGTTTTTACCTTGGGAGGAGGAGCCGTATCCTGGCGGAGTGCAAAGCAGCGATGCATTGCGGACCCTACCATGGAAGCCGAATATGTAGCCGTTTCGGAGGCTGCTAAGGAGGCGGTATGGTTCAAGAACTACCTCATGGATCTAGATGTGGTACCTGGTTTGCCCAAGAGTATCATAGTATACTGTGATAACTCAGGTGCAGTGGCAAACTCGAAGGAACCACGGACCCACAAGGCAACCAAACACATAGAGAGAAAGTACCATGTCATACAAGAAATCGTTAGACGAGGAGACGTGTTGATTGAAACGATTGGTACTGCGGATAACCCAGCTGACCCATTCACGAAGAGCCTGCCATAAAAAGTTTATGAAGAGCATATTCGAGGACTTGGATTGCGCAAGATGGCACCCACTTAGAAAGGAAACTTTTGTAGACGTGGGAGAAGCAAAGTGACGGTGTTGTTTGTAATAGATAGTAGAGAGACACATTGTATACTAAAAGTTTGCTTTAGTATAAGTGGGAGATTGTTGGATTGGTATACTGGAAGCAGTTTTGGTTGAGCTTGTATAAAATGTTTCCTGTTACCACTATTACAATCTCCTATCTGAATTGTTTACTTGATTGCATATGTTTGTCCCTTTATCTCATATATAAGTTAGATCATACAGTGTGTTGTAGATCACAGAAGTCTGTATGATTGGTCAAGCTTAATGAGATATAAAAAGAATCACAGCTGAGACAACTTGAGGACGAGTTGTCGGTATAGGCTGCGGTATAGATAAGAAGTGACTTGACTTAGTTGCTTGTCTATATTGGTACGTCTCTAACGTATTGATGGATCACAGTGAGATGAGTTCTTCTATCTGACCGTCATGAAAAACCTAGATCTCGGTGACTTTCGTTGATCTAAACCTCGATAAGGTATTAGGTGAGTATGAGTTCTTGTTGTCACTTTGACTTGTTATGGGTGAGGTTACATGAGATAACCTTGATATTCTCTGCATCTTGGGTGGTGGCGGTGCTTGTATGTCATGCTAGTTGCTCTGTGTCGAGTCACCGTATCCGTTTAGGATGATGGCGTCCCATTAAGGAGCTCAAAGATTTATTGTACTAAACCCCGCGGTTATATCAAGTACAATAATAAGGTTGAGTGGTACTACTTAAGGAATTAAAGTAATTAATTATTTTAAGCGATCGAGCATCGTAAATAATTAATGGACGTCGATATCTTAAATACGGGGATTCGTTAAGTCTAAGTGCGAGCCGGCTCAACTTCGGAAATAAAGGGGTAAATCAGCATTTATTCTCTAGTGGCATGAATAAATGTTTATCAATTAATTTATGTTCTGGGCTGAATATAAGATAATTAATTTATTTGAGGCCCATCTTTATTCCTTGTATTTGATCCCTAGGCTGGCCCATCTAGGCCTGAAGCTGCATAGAATTCGTCCACTTCATGATAGTCCCATAGGGATTTTGTTTTGATCCTCTCTATCTAAAGAGATATTATTATATTTATTAGATATGCAGAGATCCTATCTAAATGAGATCTAGGGTTGCATCATAATTATAAGGTGAGAGAAAATCAAAGGGTTGATCATTCATCATTCTCGAAAATTTCAAAAATTATGAAGAAAAAGAAAGACGAATTTTGCAGTACTCTCCATAAATTGTCCTCACTCGACATTGGAGTTTGGGCAATCGGGATACAGTCCAGAAGATCAAAGCACGAGTCTTGATCCAACTCTTATCTGACAAATTTGTAGGTAAACACGAGAAAACACCAACGTGTTGCAATTAATTATATAGGTACATGCTAGGTATATAATCAATGTATGGTGAATTAAACATCCAAGATAGATCCCCGGGAGAGGGTTAAAATCATATTTCCCTACACGTGGGATGCGGCGGCGTCGGCGAGGTGGGATGGGGTGGCGTGGGACGCGACAGGGGCGGATGGCATGGCGGGGGTGCGGCTAGACGACGGCGGGGGTAGGTGTGAGAAGACGACGGAGGCGGGGAGAGGAGTCACGCGAGCGGCCGGAGAAGACGATGGAGAAGACGATAGAAGCGTGAGGTCCGACGACGGCCGGAGAGGACGACGGGGCTGAAGGCGACGAGGTGGGAGCTTAGGGGCGGCTGCGGCACGGTTGATTTAGGGTTAGGGTTCAAAATACAGAGGTGAAATCCCGTCTTATTTTAAAAATCAACGACGAAAAACAGTACGTCGTAAGGCCGTCGTTAATCAACGATGATCTTTTTTCCGTCGTTGATCAACGACGGATATTACGTCGTTGATCCGTCGTAGATCCGTCGTTGATACACTCCGTCGTAAGTCCGTCGTTAAACTTCCGTCGTTGATCCTTCGTTGAGTTACTCCGTCGTAAGTCCGTCTTTGATCAACGACGGACACGCAACGGAAAATTTTAGATATATAAAAAGAGATCTTCAGCCTTTAAACCGCCGTGGTTCCGTCGTTAATCAACAGTGGAAAAAATTTTGTCGTGTGTCCGTTGTTGATCGAGTGAATTTCTTGTAGTGTGAATAGCATTTGTGTTATTCAGTACTAAACTAGGATAATTTTACACATATCACTATAATTATGGTTAATTTTTACTAGTAAAATCACTAATTTTAAAGTTACCTCTATAGTTTATTGCAGTATTAGAAAAACTATAAAAAGTACATGACGTCCATGAAACTACACAACATATTATATCACGCGCGCAGCTATATCTTTTACTATTGCAATATTTATTATATGTACGTATATATAAGTTTTAACATAGAAAAACTTCCGTATATCCGTCCACACCTTGCGGACAGACAAAAGTATCACCTGTTGTTAAAAAAAGTATCATTTATATTAAAGAAAAGTATCATTTGTTTTTTACCCTATAATTTAAAAAATATTATTTATATTGAAAAAAAATTATCATTTACACTGAATAAAAGTATTAAAGTCCGCATAAACGAACGAATGTACAGGAGACTGCCTCTTAATATTTGGTTCGATCGGGTACCAATGAATATTGTATGATATATATACATCGCTTGAAATGGATTCTTTTTTTACATAATTCCTCATTTTATAGCAAAGGTGCACAATTATAAGATCTGATACGTACAAAATGTAAATTAATGTGGTGTGAACTCCACATATCAGATTAATCAAATTCATAGCTACTGACATTTGTATTCGAGTCATAACGTTATATACCCTTTGAAGTAAACTGATTGCTATTGATGATGCTATATTGCTTCCTACTTTTGGAACCCCCATTTCCTCTCCAACTTTAATTTACATTTTGTACGTATATAAACATCAATTAAAAAATGATAGCATAGACCAACATAGGGATGTCAACGGGCGGGCTTTACCCGGACCAGAACCAATAAATTAGTATTGGTTACGGTTGAACTGCCCGATAAACACCGGATCCGGACCATCAAGTTATGGTTCGGATGGGTATTACCCATTACTAAGCGGTTACCCGTTGGGCGCTACACTCAAATCCCCAAAATTTTCAATTTCATATTTCAAATTTCAACAAAGGAAAAATCTTTATTGGACTAAAATATAAAATATATTATAAATAAATATAAACGTATTTTGAACATAGTCATATTTTGATTTTTGAAAAATTAACGTATTTTCGTCCTTGTATCGTATCGTATAGTTGCAGATTTTTGAAAAATATAAACTGTTGATTGTAGATGCTTTATTTGATGATTGTCTATTCTTTATATAGTTGCATCTCACTACCCTAGCTCTTCTTCTCTTATTGTTGGCCAACAACTATTGATTTCTTGTGAACTCTACTAAATGGTATGGACACTAACTGTTTCCACATATTTCTGCACGCAAATATCTTATATATTAAATTTAGTTTTTCATATTTATATCTTAGCTATTGGATATAATTCTGAACAGGGAAAGTGCATCCCAATTATTAAATGTTGCTTGTTATTTGCATCAATCAATTAATTATACATATGTATCTGTTTTTCATGTGTAATATTTAATTCATATATAAATTAAATTGAACTTCACAAGTTTGAGGATCTCCTAAAGCTGGATGTTTCAGTAATGATCATGTTAATCATGCTTGATCTTGAAGACAGACGACCTAGTGATAAGATTATCATTTGCCAAAATAATCAACAGAACTTGAGTTATATATTATATTCCTAGTTGATAGTCTAATTGATAGTGATAGTTGAGTGGACAAAATAAAATGAGTTTTAGTTTCATTAATATTTATATATATACTAACATAAAAAGTGTCTTGTTTATATAATATAGATGATCTGTTACTCAAAATTTCACAAAAAAGTAAAAAAGAAAACTCAAAATTTGGTAATTACACTCAAATATAAATATTCTTACAAAAAATGGATATGTAATGCTCAAATTTAAAAAAAATGAAAAAAAAATTTATCGAATCGGATAGGAACAGGACAAAATGGGTCGGTGCAGAATGGTCCGGATCAAGCGGTTCTAGAACCGAGCAGGAACAGGAACCGTTGCTTTAAAATTTAATGGGCTTTGAATGGTTACGGATCGGTCAGGGTAAAGACCGCCCGTTGACATCCCTAGACCGACATATATAAACATCAATTAATAATAATATACATACATACATATATGTATATGTATATGTATATGTATATGTATATGTATGAGAGAGTTGTAAGAACCATTTTTATCGTGAGAACATGAAAATTAAAAAATGATAAATTTAATTCGAAAGTTGATTTTGAAAAGTTACTCAATCCATAAAAAATAGAATTTTCGCCCCTCATGGGATTCGAACCCTGAGTGAAAATTTAGAATTTTTGAATTCAGTAATTTTTCCAACAGATGCATTAACTATCATAGCGAATTCATTTTGTTCATAACAATTTTTCGTGGTTCTTAATTCTCATGTTAAAAATGATTCTTGATAAATCTAATGTGCGAGATTTATGAAAGCAGTAAAGAACACGAGACACTTTTACGTGGTTCGATCAAGAAAAAGATCTACGTCCACGGAGGAGATGATCCTCAAGATGTTTACTATAATCGGATTACAGCAAGTATCTCAAAGAGCTCTAGTATTCAGTAATTTGCTAACCCTTTTACCTTCAATCTAACTCCTATTTATACATAAACGTAAACCTTATCATGAATCCCTTGATTGGCGGGCTCATGATCCTCCTATAACTGACCATGATCTCCACCATAACTGCCCATGATTTCCACCGTTATTACCCATGATTTCTACCGTTACCTCATTATCGTGTCCTTGACTCCGCCTTTAATTAGGGTTTGGGGACTGTCATTCAGGCGTAACCGAGTAGGGCAACATTAGGTTAGGCCCGGCTCGTTTGGAGCTGCTATTGGGCTGAGAGGTTGGGCCGTATCCTATCATAGCCCCCAAAAAGTCGAGGAATAACCTTGCCGAGGTGAAGCGAGAGAATGTGCTTTGAGGCGGGATGTTCTTGGTGAAGGTTTCGTTGAAGGTTCTTGTCTCTTGCTGTATGGCTTCTGCTTTTTTTTTATATGGAGGACGTCGAGGTCCGACCTGAAATACTTCTGCTGGTCCGTGGTGGACATGGGCGTAGCCCGATGTCCGAGCTCAAAATTATTACGTGATCAGACTGGCGGACGTCGAGGTCCGATGTCAGGAGGACGTCGAGGTCCGACCTGAAATACTTGTGCTGGTATGAGGACATGGGCGTAGTCCGATGTCGAGCTCGATGTAATCATTCGTGATCGGGGCGGATGCATTTTCCATAGAGTCGTCATACGCGCGCGGCGGTGGTTGGGCTTCAGCGTGCTGCGGCGTCGGTCACACATCCAATCGTAGATAGGCACGTGTGATAAGCGAAGCGGCAGATTTTGGCGCCATTTATCCTATAAATAGGTCGAAAAGAGGCAATCATTCACTTTCTTCTTGACATTTTATTCGGAGAGCATACCTTAGAAATTCCCAATTCCTCTTTCAAACTTTGTTGAAGAAATCGAAATCTCGCTCGGAAAAAGTAAGTATGTATTCTTCATCTTCTCATTCCTCTTCGCTCGATAACTACGGTTCGGTTTCGGGTTACGGCGTCCAGTTCGATGTAAGGGATTATATATGCCATAACCGCCTAGGTAAATCTATAGGACTTAGTTCTAGGGTTTCACGGTGTCTTGGTATGGGATGGCATCGGGATTGGTGCTTGGCGAGATCAACTTTGACGACGGAGGAGCTCTTGGTGGTTCGGAGAAATACCACATCCCGGAGGATGCATGGTGGTGCTAGAAACCCAATGATAGGCGATGGCCCCTCGGAGGGTTTATTACCATTTTGTAGATAGTTTAATAGTGGGCTTAGATTTCCTTTTGCCCTATTTTCCTTAGCTTTCAAGAGTATTTTGGATCCCATATGCCGTGACCTCCAATTCTATTAGGTCGGTGGTTGGGCTAGGGCTGACTGTTATGGCATAGGCGAGAGTTTTCTTCGAAGTCTTGATCGTTTTTAGCATCAAGTCTATAGGAGAGTATATTATTTGTCACCTAAATCGAAGTTTAAAATAGCTTCCCATCGAAGGTATCCTTGGCAAAATAGATACTTCTTTCTGCGGGTGAGGGTATCAGAGGTATGAGTGGGGCCTCGGGCGATGAAGGACGTGAAAATTAATCCCCGGCCCTATGGAGAAGGCTGTTGAGCGATATGGGTGAGATCTGTCGATCAATTATACGAGGATGACTTGAACAATCTTTGAAATTTGAGTGTTTATAGGTGAGAAGCTCGATGTCGAGTCCGATTTGGGTGAGGGCAACCTTCTTATCTTTATTTCCCCGTCGATTTCGTTGTTGCTAACGAAATTCTCATATTATCGGTGAAGATTGACCCTACCGAGAAGTTAATATACGAGCTGCGCGCACCGCATCATCGATCGAAGGGAGCCGCGAGAAAGAAGCGCGGTGAGCGAGTCCACCGGAAGACCCGTGGTGGTGGGCATACGAGGACTTAATGGTGGTCCTCAGGCAACCTCGGGCCCGACGCTGGAGATCGAGGTCCATGGCCAGCCTCTGCCCGAGGTGCCGGCTTCCAGCACTCCTTTGTCCTTCCCAAAGGTATAAGTAGCTACTTTTCTCCTTGTAAGTTTGTTGTTACGTGTTGCTAATTGTTCCATATTCAGGATGCGGCCTCGATGGCAGGTGAGATGCACCGCATGGCCGGTCTTGTTGTTGAGGGCGCCTCGCAATACGAGGCTATGGAGAGAAGGCTGGCCGCTGCAGACACTCACGAGGGCATTCTTGAATCCATGTTGGATCTTGCCAGGCGGACGCCAAACTCTGCGACGAGCAGTGGCAAAGAGGCGAGGGCGCCTTAAGAAGAAGGATCGGGCCTGCAGGTGGCCCGTGCCAGTGGAGAGCGCTCAGAGGAGGCTGCCGAGGCGGAGAGGAGGCGCCGGCAGCAGGCGCCTTCTTGGCGGGCGAGGACCTATCTTGAGGGCCTTCGCCCGCGAGCTTATCAGTCGGAGAGTTTTCCTCCTTCATCTCCGACACTGGCGGTGTGATGAGGCCCTTGGTGATATGTGCCCACCTAGAGAAGTTGGCGGCCGAGAGACCTGATTTTGACAAGGCCCAGCACGGTTGGGTTGAGGTCGAACCTCGGGAGGTATGCATGAATTATGCTCGCATAATCGCTGGGGCGACCTCTTTCCCCGTGGTGGATGCCTTGGCATCTTCTGCCTCACTCCTGACGGCGGAGGCCGTAACTCAGTGCAAGGAAGATGAAGACGTGGAGCTTCAAGCATTCCTTGCTGAGTTGAGGGCAAGCCGAGGCGGCGGTCGAGCTCGGACATCCTTGGGAGATCGGCAACCCGTGGAGGCGGCAGCGAGCGTAGCGGGAGGTCGGAGAGTCCGGCAATGAGCCTGAGGTCAGTGGACCTAATGTAATAGGCTGATTTGCCGGGGTCAATAGGACCCTGTGTTGTACAAACTTCCATTTTGAATAATAGACATATCTTGTTAAAATGCTCGTGTGTTGTCTTATTTCTAGCATTCCTCATCTCAATACTTCGGACTCGATCATGAGTTACTAACAAAGCTGAAAGAAGTCCGAGGTGCTCTAGCCGAGAAGGACGAAGAAGTGGCCTTTGGAGAGTCGATGCCGAGCTGCCTCAAGTTTCGGCGGCATGGATGTTAGCTCGGCATCGTCAGCCGAGCTGAAACAAAAGTTGCATGAGGCTGACTGCGAAGTGGTCCGCCTCCTTACTGAGAATGAGGCTTTAAAGTTAAGGATTACATAACTCGAAGTCCAGGGGGTTGATTTATCTGCAGATGTGATCGAGGACGGCGATGCAATGCGAGGCGGCTCGGTGACAACGAGAAGGCGGCTCGGATCTCGGAAGAGCATGCCGAGTATGAGAAGGTAATCCGCCGGACTGGTGGAACTACTATATCTGAAGCCGACGATCGAGTTCAGAGCTTGTTGGCGGAGGGCATGGTATTGAGGGATGAGGAGGGTCCAATAGCGAGAAGTTTAAAGGCGCACCGACTACATCACGAAATACATGCGGATGTCGAGATCATTCACAAAGCAGCGCATACTGACCCATGGCAGCGTCTGATGGCGCGCTGATCCCATAATTGAAGAGCACGAAGGAGGCGGCTCGCTGATCACGCGCAAGTGCTCCGTCTAATGGGTCCACCACAGAGGAGGGCGCATAGAGGGACGGCCTTCGGCGGTTCGGAGGAGGGCGGCGGGCGGCGGTCGGCGTGGAAGGCGAGAGTTCGGGGGCGAGGGCATTGTCTTGGTCGGCGTCGGGCTCACGGGGTCGGTGTGGCCTCGAGTGCGGATCGCATTCCCAGGGCGGAATCCGCCCGCGTCGGGTCGAGGCTGCTCCGGAGCGAGGCCGGTGGTGCCGTCCTCATAGATTGGGTGGAAGGCACGAGTTCATTCCGGTATTCATCGCCCGACACAGGGTTTCGTTCAAAACTATCTCGACTTGGTGAATCTCGTCGGCGGGCCGGAAGTCGAATGAGTGTATATAGTGCGGGACTTTGTATGTAGGTATAAATGTATTTAGACTACGTTGAAGTGTCGTTTTCCTCTTGAGAGGTATAAACATAGCTTAGGACTTAGTTTGGTCGTAAATGTATTTATACCGTGTCTGACATAATTTGGTGAGATCAATACGGATGTCTTTTACATATTGACTTTTCAATTTAATGAGTAATCTGTATGTGTGCATGTAGACTTTCAAATTAATGAGGTTGTCGTATGCGTTGCCTTTGAGGCGTTCAATTTCATGAGTAATCTCACGAGTGCGGTTGGCGCTTAGTGAGTACCCTACTTAGTGGGTTATTCATCTTAGTGAGGCGTCCCTCGTGAAGGTTTAAATGCGGTATATCGAATAGATGTTCGCATATCGATAAAATGGAATACTCGTTATAAAAATAAACATTTTATTCAACAAGTGTATAACATCGCACTTGGCAAAACAAGTAAGGAGACTAACATAAGGTGATCTTTAATCGAAGCTATGTAAAGTACCTCCTTAAATGAGAAATATGCGGAGTTAGGGATAAGCGCACGGATAGGTGAGATAGTTTGTAGGCCCTTGCCGAGGTCCTCGTGAATGCGGTATGGGCCTTCCCATATCGGATCAACTTGTTAAGGCGTTCGGCTCTGCTGGCTTCATTATTTCGTGGGGCGAGGTCACCTACTTGCGGTGTGGGCTTTGACCCTTTTGTTTGTAATACCGTGCGACTGGCCTTGTACTTAGTTTCGTTTATGAAGGCGAGTTCGCGTTTTCTTGAGAGCATCAAGGTTGGTCATGGTCGTCCTCGTTCCCATCACGGGTCAAAGTGAAGAGTGCGTGGGCTCGGTGCGCCGATTCGGCCGGTATGGCGGCCTCGGTTCCATAGACCAAGCTGAAGGTGTTTCTCCATGCGAAGTCCGGTGTCGTTACAGCAGGACCCGAGAGGACTTGGGAAGGTTTTCAGCCAATCGCCTTTGGCTCGGTCTAGCCTCTTCTTTAATCCTTGTATAATCGTGCGGTTCGTCACCTCGGTGCGACCATTGGCTTCTGGTGTGCGGCCGAGGGTGAAGCGTTGGTCGATCTGGAGCTCTTTGCACCACTCCTTGAAATTTTTATCGATTTAGCGGGTACCATTATCCTGAACCGGCATGTGTGGTATGCGAGCGGCGGACTATATTCTTCCACGAAGTCAGAATCCTTTTGCTTGTGAGGTTCGGCGGTGGCTCGACTTGACCCATTTGTGAAGTAGTCTATGGCAGCGACTAAATATGAAGGCGACACGGTGCTCGGTCGAATGGACCAGCGATGTCGATCCCCATTGCATGAAAGGCCATGGGCTCTGCGCTTGCTCGAGATCGGTGCAGGGTAGCTTCTTGTTGTGGAGTGAAGGCGGCACGGACAATTTTGGCGAGTTGGTGAATCTTGAATAAGGGTGGGCAATCATATCCGACCATAACGTCTTCTTTGAGAGAGCTCGCGACCCGATGTGGCTTCATAAGACCCGGTGAATCTCATTGAGCACGTGGTCGACCTTACGGCCGAGGCATCTCGGGAGGGGTTGAAGGTAGGACTTCCGGTGAGAGAGCCCTCATACACAAGATATACAGGATTTCACCATCGTCTTTTTGGCCTCTAGCCGATCACGAGGTAGTGTGCCAACTTCGGTATCTTTTGGGGCGTCGTCGGTTTGGTTGACCTACGAGATACGTTGATGTGGGCGCCCGATGCTTACGGAATGAACTTCCTCTCTTGGCGGTTGTCGATGTGAAGCCAATTTACTAAGGATGTCATTTCATTGTTTTCCTCTCGTGGGATTTGATTAATCTTGAAGTATCTCGAATGAGGCCGACATCTCTTTTGCCTTCTCAAGGTAGTGCTTCATTCGATCCTCTTTAGCCTCGTATGTGCCTAAGACACAGTTTACCACGACACAGGAATCTCCAAATATCTGGACTTCGTCACTTTCGATTCCTTTGCTAGGCGGAGTCACGAGATCGATGCTTCGTATTCCACCGTTGTTGGTGGTTGGGAAGGTAAGCGGGGCGTATGTCCTTCTTGCTTATACGGGCGAGAGAGGATGCCGGTCCGCTACCGTCTTGCATGAAGCTCAGTCCACATACATACGCCAACATCAGCGGGTGATGCAAGAGCAGATTCCTCCGCCGTGAGGGTGGGAGTGACCTCGGCGGTAGGCGACCTCGGTGAATTGTCTTCCACGGAAATGCGCAAGGCTTGCCCTTTATGGCGGCACAGGGAGTATGAGATATCGTGCTCATGAGCTCCGGTGCCCACTTAGCTATCGTCGAGATGACTCCGGTTTGATAAGACTTGTCTTAGAGGTAAGTCCGTTAGTACAGACGGAATGAGCTGAAAGTAAGGCGGGCGTCGCTTGGCGTTCACCAAGGCGAGCTACCTTCTCGAGGTTGGTGTACCTCGTCTCCGGTCCTTTGAGCCCGGCTAATGAAGTAGATGGGAGTTGCCGTCCCATCTCATCTCGCTGATCTGACACTAATTGCCTCGTCAGGGTGGCGGATATAACGATAGAGTTTCGCCTTACTTTGGGGCGAGATAGTGTCGGCGGTCGTGAGATATTCCTTGTTGTCTGGCGACACTGGTGTTCTTTACGCGGTGAAATCTGGAGCTCTCCTCGGGATCTTGAAGAGGAAGGCGCTTCGGCGGCTCGAGATAGGAATCGGTGAGGCGGCGGGCATCCGGTGAGTTTGTGTATTTCACGGATGGTTTTGGGATGCATGTCGAGCACCGTTTTCACCTTGGTAGGATTGGCTTTCAGGCCTTCTTGAGAAACCAGCATCCCAATTTACCCGTCTTCACCACGAATGTGCCTTGGGGATTGAGCTTGAGGTTGGCCGACGAGGAGGGTGAAGAATAGTTTCGAGTCAGCGGCGTGAGTTCTCGACTTTTGCTTTTGACTACTATATCGTCGACATAGACCTCAACAATTTCCCTATGTGATCCTTGAAGATCGCGTCCACCATTCTTTGGTAGGTAGCTCAGCGTTTTCGGACCGAAAAGCATCTTTGGTGGCAAAATCCGAAGTCGATTATGAGCATTTGTTTTGGGCGTCTTAGGGCTCATCAAGACTTGGTGGTATCCTTGTATAAATCGAGCGAAGATCTCATGCCCCCCAATGCTTCCACCTTCTTGTCGATGTCGGGAGGGTATGATCCTTTGGCAAGTGTTTATTTAGAGTCGGTATAGTCGACACACATGCGCCATCCCTCACGGCTTCCGAACTACAGCAGGATTAGCCATCCAAGTTGGGTATTTAACCTCGTGAGATTTTAGCCTCACAGGTTGGGTTACCTCGTCTCTTATGACTGGCTTCGCTCAGTGGCAAAACTTCTCTTCTTCCGAGCTGGTTTAGTAGCGGGATCGATGTTGAGGCGATGAGTTATGAGCTCGGCGAGACCCGGTCATATCGATGGAGACCATGCAAATCGTCTCTATATTCCTTAGAAGTGCATGACACATTGGCGAATATTGGTGAACCTTGGGTACCAACCTTGACAACTTTGAAAGAATTAGGTAGTCGTATGGTGAAGATTCTCGGTCGGATCATCCGAGGTGGCAACGGAGGGTTACTGTAATTGCTAGGCACGAGGTAAGGCGCGTCTTGAGTTGAGACTTCGTAGGCATTCTTTGGTGCCGTTTGGTCACCAGATGCCACTTTACGGGGTGGGTATCTTAATGGTGAGGTGGTACAGACAAGCGGCTCTGGTTGCATCTGACCAATCTCTTCCCGGGATAATGTTGTATGGAGGGAGCTCGGACCGGGAAAAATTGAATGGCCTTGGTAACCGAGGCACAGGAGAGCCTACGGTAACGGAAGGGTAATGACACCTTGGGTTGAACCGCCTCTTGAGTAAAGCTCATGGCGGGAAGGTGCGGGGTGTACTAATTCCTCCGACATCAAGTTTATCGAGCGACTCTGGAATATGATGCTAACGGAGGCTCCGATGTCAATGTAGACCCGATGTACATTCTTGTTACCCACCACGGCTTGTATAGTAATGGCGTCTGGTGAGGCATGATCTTGATTCTTGGGTGGTCTTTGGAGAACACGATGTTCTCTCCATCCAAGAGTCGCTTGTTTTCGGTTCCTAAAATTGACCTCAGAGCTTCATTTCTAAGTGGCGACCTCGTCGTACCAGTTGTGATCGGTTATAGCATAGACACTGCTCCATTGCATTGGGACCTTCGTCCTCGTCATCTTGAGGTCGGGCTGCCGTTGAGGTCGGTCATAATTATTACCACCTCCATTTTCCTCTGCGCTTTTTATTTCCCGACCACAGTCGGCCGATGTATTCTTGACCTTCCTTCCTTGACGAGCTCGTCAATCTTTGAGCTCAAGGACTTGCAATCTTCGTATCGTGACCGTACCCACGGTGGTAGTCACAAAACCTTTCCGTTGACTTTTTTGGATCCTCGCTTTCATAGGAGGAGGTTTTGAAAAAACTTAGTGTGAAGCTCAAATATTTCATACTGGATTTGAATAGAGGCGCTCGTTATTACGAGGGTTTGGCGAGGTCGACGCTTGATTCTCTTGGCCCTTTTTATTCTTTCGAGCACTTGGCGTTCGACACCTCGACCCGATCCTCGGCTTCCTTCTCTCGATCCATTGCTCGTCCAGTCTCTCTCTTCTTCGGTCCGACTCATCCCTTTGACAAAGTTGTCGACCAAGGTCCAGATGACTAGTTGTCTTGGTACATTCGCGGGTGATCTCTTTATTGAGCTCGGTCGGATCCGTTCTTGAATCGTTGATGATGTGAGATCGTTACTCTCATCTATTTTAAGGGATTCCATGATGAATGGAGGCGAAATTCGACATTGTTTCGTCCGCCCTTGGCGGATTAATAGCGGATCGGATGAAGGTTGTTGGCGGCATCTTTTGGTAAGCGCCATTTGAGCGATCCATGAGGTCTTTGAAGCAATGGATCTGTTACAGCGGCGGTGAACCAACGTCGAGCATTGGAGATCAGCACCTCGGGAAAGACCTTACACATGTAAATCTTCCATCCTTGATTCGCCATGTTGGTGGTATAGGCAAATAGGAAGTCGGAAGGATCTCAAGGCCATCTTATGCAGCAATATTCGGAACCCGGTATCATGTAGCAAGGTGTATCGAGTCTCCTTGAAAAGGAGAGATAATTAAGTCGTCCGTGTCGGTCGAATCAGGGGAGCTCGTTCCATCCCTCTCAGGAGTGGGAGATCGATAACGGCGTCTGTCGTCTCTTCGAGGGAGTTCGACTTCGTCTTTCCTCCTTCTTTCCCGTCCATTCACATGGGTATCACGTCGGGTGGAGAAGCGACTCGCGGAGGAGTGCGAGGCGAATGAACCACAGTATCGGGCGGTCATTATGCGCGGTGAGCGTTGATTATTTGGAGAGGTGGCGACCTCGATTGCTGTTCACCACGCCGGGCACTCTTGAGGGCCCGCTCCGTTTAATCCTACGGTTGAGAAACTACGGAATTGATTGAGGTTGGCGTTGAGGAACTCGGACCTTTGCTCGACCGGGACCTCGTGGGGCGGTGAACCTCACATTCACCGTCTTGAGGTCGGCGTCTTCATAACCGTTGGGCGGCGATCACGAGGGTGTATGGAAGCATTCTCCATGTAGCCCTCGGTGTGTGACCTGGTGGCATCCGCAATCCTTTCCCGGCATTGTGTGACCACGATCGTCCTCTGCACGGTTGTTACCGACATCGCCGGCGATACTAGGTTTGCGTGTCCTTGCCATTAGATTGTAGAAAACACGACTTTTGTTCGAGAGTTTCCCAGACGGCGCCAATGATAAATCTGGTGTGCGAGATTTATGAAAGCGATAAAGAACACGAGAGACTTTTCGTGGTTCGATCGAAAAGATCTCGTCCACGGAGAGATGATCCTCAAGATGTTTACTATAATCGGATTACGACAAGTATCTCAAAGAGCTCTAGTATTTAGTAATTTGCTAACCCTTTTACCTTCAATCTAACTCCTATTTATACATAAACGTAAACCTTATCATGAATCCCTTGATTGGCGGGCTCATGATCCTCCTATAACTGACCATGATCTCCACCATAGCGCCCATGATTTCCACGTTATTACCCATGATTTCTCGTTACCTCATTATCGTGTCCTTGACTCCGCCTTTAATTAGGGTTTGGGGACTGTCATTCAGGCGTAACCGAGTAGGGCAACATTAGGTTAGGCCCAGCTCGTTTGGGCCTGCTATTGGGCCTGAGAGGTTGGGCCATATCCTATCAATTCTTATTTGAACTTCACTTTCTATACGTGTGTGGTATATATATATATATATATATATATTATTGATAACCACTACACGTTACTCATATACGAGTACTCATTACCACTATTTTAAATACTTTTTAGGGCAAAATATATTAAACATATGAATTAGCAAGTACGTATCATATATTTTATAATTTGGTTTTTCTATGAATATAATATACCTAGACAGTCAACTTGGATTTTTTTAATTAAATTCTGTGAAACAGATTACTAATAATCCAAGGTCGACGATTTAAGTATTCATATTTTGAAAGATAAAATCACGTAACAACTCATTTGTTGTGAACTTATACTATATTTTAGTAGCAAACACACAATTTCCTTCCAAGGCGCCAAGACAACTTTTGTGTTAGCGAAATCAATCTTGTGAGCTACACAACCACCCTGTCGACACGTATCTTGTGATTACCTTTATTGGCCTTACAACTACTCGTCCATTTTTTTTTAAAATTTACCTAAAAAGTTGATGGATGTCCTTGTTCCGAAAGGGGAAGCAGTCTCCCGAAACTCCTATATTCCAGCCTCATAAGAATATGAATGAGTAAATAATGGTAACTCAGCGGTTAATAAGCTATGAGAACTTGGTCTAGTATCCATATGGAGCTATCTTAAAGAGAGTAAAACTCTCATACTGCGTCTATTAGGATTCGATATTTGGTTTTGTTCCAAATTTGTTAGTTCGTAACCAATTGAGCTAAACTCGTGGGGGTAATTGATGCATATCCTTGTTCCAAAAAGTGAAGCTCTTCTCCGGAACCCCCACACCCCAACCCCATAAGAATTTGATGAGATAAATCACGGTAATTCAGCAGTTAAGAAGTTATGAGGATTTTGCCTAGTGTCCTTAAGGAGCTACCCTAAAGAGGGTGAAACTCCCATTCTACGAGTGCTAGGATTCGATCCTTAGTTTTTGTTCCAAATCTATTAACTTTTAACCAATTGAACTAGGTCTGTATGAGTAGTTGACGAATGTCCCAATTGACATTGAAATAGTAAAGCATGCAAAGGATAGTTTGCGTTACATATGGTGTCGGATTTAGGGGTGAAAATCGGGACGGGACCGGGTACCCATCCCGAGTTCCGAAGTCCCGAAAATTTGCATTTTGTGTCGGTCCCGGTCGATCGGGACTTGGGACTCCGGTCCGAAAATGTTCAATTTTTAGTCCGTCCGATCCGGTCCAATTTAAATGTCGAAAGTCGAAAGTCCGAATGTCCGAAATTACCCCATAAATCCGAAATTACCGAAAATCTAAACAATACCGAATTTATGAGTGGGAGAATTGAAGAAAACAAAGTATTGATTTAATTCAAAACATATATAATCGGGACTGGGATTTCGAGCGGGACTCGGGACACCGATACCGAACATATAAATTTTCGGTCCGGTCCGAACCGTAAATTTGGGACTCGGGGTCCCGAATCCGTCGGGACTCGGGTCGGGCGGAATTTCCAGTCCCGGTCCCAAATTCTCAGCCCTAGTCGGATTCATTTCTTCAGACTTGAAAGCTATATCCTTATAGGTACTGATAGATACGCAATATCCTCATAGGTCTTAGAAAATTATATAGTGCTCTTCTTGATGTTGGGACAAATTACATGAAAATGAATTCAAATAATGAATTTTGTTGCTGCATCTTTTAATGTATAAATACCAAAAGGCTAGGGTAATAGTTTTTAAGTAAAGAACGTGTATCGATGACAGAGTAAAATATTTGACATTAATTTAGCATGAAATTCTCAAACCAGACACACAGAGACGGGGCCATAGATGTAGTCTGGGAAGGGCCTAAAGTTTGAACACATTGATTTTACACAAAAACTCCTATGTGCACGTGCATAGGGTAATTCTAAAAACCAGACTAATTATTGTTGAAAAATCAACGTTGATTTTTATTAACCATCATATACACACTGATAGGATATACGGCCCAATTACCAGGCCCAAGTATCAGGTGTAATACCCGATTATTTAAACTCCTAATTACGAAATTAATTTAAGTAAATTAGAATATTATTATAATAATTTGATTATTTATATATCGAATAATGATATCGATTATTGTTGGAATAATAAATTCCTATGTTTTATTCACGGATGAATGTGAATTGAAATACGAATATGTAGCGTGTTTGTTTGTATTAATTCTCGTCGATTACGTATCGATATTTATATGCTAGTGATATTTTCTAAGTTTTAAGCTTAGAATTTAATTCCATTATTATTGGAATTATTTAATAAAGTGATTATAGCTTTATTTGACCATTTTGAGATGAGTCGATATTTAAGCGTTTGAGGCGTTTCAAGCGTTAACGTTTTGAGATGACTTGAGAATCAAGTCTAACGATCAAGGAATTATGATATTTAAATTCCTATGATTATTTTATATAATTGGAATATTATTTAGCATTGAATTAATGCTAGAAATTTTGGAATGATATTTGTGATTATTTAAGATTCTCGAAAACCCTAAATCGAGTTAGGGTTTTCTCGAATGAAATGATGCTAATAATTTTCCTATGATATAATTTATAATCAAAACATGTATTATGATATATATGTATAATTAGCATGAAATAAATTATATACCTCATATAAAATGAAAAATGCGTGAGTGTTGTGTTCAATACACACATTCACGTCAATTTGGACATAAATTACTAAGTTGTGAATTAATTTATGCAAGTAGATTCTAATATACACTAATCAAGAAGTAAATCAAGTGGAAGCCTTTTCACTTAGGGGAGTAAATTGTTGACCAAATTTTGTACAAAAGCTTTTTTTTCCTACCACTAGATTGCACAAATTTTTGGGGTAGAGTGTATCTAATACACTTGAGAAATACATTGAAAAATTTGAAAATTATTCTTCTCCTCTCCACGGTGATCGGCGCGGTGTATGCCATGCAAGAAACAAAATTAATTTTGTTTCTCCCAAAATTTTGCTTTAATAAAGCTTACATAGTTAATGAATGTAAGTGTAATACCCATAAAATTAGATGCCTAATTCGGTCTTTAAAACCCGTAAACTAGAGTTTAGCGAGTTATTCAATCACTAAGATATCGAATAATGATTTCGATTGTTCTGAAGGAATGAATTCCTATTTTATATTCGAGAATTGTGAATTAAGGAATAAAAGTATATGAAGTGTATCGGCGGTATTATTTTAAGTCGATCGCGTATCGATAGTTAAAATTCATGATATTTTCTAAAGCAATTAAGCTTAGAATTAAATTCCATTATTAATGGAATAATGTAATAAAGTGATGACGACCATTTCAAGATGAGTCGATAATGAGCGTTTTGCAGCGTTTACAAGCGTTAACGTTTTGAGATGAAAGCAGCGTTTTAATCGATCAAGAAATTATAGAATTAATTTCCTATGATTAGTATATGTAATTACAGTATTATTAAGCATTAAATCAATGCTAGATCAACAAGAATTGAGAGTGACCAATTTTTTTTCAAGCGTTCGAAAACCACAATTTTGAACTCGATTTTTAATAGCATAAAATGATGCCATTAATTTATCCTATGATATTATTTATCATCTAAACTATATGTCATAACATATATCAATGTTTGGCATGGAAAATAAAATTTGGACCCTTTGGCATAGTGTAATAGCGAGAGCTATATACATATATACTAAGCACTTATTTGTTGATTTACCTATTACATGTATCTAAGTGACATTGGATTAATTATATCCTAACTACACTATTAAAATCTGATATATATATATATATATATATATATGTATATTTTCGTGCATGTGTGTGATGTGTAGGTAGAAGTGTGTGTAGAGTGTCAACTACATGTATTAAGGGTGACAATTGTCACCCATAAGCACCACACATCCCATACCTCTCTCACCCCAAAATCAGATTTCAGTCATCTTCTCCCCCTTTCTCGTCTCTCTCACCTAGCCTCAAGAACAGCTCCAAGAACAGCTCAAGGATAGCTCAAACCACTCTCCCGGACGGAATGCTCATCGCCAAATTCACGGCCAAATCAAAGGTGGCGATGGCCACCAAATTCAATCCACTCCACTTGGATTTTATAGCTTCATACATCCTGTCCAAGGTGAAGAATCTAAAGCTTGGACTCAATAGTGTTGGAGCTACATACATGCATGTACACATATATGCTTGAATGTGCTAGATTTATAAGTATAGATGATTGCATGTTGATTTACCTGGACGAACAGCAAATTCACGAAATTATTAGACTAAGTTAAAGTGGTCCGATGATTGTGAATTTTTAATATGTTGAAATTATATGTGTCTATTATGCCTCTGTAAAATTTCAAGTCCATCCAACTTGATTTGATATTTTATTTGTATTTATCAAAAACACTGCACAAATCTGCGAAATCGCCGTGTTTATCACATATAGTGCGTGGCTTTAGTTTTAAGTTTGGATAATGATAAAACTCTAAAATTTGGCAGAAAAATAATTCAGCATGTCTAGAAGATTCCTGTAAATTTTCAGAATTTTCTAAAAATCTTTACTATTTATTCCAGATTTTACAAGCTAACTGCACAAAATTGTCACAGGAGTGATAGCTTGTGGTAAAATATTTTTATCTCCCAATCTATTGTGAATCATTGAGTGAAGCTTTTTCTGGATTAAACTAGACCTAAGTGGCTTTTCAATATGATTGGTTTCATTTCCAGATTCCTTATAATGAACTCACGGTGAATTTTTAAAGTTGACGCATTTCAGTAAGCCTTTTTGGACAAACTGCCTTAGAAACTTTCTATGTTAATAGGCTGTTCGAGTATGACTTTTACGTGAGATGTTCAAGCCATTTGTAGTCCGATTTGGACTTGGGTTTCTTCATAAGAAATGTTCCCCACCATGTCTAGTTATGATCTGGAAAGTTTGATCCCAAACCAAGTTTTATAGGTATACCTTTCATCGACCCAAAGTCACCTACTGAAACTGTCCATTTCCATCTAGTCAACTTCGAGCTTATGTATTTCTCGATGTGTCAGATATTTTCAGTATGGTCTTCATGAAATATGTAGTACTTGTTACAAGGTTTCGAAATTGGTAGCCTTCAGCCATTTTGGTATTGTGAGTCAAAGTTACGAGCCTCATAAAACCCTCGTCGCTAAGCTAAAATTGAAAATTTTGAAAATTTTCTAAGTATAGAAGTCAGTTTGAGTTGCCCACTTTGAGACCCTATATCTTCAGAACCACGACTCTTGTGGATTTAATTCCTTCTTAGAACTTGTAGTACATGTTTAGAGGTTTCCAGAATGTATCTTTGTGCGACCATACGTATTCTGAATCGAGAGTTATGGGTCGTCAAAGTACGTCACTGGGTTGTTTCAAGCTGTTTTGCTGAAATTAAACACTTGAAATTTGACTAAGTGTTGGAAACCCTATGTAAGTATGCCTTATGTGACTAACATGCTATTAATCGATGCATTCATTATGTTATGTATGCAAGTGCGATAGAGCATTATAAGATGTCACAATTATGATAAAACATCATGATACGATATTTTCACGGCATACCTTAGCGTGAAATATTTGACTAAGTCTTCTCACGTGGTCGATTGAGTGTATATCATACCATGATATACACTAAAATAGAAATATGGGTTCTAAGACCCAATGGTTTTCAGCTCCAAAACCTCAAGGCGAGAATAGATAGGCTAAAGCTAGGACTTACAGTCGAGAAATGAGATTAAGGCAATCTACGATCAGGTGGGCTTTACTCTACTCAAAAATAAAATGCTTTTGAAATATTTATTTACGATGCTTATTTCAGCATTGATAAAATGTATACATGATTACACCAAAAATGTTTATGTTTTGTGTATGTATCCTATCCATGAGATGTTATGAGATGTTATGAAATGTTATGAATGTTGTTGGGTGCTCACAACTTATGAATGAAAATCGATATTGGATCTATCTTGGGAAGGACAATACAGCTAGGATTAACGTGTACACTAAAATGGCTTGTGTCTTTGTAAGGACAATTCACGGCCGGTCGCGGCGTCGTAGAGGAGGCCTCCTTCACGACGTTCGACTATGATGTTATGATGAATGATGATAAGGATATGGATCATACACACGAGAAAAATGCGGCGGCGATGATTTTATGAGCGATAAAATGCTTTAGTAAAGCGCAAGGCATTTTCAACTAAAACCACTGTGTCTTACCATGATGTGGCGATGTAATCTTGAATGATAAAATATTTTGGCATGAGTCCACTTGAGTGCATTCTTGTACTCGACCTGCATGTTTGTTTTAAATGTGCGAGTTGAGCGGATGATGGATGGGCGGTGTTGAGCAATAGGATTATTGTGTTGAAAAGTTTATACCTTGATAGTACATCGTCATATGTACTTATCACATGTCTTCATTGCAAGAACCTAAATTTATGTACTAAAGTCAAAAATATACTTGACATATGTTTCTGATTTATTGTTAAAAGAATCTCCTTTATAATTATCCTGTTTAGAGTTATAGTCCACATTAATCCGTACTTAGGATTTAGGAAATTTGTGACGATAAGAGATATTATTTTGCATGACATCAACATTTGACTAATTTGTGTTCATTTGTGAGAGAGAGAACCGAGAGGGTCTGTGGTGATTGTTTCAATTGTTTTAAAATTGCCTAAGTATATATATTTATGTATTGAACCACAGAACACATAAAACACTTTGCTTCTCTTTTTCATTCCATTCGCGTAACCTTTCTTAAGAAAACCAAACCCGTTTCTTCGTCTTTTCTTTCCATTTGCTTGAGCTCTTGTTATCCTACAACCGATCGACTCCGATAACGAGGTTAGATATCGAATGAGCTTCGATAAAACCCAACTTTTCAATAATCCATCGGTTTAAATAATTATTTTTAGCATGTATTATTTAAGTAATAAATCATGCTATCATGTTATAAACTTAGAAATTATGTTACATATGTTAATATGTGCATAGATTATTTATTTACTAAGCCTAGCTTTTTATTTAAATTATTTTGGTGATGCTCGATTTTTGCTAAGCATGTTTTAAGGTTGGATTATGGATCTATAGTGTTGTAGGAATGCATGGTATTAATTTGAGAATTTTTGGAAATCATTTGTTTAAATGTTGAAAACTGCCGAAAATGCTTAAGCCTTGAACTATGGTGTATAATTTTTATATGCTTGATATAATAGCATATTATTGATCTAGGGTATTGATTAGGTGTTGTAGGAATTTATTAGAAATTTTGGACATATGTACAAATTTTTAATCCCTAGGGCCGAGAACTAAGGCATAAGAATTATGGTTTGTATTGTGTTATTACATGATATTGTGATGTATTAGTGCTATATGATAGCATATAAGCATAGTGTAATTTTATAGGATTTTATAAAAAATTATTTGGTATTTATTGTACTATAGTAGCCGTGAGCTACAACTTGATGGTTTCTTGGTGTATAGTTTGATTTTACCAAACTATAGGTTATAATTATGTTGTATATTAATATTTGAGGCTTGTGTATAATTATTAGAATTTTGGAAAATTATTGATATTATTTTGATAAAAATCGAGAGCGATAGTATATATATAGGTGTGATCCAAATTTTCTATAGTGATATTAATACATATTAATGATCATAGTGTGAAAAAAAAATACACTCTATGAATTTAGAGGAATTTTTGGAACAAGGTTGAAAATATTACAAATAGCCGTGAGCTATGTGTTGAATTTAAGAATTTAATCCTTTTAATCATGAATAATAATTTATTATATGTCTAAAAATTATGTTAGACATAATTGAATTTTTGGGAATTATTAAACATAGAATATTATGTTTAAGATGGAGCGTTATATTAAATAACGTTAAGCGTAAATAATGCTTAATGTATTAAAAGATTAATATTGAAAGAAAATATTAATCAAAATTATCGATTCGTGAAAAATCAAAGATTAAAGCTTTATGAAATGAAATCGATTGAAAATCGATTTATATTGATTAAAATATGTTTTATTGAACATTTTAATGAAAAGTCAAAATGGTTGACTTTCGAAATTGACGTCTGAAATCGTTAGTTAAATACGCTAATCGTGAAAAACTATTACTTTTATCTGAATATCTCAATTGTGAGAAAAGATTTCATAATTGAAATCATTTTATTGAATAACGTTATTATCGTTAATTATTTAACCTAAAAGGTTAAAATGAGGCGTAGATCATATTCGTCTCTCTCGAGATACGAAATTATTTTTATTGATCTGGCGTCGTTTCAGCGTATTAAGGCGTATAATGAATCATCGAAACTTGAATTATTAATTTATTTATCAAAGTTGAATGAACTTTGAAAATCTCGAAAAAAGGTGCTGACGTCTAAGCGCATTTTGCGTAAAGGTGGGACGTGAAGTTCACTCTAGCGAGGAGAAAGCACATGCGGTGAAATTCGAAGTTAGAAGTAAAGGTGGGCTTTACTATACTCGATGATAAATCTTTGTCAAATGATTATTTATGATGCTTTATTGCAAGCAATATTTATGAACCGATTTATTTAATTACCCAAAATGTTTATGTTTAATGTGTATCCAATCCGTGATTATTGATGCATAATGTTGGGTAGCTCCCACTTTATGACATGCTTGAATTCGTATTCTTGGAAGTACCCCAAGGATGATGGAGAATTAGTATCTATCTTGAGATAGCTGGATTTTGTGCGATTATTTGTATTTGTGTCTTTGAAAGGGTGCTCGGCGGTCGCGGCGTCTGAGAGAGAGGCCTCTCCTCCAGTAGAGAGTGTTGTGAATGATTGTTGTGGTGGATATGGATCATACATACGTGGAAAATGCTTGTGGCGATATTTATTGAAAATGACATAAAATATTTAGTAAGCTCGAGTATTTCAAATTAAAACCTCGTATTATTCTTGTGATGGGCGAGTAATTCAAGCGTTGATAAATTATTCGGCATGAGCCATTGAGTGCATTATTTGTACTCGACCGCATATTGTTTTTAAATGTGCGATTGAGTGAGTGATGATGATGGGCGGAGATCTTGGGTAGTCGAGAGGTCTTTTGGTATTTATATATATATATTTTGAAAGAAAGAACCTTGGGTGCATATCGTCATATATGCATTCATATGCTTTCATTGCATATTACGAATATTATTGTATGTTGATGTTGTGATTGAGTGCATGCAATTATCGAACCCTACGTTTAAGGACTTATAGCCTTATATCGTAAATTACTTTTGCCTTGTAAATAGGGTTGATTATCGAAGTTCGATCGTATTAGTTTGAAGTCTTTAATTATTCTTATTCAATGTTTAGTAGTCATTTGTTCCAAGCTCCAGTTCTCTCTAATCATCCTTTGGATTAGAGGTACGTGACAGAGTGGTATCGAGCTATTGCTCTCTGAACCTAAACTTTCTTTCAAAGTTGAGTCTAGATTGAGTCACTAGACTTCTAGAAATCATCGACTCGCTCGACACTCCATCACATCCAGTTCAATGGGAAAAAGGTAAATTATTTTCTCACCTTTGAAAAGAAAAATTTGAGATATATGAATTTGAATTGTGTCGATAGAATATTATCGACAAATGATTGTATCGATAGAACATTATCGACAAATGATTTATGAATTTGATTTGTTGTCGATAGAACATTATCGACAAATGAAATGAGGAATGTTTTAAATAACCATGATTGATTGATTCATTGATTGAAAATTTTTCGCAGAAATGCGTATGTTTAAAACGAACTATGTTAAATCGTATTTGAAATTTTATTCTCATTTCTCAATATTGATTTGATTTATGCCTATGTCATCCCAATTGGAACATACCGTAATAAGGAGCATGATCCTTATTAAAAGAACATAGGCGAAATAAGAAGTATGTTCACGAGTTACGAAAGAACATAGAAATGCAGATGTGCAATTTCATCCCATTGCGAGAACGAAAGCAAAAATGGATTTGAAGAACTTCATTCCATTATGGGATTAATAGGTTAAATGCTTTAAAAAAAAAAATCGTAGTGCCGACCTCAGAATGACGACCTCGAAGTGTCGATCTCAAAATGCCGACCTCGGGAAGCATAACGACCTCAGAATATCATGCAAAATAAAAGCTAGGCATTTGAGCTAGGCGGAGAGCTCAAAATAAAAACTAAGGAATTTTTCACCTCGGCAAGGGCGAACTGCTTCGCGCAGTGATTTTATTTTGGTCCGATCTCCTTCGTTCGGACTCCGATTTGTGCATGGTTTTATCCTACATACTCCTAACACACTGTACTATATTTCTTATGAAGGACCGACCTCTTGATTCCTTCTCCAAAATCCACTAGAGTCAGTACAGTTCACCTCGGCCATTTCACCTCGGCAAGGGCGAACTGCTTCGCGCAGTGATTTTATTTTGGTCTGATATCCTTCGTTCGGACTCCGATTTGTGCATGATTTTCGCCTACATACTCCTAACACACTGTACTATATTTCTTATGAAGGACCAAACTCTTGATTCCTTCTCCAAAATTCGCTAGAGTCAGTACAGTTTCATCTCGGCCATTTTCACCTCGGCGTTGACTTGGTCAAACTTTTACCTCGTCACCTCGGAATTTTCACCTCGGCGTTGACTTGGTCAAACTTTCACCTCGTCACCTCGGAATTTTCACCTCGGCGTTGACTTGGTCAAACTTTCACCTCGCCACCTCGGAATTTTCACCTCGGCGTTGACTTGGTCAAACTTTCACCTCGTCACCTCGGAATTTTCACCTCGGAATTTTTCACCTCGTCACCTCGGAATTTTCACCTCGGCGTTGACTTGGTCAAAATTTCACCTTTTCCCCTCGGAATTTCACCTCGTCACCTCGGAATTTTCACCTCGGAATTTTTCACCTCGGCAAAGGCGAACTGTTTCGCGCAGTGATTTTATTTTGATCCGTTCTCCTTTGTTCGGACTCGATTTGCGCACGGTTTTCGCCTACATACTCCTAACACACTGTACTATATTTCTTGTGAAGGACCGAACCCTGATTCCTTCTCCGAATTCACGAGTCGATACAGTCCACCTCGGACAGTTCGCCTCGGCGAAGGTGAACTGCTTTCTGCTGATGTTTTGTATCGGATCCGTTCTCTTTTATTCGGACTCCGATTTGCACACGGTTTTCTCCTCGTACTCTAACGAACTGTACTATATTTCTTATGAAGGAAGATCCCTGTTTCCTTATCCAGAAATCACGAGAACTAGCGCATAGTTTATAGAACTAGAATTTAGTTATGTGATAAGATTTTTTATGTTGCTAGATAGCAAGTTTCCTAGTATGGTATAAAAGCTACAGCGTGTGTTGTATATGAGAACAATTTCCATATAACAATTATCATTTATCGGATGTGTTTGGATTGTTTATCCGCTTTATAGACACATCCGGTTTATCCTTTTGCTTAATAGATCGTTAAGTTTAGTTTTATACGTATGGCGATATCTTATTTAGTTATCTTTTGCTCGTTTATGCGTGGCGGATGGCGGGACTCGACACACCACTAGGCGGAGGCTGGGACCGAGGGCCACCGGCAGAGATTATTCACAAGTACCGTGGTTACGGATGTGTTGGGGATGATCTGGAGAGTTTCTCATGCACTACCTTCGTCGTTGGAGGGGCGCATGAGCATGGAGTGACTAATTTCGATGGCGTCAGCGCCCGACCTGATTACCGGTGGGCGGGAGGATTACGCGGGAAGTGTCGGAGATTATATCTACCGTCTTTGGTGGTGACTATGATCGATAGCGGATCTACCGAGATTTGTAAGCCATTTGACGTCGTCTTGATATCACGGGTAGCACCGAGAGGCCCTATCTCCTCCTGGGAATATACATGGCGTGACGAGTCACCCGAGTGGCTTTATTTGAGGTACCTCGTCGAGTGGACCCGGTAGTGCCAATTCACGGAGGGCGAGGCGAGCTAGCAGAGGTAGAGAGGCGTCTCGACCCAGAGCTTTGGGGATGCCAGTGTTTCCTCCTTTGTCGATTGGACACCCCATACACCCACCGCTTCCGATCTTACCACCCATGGCAGCGCCACCACCGCCAGCTGAGCCGTACCGCCAGACGGCCAGGATTAGAGTATCTGATGCACGTGATGACCACGGTCCGATCCCGACATTCCTATGGTTGGGGATGACGGAGCGGGACCGTCCGAGTGCGCCGCCGTGAGGATGACTCGCACAGCGATGACTCGGATGATGATGATTGAGATGATGAGGAGGATCACGAGGAGGATCGATCGACGACAGTGATGCACTGTTGACCAGCCTTGTTAGACTTTAGTGCATGCGTATATAGTCGATATGTGTGTAGGTTGCTTATGTATTTTGGGAAAGGAAAGTGAACGGTTGTATTTTATATTATCTTGTAATCCCGTATGTTGTTCGATGCGGGTTAAGCTTTTGAGATGCCATCTATTATACATTATCTCTTTTTGTATCAACTGTTGTACAAAATAGTCCTCTTTGAGGCACAAATTTTCTGATGTATATATATGATAACCCCGAAGCGGGCTTTTGCGGTAGAAATGATTTTATGATAAGAATGAATAGCTTGAATTAAAGCTGCTTTACAAAAGAAATTGTATGATGATATTATATATGTCAATTGTGAAAATGATTTTCAATATTTATTGTATGTTTAAACAACGAGAATGCCGCCAAGGCGGGATCTGCACAAGAGGTAGGGAAGGGAAGAGGTAGAGGCGGAGGAAGAATTCTTGTGCGAACACGCTAATATACCACCACCACCACCTCCACCCGATCGTAGGATCGAAGAATTATTTCTTAAGCGAACCCACCTTCTTTTGATGGAAAAGGAGCCCGATAATGCCGAGCAATGGATAAGGGCTATGGAAAGGATATTTGATTTTCTTGATGCACGCCACGAGGCAGTTGTCTGTGTACTTTTCAACCGCGGGACGCCGACTTTTGGTGGGAAGCCGAAGGAAGATTTTCTGCAGGATCGGATAAATGAGTTCACTTGGGAAGAATTTAAGAGGCGTATGAGAAATATGTTCGAGAAGTTATCGGAAAAGGAAGGAACAAGAATTTTATAATGCGAAGCAGGAAAGGATGTCCGTAGCAGTTATGATCGCACTTCTGCGATATGTCCCGATATGCCCCGATCGGTGAATACGGATATGAAGATGGCGAGAAAAGTTTAGTTCGGATTGAGTCGTCGAGATAAGAATGTCTCTAGCCGATCATGGAAATCGACTTACAGAAGCTCTCGGACGAGCTTTGGACATCGAGGCGACCATGCGGAAGAAAAGTCGATCCGAATACGAGATATCGGACATAGGGGACAAAGGGAAGAAAATGGGAAGAAATTTTGGAAATAACGATGGAAAGGGAAGTTTTGGTGTCTGAATAACAAGCGGCCGTGGCTTGAAACACGGTACCGCAAGGCGAGGATGGAAGAAACGGTCTTTACCCTCAGACGGGAGGATCACAAAGAGCAAAGATAACTCCTTGCCTAAGTGCCAAAAGTTTCACAAAGGAGTTTGCCATTTGGTAAATTGCTTTAAGTGCGGAATGAAGGGCATTACGCAAATAGTTGCTGAGGATACGCGAGGGGACGGTGGGAAGGAAAAATCAGCCCGGCAATGCCCAACCCCTCGTGGCTATTCGGTTTCGACCACAACCGCTGACAATGACCACCGCAACAAAGTGGCAACAACCTCATCAACAACAACAACGACAACCACCGCGGCGGCGTAATCAATGACACCAAAGCAGCAGACCACAGAGAATCAATAGAGCAGGCGCCCGTCGACCTCGGCCGGCTCGAGCGAGCATATGCTCTGCACCGAGGCAAAATGAACAAAACCAGGAAACTGGCGGTATGGGAACACTTCTCAGCGCACTGTTATACTTTTGTTCGATCAGGGGCATCACGTTCTTTGTAGCAAGAACATGTGTAGATCTATTGGAACTTAGATGCGAGAAAGCAAACCAGATATGAACATCTCTTCACCTATAGGAGGGATTATGAGCGTTACTCATATTTGCTCGAACCTAGAGTTGAACTTAGGATCACTAAGGTTCGACAAATAACAAACATAATACCCATGGGTGATGTAGATATAATTTTGGGAATGGATTGGTTAGCAGAAAATCATGCTACGATCCTGTGTAAAGAGAGGAAAATTTCATTCCATTTTCCTGGGCAAGAAGCTACAAGCTTTTACGGAATCAGCATGGGAAAGAAAATTCCGATTATATCAGCATTGAAGGCGAGTATGATAAACAAGAAAGGATGCCATGCATTTCTTGTTTATCACGAATGGAGAAAGATCGAACAACGATAAAAGTTGAAGATGTAGAGATTGTACGAGAATTTTCAGATGTTTTTCCTGAAAACCTACCAGGATTACCTCCTGATAGACAATTGGAGTTTACCATTGACTTGGAATCCGAATCGGCTCCAGTGTCAAAGGCACCGTACCGAATGGCTCCGAAAGAACTGGAAGAGTTGAAAATTAAAATCCAAGAGCTGTTAGACCTAGGTTTTATCGGACTAGCGTTTAGCGCTGGGAGCACGGTGTTATTTGTTAAGAAAAGGATGGTTCCTTGAGGATGTGCATAGATTACGAGAGGCCCGAACAAAATGGCTAAAAACAAGTATCCACTACCAAGGATAGATGACTTGTTTGATCACTACGAGGAGCTAGCGTGTTCTCGAAGATCGACCTCAAGTCGCTATCACCAACTCAAAGTGCGGCTGAAGATGTGTCGAAGACCGCTTTTCGAACAAGATCGGCCACTATGAATTTATAGTTGTGCCATTAGGATTGACTAATGCGCTGCGGTATTCATGGATCTCATGAATAGGGTGTTCCATCCATACGGATAAATTTGTCTTAGTCTTCATAGGCGACATTCTCATCTTTTGAAAAATGAAAGCGAACACGAGGAACACCTCGGGACGGTCTTGCAAACTTTAAAGATGAACAACTTTTGCTAAATTTAGCAAGTGTGAATTTTGGCTAAAGGAAGTAATGTTCCTTGGACACATAGTGTCGGTAGAAGGATTAAAGTTGATCCGCCAAAGTAGAAGCGGTCGAGAATGGAAATCGCCAGGGACTTAAAATGAAATTAGAAGTTTCTTGGGATTAGCGGGTTACTATCGGAGATTCATTGAAGGATTCTCCAAAATTGCAAGGCCAATAACTTGACTACTCGTAAAATGAATTAAATTCACTTGGGTGATGAGTGTGAGGTAATTTCAGGACGCTCGAGGAAAAGTTAACTCGCCTACAGGCTAGCAGTTCGAGCGGATCAAGAGTCGTGGTCTATCTGAGATGCTTCCAAAATGGATTAGGTTGTGTGTTAATGCAAAATGGAAAAGTGATAGCCTATGCATCTCGACAACCGAGACCGCACGAATTGAATTACCCAACACATGATGCGGGCTGGCAAAGCGAGAGTACATACCCTAAAGATATGGAGACATCATCTCACGGAGTAAGATGTGAAATCTTTACCGATCACAAAGTTTGAAATACTTTTTCGAGCGAGAGAGATCTAAACATGAGACAAAGAAGATGGCTCGAATTGGTAAAGACTACGACCGTGGTATAAACTATCACCCGGCAAGGCAAGCGTTGTAGCCGATGCCTTGAGTCGTAAAGTCAAAACAAATTGGGATGTCTACTCACAAATGAAGAAAAACTCATTGAAGAGTTTGAAAGGATGAAGATTGAATTGATTGAACAACGAGAGGCGATCACGAGTTGTATTGCTACACTCACTTTGGCGTCGATTTAAGGAAAAGAATCATTGAAGGACAAAGGATGGAGGAAAAGTTGGAAAAGCAAGAGCCAAAGTAAGGACGGAAGGACAAAAAATTTTCAAGAAGCACCGAGACAATGCTTTATTATTTGAAGGAAGATTGTGTATCGAGACAACAACAACCTTGGAATGAAATCATGAGTGAAGCTCATGACCTTATATCTGACCCATCCAGGCGATACAAAATGTACCAAGATTTGAAGAAAAAGTTATGGTGGGAAGGTATGAAAAGAGACATAGCCTCTTTTGTAGAGCTGTCTTGCTTGTCGACAAGTAAAAGCATTACACCAGCGTCCTTACGGAAAGCTACGACCTTTGGCAATACCGAGTGGAAATGGGAAGATATAGCTATGGACTTTGTTACGGGTTTACAAAGTCTAAAAGAGGATTTCTTGCTATATGGGTAGTAGTGGACGAGACTCACCAAATGTGCACATTTACGCAATTCAGATTACCCACAGGTGCGATAAGCTAGCCGGTTATGCGTAAAGGAAATTATGCGCTGCATGGATGCGAAAACTATCACCGATAGAGATTCAAAATTTACTTTGATTCGGACTAGCTTGCAAAAAGAATTGGGCACGAAGTTAAATTTCGAGATAGCTTTTCACCCTCAAACCGATGGACAATCGGAAAGGACGATCAAACATTCGAAGATATGTTGAGAAGCTGTAGTGTTGGATCGAGGTGCCAAATGGGAAGAGGTTTTACCTCTCATCGAATTTACTATAATAATAGTTATCAGCAACGATCGATATGGCCCGTATGAAGCCTTATATGGAAGAAAATGCCGATCACCGCTTTCTTTGGGATGAAGTGGGTTAAAGAAGAATCTTAGGGCTGACGCTATAAGCGAAATGATTGAGATCGTTAAGCCAAATTAGTGAGAAAAAGAAGCTCAAGATAGACAGTCTTTGACGTACGCCAAGAATGAGCTACATTCGAAAATGGAGATAAAGTCTTTTGAAGGTCTCTCCATCTAAAGGGATTATAAGGTTTGGAGTAAAGGGAAAATTAAGACCCGTTTTATTGGACCTTATGAAATCCTAGAAAGAATAGGCCCGATCGCCTATAGGTTGGCTCTTCCGCCAAGTGCGAAAAGCGTACACAATGTTTTCATGTATCACAACTCGGAAGGTGCGTGTGCGATCCGAGCATGTGATCCATCAAGATGGCGTGATCCTCAATCCGGATATGAGCTATAATGAGGAACCCACGGCTATTCTAGACCACAAGGTTCGACAATTGAGAAACAAATCTAATACACTAGTCAAAGTCTTGTGGAAGCATCATGGATGAGAGGAAGCCGTGGGAGCTTGAGGGCGCTAATGAAAGAAAAATACCCGATCTTTTCTTAGGTATGTAAATTTTGGGACGAAATTTCTTTAAGGGGTGAAATGTAATACCCGATTATTTAAACTCCTAATTACGAAATTAATTTAGTAAATTAGAATATTATTATAATAATTTGATTATTTATATATCGAATAATGATATCGATTATTGTTGGAATAATAAATTCCTATGTTTTATTCACGATGAATGTGAATTGAGAAATACGAATATGTAACGATTTCAATTTGTATTAATTCTCGTCGATTACGTATCGATATTTATATGCTCGTGATATTTTCTAAGTTTTAAGCTTAGAATTTAATTCCATTATTATTGGAATTATTTAATAAAGTGATTATAGCTTTATTTAGACCATTTTGAGATGAGTCGATATTTAAGCGTTTGAGGCGTTTCAAGCGTTAACGTTTTGAGATGACTTGAGAATCAATTCTAACGATCAAGGAATTATGATATTTAAATTCCTATGATTATTTTATATAATTGGAATATTATTTAGCATTGAATTAATGCTAGAAAATTTGGAATGATATTTGTGATTATTTAAGATTCTCGAAAACCCTAAATCGAGAATTAGGGTTTTCTCGAATGAAATGATGCTAATAATTTTTTCTATGATATAATTTATCATATAAAACATGTATTATGATATATATGTATAATTAGCATGAAATAAATTATATACCTCATATAAAATGAAAATGCGTGAGTGTTGTGTTCAATACACACATTCACGTCAATTTGGAGCATAAATTGCTAAGTTGTGAATTAATTTATGCAAGTAGATTCTAATATACACTAATCAAGAAGTAAATCAAGTGGGAGCCTTTTCACTTAGTATAGGAGTAAATTATTGACCAAATTTTGTACAAAAAGCTTGTTTTTTCCTACCACTTGATTGCACAAATTTTTGGGGTAGAGTGTATCTAATACACTTGAGAAATACATTGAAAATCTGAAAATTATTCTTCTCCTCTCCACGAGTGAGTCGGCGGTGTATGCCATGCAAGAAACAAAATTAATTTTGTTTCTCCCAAAATTTAACTTTAATAAAGCTTACATAGTTAATGAATGTAAGAGATATTATTTGTGCATGACATCAACATTTGACTAATTTGTGTTCATTTGTGAGAGAGAACCGAGGAGGTTCGTGGTGATTGTTTCAATTGTTTTAAAATTTCCTAAGTATATATATTTATGTATTGAACCACAGAACACATAAAACACTTTGCTTCTCTTTTCATTCCATTACGCCGTAACCTTTCTTAAGAAAACCAAACCCGTTTCTTCGTCTTTTCTTTCCATTTGCTTGAGCTCTTGTTATCCTACAACCGATCGACTCGATAACGAGGTTAGATATCGAATGAGCTTCGATAAAACCAACTTTTCAATAATCCATCGGTTTAAATAATTACTTTTAGCATGTATTATTTAAGTAATAAATCATTCTATCATGTTATAAACTTAGAAATTATGTTACATATGTTAATATTTGCATAGATTATTTATTTACTAAGCCTATCTTTTTATTTAAATTATTTTGGTGATGCTCGATTTTTGCTAAGCATGTTTTAAGGTTGGATTATTGATCTATAGTGTTGTAGGAGTGCATGGTATTAATTTGAGAATTTTTGGAAATCATTTGTTTAAATGTTGAAAACTGCCGAAAATGCTTAAGCCTTGAACTATGGTGTATAATTTTTATATGCTTGATATAATAGCATATTATTGATCTAGGGTATTGATTAGGTGTTGTAGGAATTTATTAGAAATTTTGGACCTATGTACAAATTTTTAATCCCTAGGGCCGAGAACTAAGGCATAAGACTTATGGTTTGTATTGTGTTATTACATGATATTGTGATGTATTAGTGCTATATGATAGCATATAAGCATAGTGTAATTTTATAGGATTTTATAAAAATTATTTGGTATTTATTGTACTATAGTAGCCGTGAGCTACAACTTGATGGTTTCTTGGTGTATAGTTTGATTTTACCAAACTATAGGTTATAATTATGTTGTATATTAATATTTGAGGCTTGTGTATAATTATTAGAATTTTGGAAAATTATTGATATTATTTTGATAAAATCGAGAGCGATAGTATATATATAGGTGTGATCCAAATTTTCTATAGTGATATTAATACATATTAATGATCATAGTGTAAAAAAATACACTCTATGAATTTAGAGGAATTTTGGAACAAGGTTGAAAATATTACAAATAATAGTGAGCTATGTGTTGAATTTAAGGAATTTAATCCTTTTTAATCATGAATAATAATTTATTATATGTCTAAAAATTATGTTAGACATAATTGAATTTTTGGGAATTATTAAACATAGAATATTATGTTTAAGATGGAACGTTATATTAAATAACGTTAAAAGCGTAAATAATGCTTAATGTATTAAAAGATTAATATTGAAAGAAAATATTAATCAAAATTATCGATTTACGTGAAAAATCAAAGATTAAAGCTTTATGAAATGAAATCGATTGAAAATCGATTTATATTGATTAAAATATGTTTTATTGAACATTTTTAATGAAAAGTCAAAATGGTTGACTTTCGAAATTGACGTCTTAAATCGTTAGATTAAATACGCTAATACGTGAAAAACGTATTACTTTTATCTGAATATCTCAATTGTGAGAAAAGATTTCATAATTGAAATCATTTTATTGAATAACGTTATTATACGTTAATTATTTAACCTAAAAGGTTAAAATGAGGCGTAGATCATATTACGCTCTCTCGAGATACGAAATTATTTTTATTGACACGCGTCGTTTCAGCGTATTAAGACCTATAATGAATCATCGAAACTTCAATTATTAATTTATTTATCAAAGTTGAATGAACTTTGAAAATCTCGAAAAAGGTGCCAACGTCTTAAAGCGTACATTTTGCGTAAAGGTGGGACGTGAAGTTCACTGCATAGCGAGGAAAAGCACGCGGTGAAATTGAAGTTCGAAGTAAAGGTGGGCTTTACTATACTCGTGATAAATCTTTGTCAAATGATTATTTATGATGCTTTATTGCAAGCAATATTTATGAACTTATTTATTTAATTACCTGCCCAAAATATTTATGTTTAATGTATGTATCCAATCCATGATTATTGATGCATAATGTTGGGTAGCTCCCACTTTATGACATGCTTGAATTCGTATTCTTGGAAGTACCCCCAAGGATGATGGAGAATTCGTATCTTGTCTTGAGATGGCACGGATTTTGTGCACCGATTATTTGTATTGTGTCTTTGAAAGGGTGCTCGGCGGTCACGGCGTCTGTGAGAGGAGGCCTCTCTCCGTAGCGAATTGTGAATGATTGTTGTGGTGGATATGGATCATACATACGTGGAAAATGCTTGGCCAAGCGATATTTATTGAAAATGACATAAAATATTTAGTAAGCACGAGTATTTCAAATTAAAACCTCGTGTGTTACTATGATGGGGCCGAGTAATTCAAACGTTGATAAATTATTTGGCATGAGCCACCGAGTGCATTATTTGTACTCACCGCATATTGTTTTTAAATGTGCGATTGATTGAGTGATGATGATGGGCGGAGATGTTGGGTAGTCGAGGTCTTTTGGTATTTATATATATATATTTTGAAAGAAAGAACCCTTGGTGCATATCGTCATATATGCATTCACATGCTTTCCGCATATTCGAATATTATTGTATGTTATTGTTGTGATTGAGTGCATCTCAATTATCGAACCCTCTGTTTAAGGACTTATAGCCTTATATATCGTAAATTACTTTTGCCTTGTAAATAGGGTTGATTATCGAAGTTCGATACGTATTAGTTTGAGTCTTTAATTATTCTTATTCAATGTTTAGTAATCAACCGCTCCAAGCTCGGTTCTCTCTAATCTGTCCTTTGGATTAGAGGGGCTGTGACATCAGGCCCAATATAAATGGGCCTCGACATCAATCTTGGCCTAGGAGAGTTCGGCCCAAGAAGACTCCTAAACCAGTTACAATTTAAATCACAAGTGGAGACGCAGAAGATTCGAACATATCTAAAAGAATCATAGTTAGAGAAGATCTCGGATTAGAGTCAACCTCGATATAATTGTGTATAAATAGAGGCTAGATTAGACAGAAAATGATCATCTAAACTCTCTGTAATCGTTCCTCATATTATCAATATACGAATACTCTCTCTCTCTCCCCGTGGACGTAGATCTTATTCATAGATCGAACCACGTAAATCTTTGGTGTTCTTGTGCATTTATTTCCTTAACAAAATCAAGATCGATCACTGGCACCGTCTGTGGGAAGAGAAATTTTGTGTTTTCGATCAACCATTGTTTACAGGGAATCAATCACGACGATGTATACCAGAAGTCATGCATCCAGAGTCGTCGCCGCAACAACAACAACAACGGCGGCAGGACGCGCCGAGCTCGGCTTGAAAAAGCCGGTCTAGAATCGACCCCGGCGGCATGTCCAAAGCCTCGGCGAGCAAGGTAATCTCATCCGCATGAAGAAGCGAATAACAAAGCGAAGGAGGCGCAGCAAAGCAACAAGGAGAACCTCCAGCTCAGAATGAACCTTCACGACGCCGTCAGCGGGTTTCTTGAGAAAAACAAGGAGAGCTTCCTCAATACCTCGATGAGCACAAGGTCGGGCGCATCCCGAAGAAAGGAGCGCGAGCCTCGTCTAAACACGAGGCACCACGACGAGGTGGATCCCCAGCATCAGTCATGGGCGCTCATACCGCACGAGTTGGGGCTCAAACCGGCCGCGCAAGGGGCGAGCAGTAGCGGAAAGGGCGTCGTGATTACCGCGAGGTCGGTCCTGGTCATCAAAACGAGTTCGGACAACGAACTCCGCCTCACTCTCCAGAGGGCGGCTTCGACGGGTACGGGAAGATAGTCCCCGTTCTCAAGCGAAATACTCGACCTCCACTCCCGGACAAATACGGGTGCCGAGCATCGCCCTTATGACGGACTAAGGGACCCGCAGAACTTCCTCTCGTAGTTCCAGTATAACATGATCAACCAACGACTTGACACAATTCACATGTGCAAACTCTTCCCGGAGTTATTAGTCGACAACGCCCGCAGGTGGTTCGACATTCTACCTCCCGGAAGCATTGGTTCCTACCGCGACCTGATGGTGGCCTTCCATGAGGTTCTTCGGAAAGGTGAGTCAAAAACATCGTCGGCACATCTCCTCACCGTGAGACAAAGCCGAAATGAGTCCGTTAGCGACTTTATGACCATGTTCAACAAGGAATGCCTGAAAGTCGAAGACGTGAATGACCTTCTTATCATCTCGTCCTTCCAAAACGGCATCTTGCCGGGCGTCTTATACAAAGAGATCGTCAAGTACGAACCCCGTACTGCGATAGAGCTGTGGCGCATAGCCGATCGGTTCGCCAAAGCGGACGAGGCTGATAGAAAAAAGCGCGAAGCAGAAAAGGCTGAACCCTCTGCTAAAGGAAGGAGAGACGAGGGACGGGGAGACAAAAGCTAAGGCCGACGAAGTGCCTTGGAAAGAATACGTCGCCCAATAGAGTCTAGGCTCGGACCGCGGAACACCTCGGAGCGACCTCAATACACTCCTTTGACGAAGCCAAGGGCAGAGATTTACGAACTCCACATGAATATGTTCGAGAAGCCTCGACCAATGACAGGGGGGTCAAAATGTCGAACCAATGATAAGTACTGCTCTTTCCATGAGGATTACGTGCGCGACACGGAGGATGGAGTCATACGAAAAAGTACAAAGGGTCTGAAAAAGAAAAGGGCCGACGAGCTGGCGATCTGAAGCCCCTACCGGGTCGGGAAGAAGAGGAGGCGGAGAGGAGGAAAATTGTGCCCTCATAAGAAAGCAAAGCGCGACAACCGACGAAGAAGGAGGCAGCGAACCCCAATCTGACGGGGTCATGTAATAACCGAAAATTTAAAACATTTTTTAGTGATGTTTAAATCACTTGTTTGTGGTTCTTAGACCTTAATTATGTTTAAGGTAACCAGCTAAAGCAATTAGAATCGATTTGAAATCGAAAACTAGAGAAATCAAAAACTAGTGACTAATCCTACCGGATTAGGGTTTTCTGAATAGCCTAAACGTATAATGAAAGATCGAGAATGAATCTTGACAAAAGGATTTCATTTCTAGAATCCTCTCGCGAAAACATGTGAGAAGCCAAAGAATGAGAATTTTCGGGCATACTTGCCCGGTCAGTCTTAAAAGCACTATTTCCAGTCCGTGCTAATCATGATAATTAATGATAACAATTAAGATCATGAAGGAATGTATTCTTATGAATTTATAAATTATAAGAATCAATTTCTGAAAGAAATTCCTGAAGAACTTAACTGAACGTCGGGAAAAATATACCGGGAAAACCCTAAATTGATTCGAACGATCCGAAACTCGCGCCAAGGGTCTAAATCAATAAATTATGATTTATAAGACTCAAATAAATGTTGGAAGCTCAAACATTAAATAGAATTTTTTTAATGAGCATAATTTAATCGCCAAACGCCGTTTTTCCGCGATAACTCGGAATTGACTTATCGGACGACGTCCAAACTTCATAAAATTTTTATAAACATTGAAATAAGTCATTTGGAGGCTTTTTAATAAAATAAAAACTTAAGGTTCCGAGAAATCAATCGAAAGCGGGTTAAAACTTAAAGAGCCGGTATTAACACGCCAAAACGGGTAATTTGACCAATCCACCTCCCAACTACCACCAAGACTACCCCCAAATGGGCAATGACAGCCCTTAGGTCTGCCAATACAGTGGGGAGACGTCCCATTGCAGCCCATTCACATAGAACCCTTTTTGCTCTCAAATTTTCAAATTCTCTCTACACTCTTCAAGCCTTGAGCCTTAAATCCTCCTTCCAAACCACTCCCACACTCAAATAATCTTTCCAAGACCATAGGAAGGTATTATTCATCATCCTCTTCCATCCTAATGGAGTGAAATTTTTGTTTGATTTTTTTTGGGTTTAAAAACCCTAGTTTGCTCCTTATTTTTTTTCGTGACTTTAGAGCTATCAAATACTCTTAAGCCATGAATGAAAAATGCTTAGAATAATGTTCTAAGGCTACTGTAAAAATTTCATAATTTTTGGAGCATGTTTGTTTTTTTTATTTATGCTTTAATTCTTTTTATATGTGAGGAAGCATGATTTCGTGAATATTATATGATATTGTTGCTTGCTAATGTATTAGAAGCATGTATAATAATTATCATAATTTTCAGAATTATTTTTTTATTTTTCTTTTAGAAACCGTGAGCTTGGGGGCTTATTTAAGCCATGATTTGATTTTTATTTTTGAAAAATAGTTGAGATATGGTGTTTAAAATATGATGTGAACATCATATAAAAATCTTGGAATTTTTGAAACACATCTCCTATTTTATTTTATTTTATTTTGACCGATTATATTTATATACTTTTAGAGTATTGTTTGATTTTTGTTTGTTGAAAATAGTTGAGATATGGTGTTTAGGATATGATATGAACATCATATATTAACCTTGAATTTATTCAACCACCTCTCCTATTTTTGATGAAAAAAACCGTGAGCTACATATAGATATATAATGATTTATTTGATTTTTGTTGTTAAAAATAATAGGATGTGTGATATTATGAAATATTGGTTAATGTTTGATGTTAATATTACATGTTATTGCATATATAACCATATTGTGCAAGGTTGGAATTTATTGAATATGTATATATATATATATGAAATTACCGAAATGAAATTAGGATAGAAAGCATGGGTTTAAAATTTTAATACATGATATGGAGTGATATTTCATGTTTAGTATATTGTATAAGCATGATATAATTTTTGTGGAATTTATTGAACACCAAAGCTCACTAAATTGTGATTACCGAAAACTTTGGACAATTTTAACCTATGGTTTAAAATTTTATATGATGATATTGGGTTGATAATTAAATTCTATAGTATGATAGGAGTATGACATGATTTTATTGGAATTTATTGGATACATATGTCAATTGTTGCTAATTATCAAAAACGTAACAAATGGCTAAGTATAGGTTTTATTCTAATGTTAAATGATGCTATGATAGTTAATTATAAGCTTAGAATGAATGGTTGTGATTATGGTAAATGAATGGAACACTTATGCACACATACACAATGATTATGTATTATGTAAGAAATTAAGGTTTTCTAATGCTTTAGTATAGTTTATGTTGTGTATGGTATTGTTTGGTGTTGGATGTTTATGTTTATGTTTATGTTGTACCGACAAACCAAAACCCAAACGTAAACAACATAATACTATATGTACGAGAATCCAAAAGAAATCGACTAATTTCAATAACTTAAGAACGAACCAACGAGAATCGAAGTTCGATATAAATTAGGGTTTGCTACTAATAAAATGTTACTCAACCGTGAGTTCTTAAGTTAGAAAAACCAAAAGTCGAGCTACGCCGTTGATACTCAATTATGACAACCCAATGTGATATTAGTTGAGCGTTAAAACAACTCGATAACGAATAACTATTATGCGGCATATGTAATCTCCGACGAGTTAGGATAAACAAACAATGTCGTAATGTGCAAGCAAAGATTCGAACATAAGATGTCGATCCTTATGTCCCAAAAGTCGAGTTAATATTTCCGAAGCACTTCATTTGTTCTTAAGTACTTACTTACATGATAGCATGTATTCACTTGAATCATAAGTCAATACTCCTCTTTTAATTATCGTGCTAATACGATAAGCCGTCAAGCATAACCTACTAGGACGTAACTAAAATTGCTAAGTCTAGTTAGTGGCTTGAGAGTTTCCTAATTTATCAATCATGATTTGATTACCAACAACCTATAACGTAATAACGTTATAATAAAACTAAGGTTAAGAGTCGAGGATAGACTCGAAATATGTGATTCATAATTGGAGTTCACCTATGAACGATGAAGTAATATAGCTTGGGAATTGGGAATGTAAGATAATAGAAATTATCTTAAAACGATCACATAAAATCATAAAGAAACCCTAATTGGGAACTTTAAGTCGTAGTTTATAAACGACCTTCGATCGATAGAAAGAATCTAAGAAACACTATTTTCTTATGAAGGGTTTTGATAAATGCGTAGTCGGTGAGGAAGAACATCACACTTGCTCATTTAGAACCACGAGCTTGGATTAGCAGGTGGGCTTTCTTGAAACAAAAATGTTATGCATAACTCAAAGCATGATTTACAAAGCTTTATGAAATATTATCACATGAAATGTTATTGACTGCCAAATATTTAAGTTTTGTTGTTATCCTATCTGAGATTGGTATATCAATGTGGTATGTGAATGTGTTGGTCACCAGCGTTAAAAAAGGTAACGATCGGATCCGACTTAGTTGAGGACTAACTCGGATTGTGTACACGCATTTGTGAGTTAAGGTTAGCTACCTTGATCGGTCACGGCGACTATGTGTGGTGGTCACTCCATAGTGCGCGAATGAATGAATGAATGATCAGATATCGAAACAACGTGAATGAAATAGTTCGGCCGAGCGCTTTTGGAAAATGATAAAATGTTTGATAGGTATGAGTCTTTTAACTAAAATCCTCATGCGCTGTTGTGGGCAGTTAATAACTTTTCACAAAGAAAATGTTTCGGCAATGAGTCCATTGAGTACTTTTGTACTTAGCCCTGCATATTCGTTTTTGATGTGCAGGTTGAGCAAGGATCGATGATGGGTGCGAGGTGGTGCAGAGTAGCAGCTATATTTTGATGCTTTATTAGAAAGGTTTCTAGAACCTTGGGCATGCATCGTCATATGCATGTCCACACGCTTATTTGCTGCCTAACTCTGATATTATTTTGATGCCTGAATTATGATTGCTTTCTTACCGTATTGAACTTGAGGTCGTACCTCGTTCCTTGAATTGTGCCCTGATTGGGTTATTGTTGAACCTTAAACCTTTTGACGAGTCCTTCTGTGACTCGAATTGGTATTGAACAGTTTATCCCTTTAATCTATGCATTATTGAATAGTTAAATGGTTAATTGCATGGATTAGTTGTGTTTATATCCGCTGCCTTACTATACCAGTGACGATCCATATAATCCGTACTTCCTTGGGAAGTCGGGTCGTCACAAAGTCGGGTCGGGTCATCTCCACCATCACGGGGCTCCCCCGCAGAGTTACAAAGTCCTTCGACAAAGCTGAAGCCCGAAGTCCCCACACCTCCGAACCTGTCAACAAGAGGTTCAAAAGGGACGAGGCGATCACTTTCTCCGAAGACGACCTCGTACCCGCAGTAGTACCCCACCAGGACGCATTGGTGATCCAGGCAGTGGTCGGTATGCTGAGCCCCTGCACCATTCACTTCTCGGCTGAAGCAAATGAGGAAAATCTACGAACTGATCTAGATCTACTCGAAGAAAAGAGAGACCTCGCCTACATCAGAGAAGCTCGGTATAAGCAATAAGTAGCTCGGTATTACAACCAGCATGTCAAGTCCCGACAATTCCGAGTAAGCGACCTCGTACTCTGAAATAATGAAGTCAGTAAAGCCGCAAAGCTCAGCAAACTGGAAGCCATGTGGGAAGGACCTTACCGGGTGGAAGAAGTCCTCGGAAAAGGGTCGTATAAGCTCGCCCATATATCCGGTGAGCAAATACCCAACACGTGGCACATCATTCATCTGAAGAGATATTTTGCATAAGTGTCAAGTGTCGAGTCTGTACAGAGTCCTGTTTGGTCGTGTCCGAGTCTTGTTCTGTTGTTACGTCGTCCTTTATCAATAAAATATTTTTTGCATGTTTTATTTGCCACTTATGCATACTATCTCTTCCGCATTATACAATACCCTCCAAGGAGGACGAAATACCATTGACGGAGGACAGAATACCCTCGTTTAATACGAGGACGAACTTTAAACGCGCGTGAGGGGACCACCCCTAGAGATAAAACTTGCCAAATAAGGAACCTATACCTCCGTTTATTTTGGGGAAGAGGGGACCACCCCTAGCGATAAAACTTGCCAAAAAAGGAACCTATACCTCCGTTTATTTCGGGGAAGAGGGGACCACCCCTAGCGATAAAACTTGCCAAAAAAGGAACCTATACCTCCGTTTATTTCGGGGAAGAGGGGACCACCCCTAGCAATATTTCTTGCCAAAAAAAGGAACCTATACCTTCGTTTATTTCGAGGAGGAGGGACCACCCCTAGCAATACTTCTTGGGAAAAAAGGAACCCCTACCTTCGTTTATCGAGGATGAACTACCTTCGTGTAATACGAGGACGACCTACCTTCTTATTGGTTACGGTAATAAAAGGATATAGTGTTCTTGAAAAGTCAACACGAAGCAAAGAAAAATTATTCTTATATCAAAGTATACAATTTATACATTACGAGGACGAAGAGGGTGTAACATCCCGCAGAATTAAAAGCCTAATTACGGTATTTAAAACCCGTAAATTAGGGTTTCGCCGAAACGACTCAATCGAATGATATCGAATATGATTTCGATCGTTTACGAAAGAATGAATTCCTTTTAATATTCACTGGGAAGCGTGAATTAAGGATTAGAACGTTATAAAGTATTTCGACAGTATTAATTGAACGTCGATAGCGTTTCGATAATTAAAATTTCATGAAATATTCTAAGCAATTAAGCTTAGAATTAAATTCCATTATTAGTGGAATAAATTAACAAAGTGATTACGACTTATTACGTCCATTTTGAGATGAGTCGATAATCAACGTTTTGAGACGCTTCAAACGTTAACGTTTAGAGATGAATTGAAAAATGGGTTTAATGATCAAGGAATTATAATATTTAAATTCCTATGATTATTATATGTAATTACAGTATTATTTAGCATTAAAACAATGCTAGATCATTAAGAATTGATCGAGATCAATTTTCAATTTTCGAAACCCACAATTCGAAAATTAGGGTTTTCTCACATAAAATGATACCATTAATTTTTCCTATGATATAAATTATCATCTAAACCATATGTTATGATATATATAACTATGAATGGCACGAAAATGATATAGGTACCTTTGAGTACGAAAATGCCATGACCTAGGGTTATAATTTCATAATTCACGATTTCTTTAGTATATAACTTGCTATGCTTTGTTTTAATTAATCAAGTGATATGTGTTTATATTTAGGATTGTATCTTGATTAATATATAGTATCAATACATGAAATAAATAAAATCATCACCCTACACCCCTAGAGCCGTCGGCTCTCTTACCTATATAGCATGGGTTGAGTTAATCAAAGCCCATCATTAGTGTGAGGAGTGTTAAACCCATGTTATGATCACTAAGTGAGTCATAACCCACTATTAGAAGGCTTCCATATATTTTATTTATTTTCTTGTGAGGTAACCGAGAGAGGGAGAGGGATATAGGGTAGGATCCTTCATTTTTTTTTCTCATTTCACTCACTCAACACTTTGTAAACACTCAAACACTCCCATTTCTCTCCCAATTTCTGCAAAAAAACCGAGAGCTCCTTCCCCTCCCCCTTGAAAATTTGTTTTGTTCATCTTCTTCCTCTCTTTCACAAAGCTTAGCCTATACACATATCTCCTTAAATCCATACCATTGTAAGGTAAGGATCGATCAAGGTTTCAATTTTTCTTTGATTTTTACAAAAAATTCGAAAGGTGGGTCATGGTTAATGAATGTGTTCATAGTGTTCTTGTTTGTAAGATTTTTTTTGTGCATATGTTCTTGATGATCCTTGATTTTAAAAATTTGCTAATATATGTTAAGTTTGATCTATATTATTGCATGTGTATTATTTGTAAAGATCTAGCAAAAGCATGTTAAGTGTAAAGCATATATCATGTTTAGAAATTTATTTCGAAAATGTTATAAGGCTTTGGTTGATGATCGAATGTTTTAAAAATTATTTTTGAGGTTGGATTATTGATCTATGATATGAGGAGAGTTCATAGTGATTTATTTGGAATTTTTAGAAAATCCTATGCTTTATTTTTGAAATGACCGAGACCTTCAAAAATTATATCTTAGTGTATGATTTTTATTTTTGACATGCAATGGTATATTAATGATCTTGGACCTTGATTATGTGTTATTTGAATTTATTAAGATTTTTAAGAACCAAATGCCCAATTATTTCAAAATGACCGAAGCTTTACAAAATTTTATCTTAGTGTATGGTTTTTATTTTAGACATGCAATGGTTTATTAATGATCTAGGACCTTGATTATGTGTTACATGAATTTATTAGAATTTTTGGAAATCAATTACTCATTTGTTTCAAAAAAGCCGTGAGCTTCAAACTCAAAATGGTGATGATTCAAATGGTTTTTGATGAATATTATGATGTTATATTGTTATACTATAGTATATGAGCATGGTGTATTTTTGTTGGAATTTTTGTAAATTGTTTGGTATTTATTTGGAAAATACCGTGAGCTTAAGGATCTAATCCTTGATGAAGAAATGGTTTATGATGGACTATAGGTTATAAATGTGTTATAAATTAATGTTGGGATGTCACGACCCCACTCAGGTTGACCCGGAGTGAGTGGACTAATATTAGGAATAGTATTCACGGATACGCATTTATCGTCACGACAGACATATCATATGAGAATATAGAACTTAAGATTAAACAAACACTTATAACGCTTTGATTCAAAAGGGTTTAGCCAATGATCCAAAGGATATAACGATCGAAGGTCTTCATAGTTCACTTTGTTATAATATTCAACATGAAAATAAAACAATTCAGAGTTGCAGCGGAAAGTGTGTGAATACATATATGACGATATGTATTGAGGTTATCCATTCCTAACAACATCAAGGGCATACGGCTTTCTCAACACTCCTCCATCACCAAAGAATCGAGCTCAACTCGCACATTTAAAACAAACATGCAGGCTAAGTACAAAATTTGTACCCAGTGGACTTATGCCGAAAACATTTCATTTTCGTTTAATTACTCGCTGATATAGTGGTAAGACACAAGGGTTTTATTTGAAAATGCTCAGGCTTACTAAAATTATTTTCATGAGTTTATAAAAGTTGCTTGGCCAAGCATTTTCTTGGTGTACGTGATCCATATCCCTTATTACCATTCCATCTTGTTATCATAGTCGAAAGTCGTGAAGGAGGCCTCCTTCTACGACCCCGTGACCGGCCGTGAATTGTCCTTACAGCACACAGTCACCATCAGTGTACACGTTAATCCTAGCCAGGTATAAGCCTTCCGGCATAGGATCCGATATCGATTTTCATTCATAAGTTGGGAATAACCCATCAACATCACATCATACATGGATAGGATACGATACACAAAACGTAAACATTTTGGCAGGTAATCATTTAAAGAATTTTAACATTAGTTGAAAATCATCGTAACCAAAGGGTTGAAAAAAGCGAGAAAGTTGTTCTATTTTAGTAATAAAGCCCACCTGGAAATTATGGTTCGTCTTTAACGTTTTCCTTACTCGTCAATGTCCGGTGGTGCGTCGTCATTCACACCTTTATATAAAAGGATGTTTTAGTACGTCGTTTACGTAGTTCGAGACTTACAAAGTCTATAATCAAATTCGATATTTCATATCGACGTGAATCAATTCCTTAATGAATTTAATTCGTTTCTCAAACGCAGATCAATTTAACATTTCGCTCTTCGATAGAAACGAGATATGTGTTAAAATTACCAATTTTACCCTCTTGGTAAATGGTCCAACGTTTTCTCACTTTTTCGAATTCACGACTTTAAATATGAAATCCTTTCATATCAAAGTAATGTCATTTGGTAATTGATGCCTCTTCTACGCGTATTTAGCGTATTTATCGAACGATATTTAGACGTTGATTTCAAAAGTCAACAATTTTGACTTTTCTTAGTAATTTAATTACTAAGTCTTATTTTAATATTAAATTTTTGAAAATCAATTTCTAATTGATTTCTTTTATAAACTGTTTTAATATGTTTAAAAATAATTTTAAACATATAATTCATTATAAATAATGAATTTAAGGATTTAAAATCCTTATTCCTATTTTTAAAATAGCTCATGGCTATTTTGAATTTTGACAATCAATTATTTTGAAAATTGTCCATAATTTCCAAATATGTCTAAAATAATATTAGACATATAATTTATTAATAAACTTGATTTAAAAGGATTTAAAATCCTTGAAAATCTTTAAATATTCTCGTAATTATATTAAATTACCAAATGATGTTTAAAATTTTTCTAATATTATATAGTGTATTAATATACACTATGGTCATTAATATGTCATAATATCAACCAAACAATCTTTGAATGTCACCTTATTATTTAATAAGGTCTCGGCATTTGGAAAAATGCTCAACAATTTTCTAAAATTTAAATAAATTACTACAAGGTCCATATATTAGTCCATAACATCCTTATGTCATATAATTCATGATATAACATTTATATACCATATAAATGGTATATTAGCTTCGCCTTTTCACTAAGCATGTCAAACAATTTTATAAAATTTCCAACATATATATCATGCTCATAAACTATAGTGTAACAATGTAACACCATAAAATACATCAAGAACAATTTTATTCATCACCAAACTTAGCTCAAAGCTTTGGTTTATTTGAATAAAAATTGTAATTGATTTTTTTTAAAATTCAAACAAAAACATAGGATGCATAAAATATACTCAAGATCAATAATATACCATTGCATGTTACAAATCAAGATCATACATCAATATATATATACATATATGCCTCGGTTCTTTTAATATTTCACATAGGAATTTTTGAAAATTCCAACTAAAACATATATTGTATAGTTCACACCCTAGAACAATAATATACTATTGCATGTCATGAAATAAATTCACACACTAACATATATATAAATACATGTCTCGCCCTTTTAAAATAATAGATAGAATTTTTCAAAATTCTAATTAAATCACTATAGACTTTTATAACATCATAGAGTAATTATATGTTCTTGCATGTCTCAAATAAAATCATTCATTAACATATAATTATATATCTATGTTCGGTTATTTCAAAAATTAGCAAGAGTTTTTCTAAAATTCCCAATTAATTTGTATGTACTCAATACATCATAGATCAATAATATCCAATTGCATGTATAAAAATAAAACCATACACCTACTTATACACTTATACATGCCTCGGTCATCAAGAACAAACATAGCATGGATTTTTTTTAAAATTTCAAACAACTACTATAGACATATATATAGCATCATAGATCACAATTTCATGCTCTAATTCATACCTTCATGCCTTGGTCATCAACCACATTTTTCACTCATGGTTCGAAAATTTTAAAATATGTATCAACCTCAAACTATCATGCTACACATTCTTGGTACACAATATACCCATTGCTTCGAAAATTTTGAACAATAATTGGACATGCAATACATTTGAAAACAAGAATACATATCTACTCCTTTTCTCATCATTTATATACATGCGATAGCAAAAGACTACTAACTAAGATCATCAAGAACACATGCAAGAACTAAACCTCTTTTCAAAATTTTGAAAACTTTAATAACCAAAACCAAGCTCTTGATCGATCCTACCTTGGTATATGGATTAAAGAGACAATGTATAAGGTATTATGGACTTGTGGTGAGGAGATGAAGAAATTTTTCAAGCTTGAAGGATGGAGAGAGCTCGGCTATGGTGAAATGAGAGAGAGAGAGAGTTTTGGAGAGTGTTGGAGAGAGAGATGGGAGTGAGTGTGTGAGTGAATAAGGAGAAGTGAGGAATGAATTAAAATCTGAAAATATCCCCTATTATCCCCTCACTCTCGGTCTCTCTCTCCCCAATACAACACAAGACTCTTCACATTTTAATACTAGTTTATTCACTAATGGGTTCCCAATCATTAGTGTCTTACACACTATCTTGGAAATAGTTAAAATGTATTATTAGTGGGAGATTTGTTGGTTTAAAATCTGAAAAATATATAAGTATACATGCATGAGTGGAGAAATATCACAATTTAAATTTGTATACCCATATATGTATCTCTCGCCATTAGGCCAATTAATGGTTAAAAATTCGGTTTCATGCTAATCATAGATTTATAAATCATAATATATGATTTAGATGATATTTAATATCATAGGTTAATTAAATAGCATAAGAGAATAAGGTAATTCAACTTGTGCACAAAATAAATGGCTATCGGCCATTTGGTTTGATCATAGCTTAAAAATTTTATTTCATGTCATTCATAAGTTTGTGCATCTTGGTACATGATTTAGATAATAACTATAGCATAGGATAATTAAAAAGAGCATTTATTTTCGAAGGAAACCCTAATTTCAAAATATTAGGGTTTTCGAAACTAAGGTTGAGCTTTTTATTCATTCTAATGTTCAAGCATTAATTAAATGCTTATTAGTACTGTAATATCATAAAAATATCATATGAAATAATTTCCTAAAGTTTCTTGATCATTAAAACCATCGTTCGTCTTATCTCTAAACGTTGACGCTTGAAAACGTCTCAAACGTTACGTATCGACTCATCTTTAAAATGGTCGTAAATACTGTAATCTCATTATAAAATATTCCATTAGTATTGGAATATAATTCCAAGCTTGATTGCTTAAGGAATATCATGACATTTCAACAATCGATATGCATTCGACGTTAAAATATCATCTTAAGAAAAGTTAAAACTTTCGATTTCTTTCATTCACTAACTTTGGTGAGTGTGTAACAGAAATTATTCCTTTGTAAACAATTGAAATCTTACTTGATTTCATATGTGATTTGATTTCACGACAAAATTTTATTTTACGGGTTTTAAAACCGTAATTAGCTTTTAAAAGCTGCGGGTTATTACATCCTACCCCTTAAAAGAAATTTCGTCCAAATTTGTATACCTTAAAAGAATAATCTGGGTTACTGTTCCTTCTTCGTATCTTCTAGCTCCCACGTAGCTTCTTCTTCGTCCGTGGTGATTCCACAAAGACTTTGACCAATAAATTGATTTATTTCTCAATTGTTGAACTTTATGGTCTATTATTGCGATAGGCTCTTCTTCATAACTCATGTCTGGATTGAGAACTACGCCGTCTTGACGGATCACGTGTTTTGGATCATACACATATTTTCTTAGTTGAGATACGTGAAATACATTATGCACATTTCCCAAGTTGGGCGGAAGAGCCAACTTATAGGCTACTAAGCCTATTCTTTCTAGGATCTCGTATGGTCCTATGAAACGGGGTCTTAGTTTTCCTTTCACACCAAATCTTGTGATCCCTTGATGAGAGACTTTGAGAAATACTTTGTCTCCAACTTCAAATGCAGCTCCGATCTACGCGTATCGTCAGAGGATTGGCTCATCTTGAGCTTCCTCGATTCTTTGTCTAATCGCTTGACGATTTCAATCATTTCATTCACCGCTCGCCCTATTATTTTCCTTTCACCTACCTCATCCCAAAGAAAGTGGTGATCTACACTTCGCCATACAAAGCTTCATATGGGGCCATATCAATCGTCGCTTGATAACTATTATTGTAGGCAAACTCAATAAGAGGTAAAATATCTTCCCATTTTGCACCTCGATCCAAGACTACGAGTTCTCAAAGATATCTTCTAGAGTTTGGATTGTCCTTTCGATCGCCCATCGTTTGTGGGTGAAATGTCAGATCAAGTTTAACTTGGTTCCCAATTCTTTTGTAGGCTCGTCAAAACTTGATGTAAACTTGGAATCTCTATCGATGTAATGGATTTTGGTACTCCATGTAGCAGTATCACTTCCTTTACATATATTTGGGCTAGTCTATCGACTCCATATGTATTTTGAATTGGTAAGAAGTGAGCGCACTTGGTGAGTCTATCCACTATTACCCATATAGTAGTGTTTCCTTTTCTAGACTTGGGTAAATCCGTAATGAAATCCATCGTTATTTCATCCCACTTCCATTCAGGTATACCCAACGGTTGTAACTTCCCGTATGGACGTTGGTGTAAAGCTTTTACTCGTTGGCAAACAAGGCAACGTTCTACGAAAGAAGCTATGTCTCATTTCATGCCTTCCCACCAGAACTTTTCTTTTAGGTCTTGGTACATCTTCGTACTGCCTGGGTGGGCGGTATAAGGTGTATCATGAGCCTCACTCATTATGTTGTTCCGAATCTCATCATCATCAGGAACACACATTCTTCCTTTGAACATTAAAGCATTATCTGATGCTTCGAAATTTTCCAATTCGCGATTCTCTTCCTCTTATCTTTCCAACTTTTCCTCAATCCTTTGTCTTTCAATGATCCTTTTCTTAGATTAGGTGTTATGGTGAGTGTAGCAATACAATTCCTGATCGTCTCTGGCTGTTTAATCAATTCGATTCTTAATTTGCTGAATTCTTCGACAAGTTTATCTTCTCGTGTCAAGAGACATCCCAAATGAGTTTGATTTTTACGACTCAAGGCGTCAGCTACTACATTTGCTTTACCTGGGTGATAATTAATACCACAATCGTAGTCTTTTACTAGTTCGAGCCATCTTCTTTGCCTCATGTTTAGATCTCTCTGCTCGAAAAAGTATTTCAAACTCTTATGATCTGTATAAATTTCGCATCTCACTCCGTAGAGATGGTGTCTCCATATTTTCAGTGCATGAACCACTGCTGCTAATTCCAAATCATGTGTTGGGTAGTTGAGCTCATGTGGTCTAAGTTGTCGTGACGCGTATGCTATTACTTTTCCTTCCTGCATCAAAACACATCCTAGTCCGTTCTTCGAGGCGTCAGTATAAACCACATATTCCTTGTCTGATTCCGGGACTGCTAACACCGGTGCACTCGTTAACTTTTCCTTGAGTTCTTGAAAACTCGTCTCACATTCCTCAGTCCAAGTGTACTTAACTCCCTTTCGAAGTAATTGGGTCATTGGTCTTGCTATTTTGGAGAATCCTCAATGAATCTCCTATAATAACCACCAACCCTAGAAAACTCCGGATCTCATTACGAGTTCGCGGTGATTTCCATTCTTGCACTGCTTCCACTTTGATTCCATCAGCAGACACGATGTGTCCTAGGAACATTACTTCCTTCAGCCAAAATTCGCATTTGCTGAACTTAGCAAACATTCTTTCATTCCTCAAAGTTTGTAACACCATTCTTAGATGTTCCTTATGGTCTTCCTCATTTTTCGAATAGATGAGAATGTCATCTATGAAAACCAATAAAAACTTGTCTAAGTACGGATGAAACACTCGGTTCATGAGGTCCATAAACACAGTGGTGCATTAGTTAATCCGAATGGCATAACTACAAATTCATAATGGCCATATCTTGTTGAATGCGGTTTTAGCTATGTCTTGTGTCGCACTTGAGTTGATGGTATCCCGACTTGAGATCGATTTTTGAAAATATACCTGCTCCTCTCAATTGATCGAACAAATCGTCGATTCTTGGTAAAGGATATTTGTTCTTGAGCGTCATCTTGTTCAGCTCTCGATAGTCTATACACATCCTTAAGGATCCATCCTTTTTCTTGACGAACAATACAGGCGCTCCCCAAGGCGAAACACTAGGTCTGATGAAACCTAGGTCCAACAGTTCTTGGATTTGAATTTTCAGTTCCTCCAATTCCTTTGGGGCCATTCTGTAGGGTGCCTTTGACACTGGAGCCGATCCTGGTTCCAAGTCAATGGTAAATTCCAATTGTCTATCAGGAGGTAATCCTGGTAGATCCTTAGGAAATACATCTAGAAATTCGCTAACAATTTCTATGTCTTCTATCTTCGATTCCGGCTTTTCTTCTCCGTTCAGGTAAACGAGAAAAGCATGGTATCCTTTCTTAGTCATCATTTTCCTCGCCTTCAATGCGGACACAATTGGGACTCTCTTTCCCATGCTGATTCCATGAAAATGCGTTCTTGCCCGTGAAAATGAAATGATATTTTCCTTTCCTTGCAAAGAATCGTGGAGTGGTTTGCACTAACTTGATCCATTCCTAGGATTATATCTACGCCACCCATGGACATTATGTTCAAATTATTTGCTAGAACCCTTAGTGATCCTAAGTTCAACTCTGGTTCGAGCGTAAATGTGATACCATAATCCTCCTATAGGTGAAGAGATTCTCATATCCCGATTTGCCTTTATAAGACTAAGTCCCAACAGATCTACGCATGATTTTGCTATGAAAGAGTGCGAAGCACCGTGTCGAACAATACTATAACAGGCATGTTGAGAAGGATTCCCATACCGCGGTTCCTCGGTCCTGCTCGCTTTGTTGCTGTGCAAAGCATACGCCTAGCTTGAGGTAGGCTGCGGTGGCGTGGTGCTTGCCTTTCTTTGGGCTATTCTCGTTGTATGCAATTTGTTGTTGCCACCGACGCGTTGCCGCTGTGGTTGTTGTCTTCGTTGTCGAGGTGGTTGCCACCGCTGTTGTGGTATTTGTTGTTGTATCGCCGCAATTGTTGTGGAGGTTGTTGTCATTGTTGCGGCTGTAGTTTCTTTGTTGAGGTTGAAATGAAATTGATAGCCCTCGGTGGTTGGACATTACGGGTTGGTTCGGCCTTACAATTGTTTTGAACGTATCCCCGGACAAAAGTTTGCGTAATGTCCTTTCATACCACACCTAAAACAGTTTCCACTGCCCGCCATGCACATCCCCGTGTGCATCTTTCGGCATTTTGGGCACGGAAGAGCCCTTCGCTGCTCTTGTGGTCCCCTTGTTGGAGGAGTAAAGGCTAGCTTCCTCCATCCTTGCCCTTGATTTGCTGAGTTCCCCTGCCACTGTTGTTTGTTACTTTTGTTTTCAAAGTTTCCCCTGCTACTATTACCAAAACTAGTATCCCATTTCCTCTTTCCTTTGTCCATGGTGTTACGCGTGATCCGGATTGATCCCGACTTATCATCTGGCATTGCTGCCTCAATGTCCAAAGCTCGTAAGAGCCTCAAGATAAGTCATGTCCCCAAGACCGGCGAGAGACATTCTTATTTACGCCTTAACCACGATCTAAATTTCTCCGCCATCTTTAAATCCGTGTCCACTGATCCAATTGCATATCTAGACATTTCACAAAAGTGCGATCGTAATCGGTTATCGACATCTTTTCCTGTTTAACAAGAAAATTCATGTTCCTTCTTCTTCTTATAACTCTTCGTACATACTTATCATACACTTCCCTTTAAAATCTTCCCACGTCAATTCTTCCATCTGCTCTTTGTGAAAGTTTTCTTCCGCCTCCCACCGTAAATCAAGAGCCCATTTAACCGGAAGGCTACACATGATAGTCTTTCTTGTGTTGTGCACCTTAGAAAAGTGAAAATTCTCTCGATAGTTCTCATCCATCGCTCAAGATCTTCCGGACTACCTTCCCATTGAAAGCGGGGAGGGTTTTGTCTTAAGAACAATTCCTCTATCCTGCGGTCGGGTTGAGGTGGAGGTGGTTGAGTACAACCTGCTCCTCCTGTTCCGAGTTCTACCTCGCCTCCCAGGTCTACCTCGCCTCTTATTTCTCGTTAGGGGTCTTGTCTAGGAGGCATTCATTGTGTAAAATATATCATTAGCATCATGTATTATTTTATAACTTGAATATGTACAAATTTCTTTTTTTTTTTCTGCTTTTGTAGAAATGATAACTTAAATAAAACATTTCATTCTTGTTATACATAGATTTATTGCAAAAGCCCTCTTGGGTCCTACTTACATACAATTGCAAAAGCACAATAGATAACGTACTTTGCGAACACAAGTCCTTATATCAAGGATTACTCACATGCTTGTTCCCAACATATTCCAAAAGAAAAGGGCCATACACATATCGGCCTTAAGGCTTTACAAAAATTAAAGTCATGCACAATAGCTTTATAGCCTTACAAAAGATTCATTTCCATCGCTCATGTTTTTCAAAAGCATACATAAAACATACATAAAATAGATACCATAATCCTTCAAATTTTACATCAACATCACTATCTACATCAACTCCTCGAATCTTCCTTATCTTCCTCGGGATCCTCTTCCTCCTCGTCCGAGTCATCACCCCGCCATATGCTCTAGAGGTCCAGCCCATTACTCTCTACCATCGGGATGTCCCGCATGGACCATAATCCACACGAATCGGATCAGTAGCTGTCATGGATGGGATTATACCCATCAAGAGTACTGTCACACTAATCCGTCTTGTCGCCCGACGGAAACTCTCGGTGGCGGTAAGTGGTGCGCCATCGGTGGTAGAGGCGGAAGTGGTGAACGACCGGATGTCCGAATATCAGGTGGGAAAACAGGGCTCCTAAAGCTCTAGGTGGCTGCTCCGTCCACCGAACAAGTCGCGCCTCATCAATCCGATATCGTGGTACCACCGGGTCAACTATCCGTGGAACCTCGGTGTCTGACCACTGGGTGACTCATCACGCCATGTATACTCCCGTGGAGGGAGATAAGGTCCTCTCGGTGCTGCGCCATAGATGCTATATACATACGTCAGGTGGCTGATGAACCTGGGTAAATCGCCTATCAAGTCATATCCTCCAGTCGCACGGTAAATGTAATCCCCAGAAACCTCACGAGCATAATCTTCCCAATCACATGGAAGTATAGTAAGAAGACGCTTAATGCCATCGTAGTCCGTCACGCCGTATACTCTCGCATTCCTCCACAACCTAAAGTAATACATCAGAAACTCTCCTAAATCCTCGCCGGCACACATCCAGCTTTCCCGATAGATACGGATAGTCTCCTCAGGAGTCGGGTCAGGTCCTATCCTCCTCCTCGCAATGTAACGCATTTCCTCCATCTGTCACGATCAAAAACTAACCGTTAGACACTACTAATATCCGATAGCAAATAGGGTAGCTTAGTACTTCGATTAATCAACTAGGATAAACTATTCAACCTATAACCAAACATTCTTAACCCACCTAGTAAACAAAACTCCTATTGTTATGCTAAGCTACATAGGGTATTATAGAGTCCTCTGTTCTACCTAAAATTCAAGCTGAACTTTACCCTGACTCTACTGTATTTGGGAAATGGAAAAAGAGATTCTGTCCTTCATAACAAATGAAGTTCAGAATGTTAGGAATACGCAGGCGAAAACCATGCGTAAAACGGAGTCCCATCGAGGAGTACGGTAAAAACAACTTTCTTGTGCAGTGCAGAAAATTTTCGCGATTATAACGACGTTTCGAGAAGGTGCCAATAATGACATCATACATGCTATGGCTGCTGCCGACTTAGTATAATTATTACATCTACGTCTTCAAATTGAGGCTTGTCGTTCTGAAATCTCGATCCACGGTCACGCAAGTTGAAAATTATGGTTATGATCGCTCACTTTGACTGTGATACAGCATCCACCTTCTTCATTCTTCATAGTCAACGTCGTTCTCGATCATCTTTACGTTCCACTCTCGCCGTTCAAAACCCGGAATTAAAGACACATTCATGCTTCCTATCATTCTTTTGTTTTCTTTCATTATGGGAACATACTTCCTATATCGCTCACGCTCTTCTCAAGAGCATAGCATACTTTGTTATCAACATAAACTTCATAATTCATAAGCATAACATCCAAACCACATCATACTTCGCTCATACATAATCAGTACATATCATTTTGTTTTCATACATTCATCTTTAATCATCATGATTCATTTCAAACATACATTTCAACTTAACCACTTCATATCATTGCTATCAAATTTCAAAATTTAAAATTTTGAAAATTTTCATTCAGAACTCATCATTTCAATCATCATCACATTACAACTTTCCTTTTCCCTTTTTCTTCAAAATCTTTTCAAATTTGGTCAAGATATAAAACTTTCATTTCATAAACTCAAATAAAACTAGTTACCTTTTCCCGCTGAGCTCGATGTGTTGGAGTGTTGAGAATAGCCATCGATTTTCTAGAAGTCTAGTGACTCAATTCTAGACTTAGTTTTAGAAGGAAATGGGGTTTCAAAGAGCAACCGCCTCGATACCACTCTGTCGCGACCCACCTCAGTTGACTTTAGTGAGTGGACTAATATTAGGAATAGTATTCACGGATACGAGACGATCGTCACGACAGACATATCATATGAGAATATAGAACTTAAGATTAAACAAACACTTATAACGCTTCAGATCAAAAGGGTTTAGCCAATGATCCAAAGGATATAACGATCCAAGGTCTTCATAGTTCACTTTGTTATAATATTCAACATGAAAATAAAACAATTCGTAGTTGCAATGAAAGTGTGTGAATACATATATGACGATATGTATTCAAGGTTATCCATTCCTAACAACATCAAGGGCATATGGCTTTCTCAACACTCCTCCATCACCAAAGAATCGAGCTCAACTCGCACATTTAAAACAAACATGCGGGGCTAAGTACAAAATTTGTACCCGGTGGACTTATGCCGAAAACATTTCATTTTCGCTTAATTACTCGCCAATATAGTGGTAAGACACAAGGGTTTTATTTGAAAATGTCTTGTGCTTACTAAAATTATTTTCATGAGCTTATAAAAGTTGCTTGGCAAGCATTTTCTTGGTGTACGTGATCCATATCCTTATTACCATTCCATCTTGTTATCATAGTCGAAAGTCGTGAAGGAGGCCTCCTTACTACGACCCCGTGACCGGCCGTGAATTGTCCTTATAGCACACAGTCACCATCAGTGTACACCTTAATCCTAGCCAGGTATAAGCCTTCCGGCATAGGATCCGATATCGATTTTCATTCATAAGTTGGGAATAACCCATCAACATCACATCATACATGGATAGGATACGATACACAAAACGTAAACATTTTGGCAGGTAATCATTTAAAGAATTTTAACATTAGTTGAAAAGTACTGTAACCAAAGACAGTTGAAAAGAGCAGCAAAGTTGTTCTATTTTAGTAATAAAGCCCACCTGGAAATTATGGTTCGTCTTTAACGTTTTCCTTACTCGTCAATGTCCAGCTGGTGCGTCAGCGTCCACACCTTTATATAAAAAGGATGCTTTAGTACGTCGTTTACGTAGTTCGAGACTTACAAAGTCTATAATCAAATTCGATATTTCATATCGACGTGAATTGAATTCCTTAATGAATTTAATTCGTTTCTCAAACGCGTATCAATTTAACATTTCTCGTTCTTCGATAGAAACGAGATATGTGTTAAAAATTACCAATTTTACCCCTCTTGGTAAATGGTCCAACGTTTTCTCACGTTTTTCGAATTCACGACTTTAAATATGAAATCCTTTCATATCAAAGTAATGTCATTTGGTAATTGATGCCTCTTACGGCGTATTTAGCGTATTTATCGAACGATTTCGTACGTTGATTTCAAAAGTCAACAATTTTGACTTTTCTTAGTAATTTAATTACTAAGTCTTATTTTAATATTAAATTCTTTGAAAATCAATTTCTAATTGATTTCTTTTTATAAACTGTTTTAATATGTTTAAAAATAATTTTAAACATATAATTCATTATAAATAATGAATTTAAGGATTTAAAATCCTTATTCTATTTTTAAAATAGCTCATGGCTATTTTGAATTTTGACAATCAATTATTTTGAAAATTGTCCATAATTTCCAAATATGTCTAAAATAATATTAGACATATAATTTATTAATAAACTTGATTTAAAAGGATTTAAAATCCTTGAAAATCTTTAAATATTCTCTCGTAATTATATTAAATTACCAAATGATGTTTAAAATTTTTCTAATATTATATAGTGTATTAATATACACTATGGTCATTAATATGTCATAATATCAACAAAACAATCTTTGAATGTCACCTTATTATTTAATAAGGTCTCGGCATTTTGGAAAAATGCTCAACAATTTTCTAAAATTTAAATAAATTACTACAAGGTCCATATATTAGTCCATAACATCCTTATGTCATATAATTCATGATATAACATTTATATACCATATAAATGGTATATTAGCTTCGACCTTTTCACTAAGCATGTCAAACAATTTTATAAAATTTCCAACATATATATCATGCTCATAAACTATAGTGTAACAATGTAACACCATAAAATACATCAAGAACAATTTTATTCATTACCAAACTTAGCTCAAAGCTTTTGGTTTATTTGAATAAAATTGTAATTGATTTTAAAATTCAAACAAAAACATAGGATGCATAAAATATACTCAAGATCAATAATATACCATTGCATGTTACAAATCAAGATCATACATCAATATATATATACATATATGCCTCGGTTCTTTTAATATTTCACATAGGAATTTTTCAAAATTCCAACTAAAACATATATTGTATAGTTCACACCCTAGAACAATAATATACTATTGCATGTCATGAAATAAATTCACACACTAACATATATATAAATACATGTCTCGGCCCTTTTTAAAATAATAGATAGAATTTTCAAAAATTCTAATTAAATCACTATGACTTTTATAACATCATAGAGTAATTATATGTTCTTGCATGTTTCAAATAAAAATCATTCATTAACATATAATTATATATCTATGTTCGGTTATTTCAAAAAATTAGCAAGAGTTTTTCTAAAAATTCCCAATTAATTTGTATGTACTCTCAATACATCATAGATCAATAATATCCAATTGCATGTATAAAAATAAAAACCATACACCTACTTATACACTTATACATGCCTCGGTCATCAAGAACAAACATAGCATGGATTTTTTTTAAATTCCAAACAAATACTATAGACATATATATAGCATCATAGATCACAATTTCATGCTCTAATTCATACCTTCATGCCTTGGTCATCAACCACATTTTTCACTCATGGTTCGAAATTTTTAAAATATGTATCAACCTCAAACTATCATGCTACACATTCTTGGTACACAATATACCCATTGCTTCGAAAATTTTGAACAATAATTGGACATGCAATACATTTGAAAACAAGAATACATATCTACTCCTTTTCTCATCATTTATATACATGCAATAGCAAAAGACTACTAACTAAGATCATCAAGAACACATGCAAGAACTAAACCCTCTTTTCAAAATTTTCGAAAACTTTAATAACCAAAACCAAGCTCTTGATCGATCCTACCTTGGTATATGGATTAAAGAGACAATGTATAAGGTATTATGGACTTGTGTGGTGAGGAGATGAAGAAATTTTTCAAGCTTGAAGGATGGAGAGAGCTCGGCTATGGGTGAAATGAGAGAGAGAGAGTTTTTGGAGAGTGTTGAGAGAGAGATGGGAGTGGAGTGTGTGAGTGAATAAGGAGAAGTGAGGAATGAATTAAAATCTGAAAATATCCCCCTATTATCCCCTCACTCTCGGTCTCTCTCTCCCCAATACAATGAAGACTCTTCACATTTTAATACTAGTTTATTCACTAATGGGTTCCCAATCATTAGTGTCTTACACACTATCTTGAAATAGTTAAAATGTATTATTAGTGGGAGATTTGTTGGTTTAAAATCTGAAAAATATATAAGTATACATGCATGAGTGGAGAAATATCACAATTTAAATTTGTATACCCATATATGTATCTCTCGCCATTAGGCCAATTAATAGTTAAAAATTCTGGTTTCATGTTAATCATAGATTTATAAATCATAATATATGATTTAGATGATATTTAATATCATAGGTTAATTAAATAGCATAAGAGAAGAAGGTAATTCAACTTAGGCACAAAATAAATGGCTATCGGCCATTTGGTTTGATCATAGCTAAAAATTTTATTTCATGTCATTCATAAGTTTGTGCATCTTGGTACATGATTTAGATAATAACTATAGCATAGGATAATTAAAAGAGCATTTATTTTGAAGAAACCCTAATTTCAAAATATTAGGGTTTTCAAACTAAGGTTGAGCTTTTATTCATTCTAATGTTCAAGCATTAATTAAATGCTTATTAGTACTGTAATATCATAAGAATATCATATGAAATAATTTCCTAAAGTTTCTTGATCATTAAAACCATCGCTCGTCTTATCTCTAAACGTTGACGCTTGAAAACGCCTCAAAACGCTACGATCGACTCATCTTTAAAATGGTCGTAAATACTCGTAATCTCATTATAAAAATATTCCATTAGTAATGGAATATAATTCCAAGCTTGATTGCTTAAGGAATATCATGACATTTCAACAGTCGATATGCATTCGACGTTAAAAATGTACTGCCGGCAAAAGTTAAAACTTTCGATTTCTTTCATTCACTAACTTTGAGTGAGTGTGTAACAGGAAATTATTCCTTTGTAAACAATTGAAATCTTACTTGATTTCATATGTGATTTGATTTCACGGCAAAATTTTATTTTACGGGTTTTAAAAACCGTAATTAGGCTTTTAAAACTGCGGGTTATTACATGGGACCTTGTACTATTTATATAAAAATTTTGAGAATTGTTGGACATATTTTCCAAAATTACCGTGGCCTATTTTTATTGAAAAGGTGATACTCGATTTTTATATGGTTAATATTAATACATATTAATGACCATAGTGTATAATAATACACTATATGAATTTTGAAAAAAATTTGGAACCCATTTGGTAATTTTCGAAAATTACCGTGAGCAATAAAGAGAAAATAAGGATTTTTAAATCTTTTTTTTTAGATTAATAATATATTATATGTCTAAAAATTATTTTAGACACATTTGGATTTTATAAAATTTTATAAACATAGATTACTATGTTTATGACGAAACGTTATATTTAATAACGTTATAAGAGAAATATATTGCTTAATGAATAAATAGATTAATATTTAAGAAAAATATTAATAAAGTTCACCGATTTGCATGACAAATCGAGAATTAGGACTTTACGAAAAGAAATCGATTGAAAAATCGATTTATAATAAAAATTAGTAAGGAAATTACTAATGAAAGTTAAAATTGTTGACTTTTAAAGTCAACGTACGAAATACGTTCGATAAATACGCTAATACGCATAAGACGTATCAGTTTAATTATGAAATCTCGTTGATACGAAAAGATTTCATATTTAAAGTCGTTAGAACGAGAAACGTGAGAAAACGTTGAACCTTTTACCCAAAAAGGGTAAAATGGTAATTGATAAACATATCTCGATTTTATCGAAGAACGAGAAATGTTAGCTTAGGTTACACACTTGAACAACGTATTGAATTCGTTAAGGAATTCAATTTATATCGATATAGAATATCGAAGTTTACTCTGAACTTTGAAAGTCTTGAAATATGTGAACGACGTACTAAACATCGCTTTTACGTAAAGGTGTGACGCCGACGCCATTTAATCGGACGCCGACGAGTAATCAAGTTAAGATGAACAATAGTCCGGTGGGCTTTCTTTCTAAACAATATGTGACTTTGCTATACTTTCCAAAATGAAATTATTTACGATGCTTATTTCATTTGTTGAGAAAATGTTTACAAGATTACCCGAAAATATTTATGTTTTGTGTATGTATCCTATCCTGAATGAATGATATGAATGTGTTGGATAGCTTCCAACTTATGAATGAAATCGATATCGGATCCTATGCCGGAAGGCTTATACAGCTAGGATTAACGTGTACACCTAAGGTGATTTGTGTCTTTGTAAGGACAATTCACGGCGGTCACGGCGTCGTAGAGGGAGGCCTCCTTCACGACGTTAGACTATGATGTTATGATGAAAGGATAAGGGATATGGATCATACACGCAAGTAAAGTGCTTGGCCAAGCAGATGTTTATGAACTGATGAAAATGATTTAGTAAGCATAAGGCATTTCAAATAAAACCCTTATGTCTTACCATGATGTGGCAGTGTAATTTAAATCTGATAAAATGTTTTCGGCATGAGTCCACTGAGTGCATTCTTGTACTCAGCCCTGCATGTTTGTTTTTAAATGTGCAGGTTGAGCTGTTGATGATGATGATGGAGAGTGTTGAGGAGTCGAGGATGCTTTTTGATGTTTACATGTTATGAACCTTGAATACACATCGTCATATGTGTATTCACACGTTTTCCGCTGCAACTCTGAATTATTTACTGTTTTGATGATAAAATGATGTTAACAGTTGAAGTCCGGCAGATCACTTGAAATCTTTTGGATCTGTTGGTCTAACTTTTCTAGTACTTTATGTTAGTAATGTCATCATGTTTGAATCATGCTAAATTACGTACTATATATCCCCGTAACAGCCTTTCATGAACCCTAAGTACTGTTCCTTCAACCAGCTCTCCCTAATCCGTCGTTGGGATTTCTTTCAAGGTGGGCTGTGCCAGAGTGGTATCAGAGCAGTTTGCTCTTTGAACCCTAAACTCTTCTTTCAAGATTAAGTCTAGATCGAGTCACTAGACTTCTAGAAATCAGCTGACTATACTCAACACTCCATCACATCCAGCTCAACCGGGAAAAGGTAAACGATTTCTCTCTCAAACTCCTAAAATGAAAATTTTATTTATAAACAAGATTGAAACCATATGTTGAAGGAAAAAGGGAAATTTCAAAACTCTGTTTTTGGAAATCAATGAAAGTAGACCAATGTTGGGAAAGAAAGAGATGTTATGATGTTATGTTGAAATGAAAATTTTGAGTAAGTAAAATTTCAAAATTCGTTTTTGAAATTAACGAGAGATATGCAAAGTAATTGAATTGGAAATGAATGTATACGTTTGAAATGGATGTGAACGGTCAATGTGGAAAGGACGAATTCAAAGAAATACGTATGTATGAATGAACTGTATTGTCATTCTTTGAAATTTTATTTTAAATTTCATGTTGGATTATGACGAATGATATGTTATCACAAGAAGAACATAGACGAGTAAGGAGCATGATCACGTGTTACAAAGGAACTTAGACGTATGAACTTCTTCCATTACAAGAAAAAAGAACGACAGGAAGAACGAAAGTAACGATAGCTTCGAACTCGAACGGCAAAGGACGAATGTGATGATAAACGAGAACGACTTCGACGTTGGAATGAACAACATCAGCATTGACATCGTGACCTCGACATGGCCAACATCGATTGTGACTTCAGCATATATGACCGTTGTTTTTTACTTCGGAAAATTTCTTTTTATCGGCTTGGATACGTGGACATGGTAGTCGTACTACGTCGGCATTTGCCTCGGATTTTGGCACGATCGCGCAATTTTTCTGCACTGCACAGTAATTTTGTTTTACTCTTTCCTCTTTCGTTAGGACTCCGATTTATGCATGGTTTTCGCCTACGTATTCCTAACGCACTGAACTTCATTTGTTATGAAGGAAAGAATTCCTATTTCGGTCTCCAGAATGCACTAGAGTCTGTTGAAAGTTAGTTCGAGTTTTATTTAGAACAAAGATCTCATAGCATAACATGTACCTTAGAACGCTACTAGGTAATAAGTTTCCGCGTAGAATAAGAAACATATGATATGTGCTGTACCTTGTGACGTTTATCTACCTTATAGATTGTTTAGTTTAACCGAGTTGCTTATCAGATGTGCTTAAGTTATCCAATCTGCTTATCGGATGATATTAGTTTGACTTATGTTAGTTTTGATCGTGACAGATGGAGGAGATGCGTTACACCGCTAGGAGAAGGATAGGATCGAACGCTACACCCAAGGAAGTGGTACGCACATACCGAGAGTGTTGGATGTGCTGGGGCGAGGATCTAGGGGAATTTCTGACGTACTATCTCCGACTTTGGAGGAATGCCCGAGCATATGGCGTGACAGATTACGACGGCATCAAGCGTCTCTTGACCATACTTCCATGCGATTGGGAGGATTATGCTCGAGAGGTATCGGGAGACTACATATATCGTGTGCCCGGAGGCTATGACTTGATCGGTGATTTACAGTTCGTCGGTCATCCGACGACGTGTCTGATGTCATGGAGCTGCACCGAGGGCCCTATCTCCTCCACGAGTACACTGGCCCGATGAGTCGCCAGAATGGTTGTACACTGAGGTTCCACGGCAGGTTGATCTGGTAATACCCGATGCACGATTGATGAGGCGTGCTCGCCCAAGTCGATAGAGCGGCGAGACCGAGGGCTTTGGGAACTCCTGTCTTCCCTCCGTTGACATTCGGACATCCGTTGCATCCACCACTACCGCCTCTACCACCGATGACAGCTCCACTACTTCCAGTAGAGCCCTACCGCCAGACGGCGAGGATGCGAGTGTCGGACCCATGGGATGGTTCTGGTCCGACACGTGCGATTCTGATCAAAGACGCGAGGACTAAGGGCGATCGTGACATACATATGGTAGGAGATAACGGAGTAGGACCATCAGGAGTACATGCCCGAGATGATGACTCTGACGAGAAAGAAGATCCTGAAGAGGATGAAGACGAGGAAGATTCCGGATGAAGACAGTGAAGTGAAGACTTAAGTAGATGCGTAGTAGTTTATGGATATGTTTTGGGTATGTTTTGTTTTGTAAGAAAGTGGTGAAAAAGGAAAACTTGATGTTTTGTAAGGCTATAAAAGCCAGTATGCATGTGATTTCTTTTGTAATGCTTTATAAGCCGGTACGTAAGTAACTTCTTTTGTAAGTAACTATTGACCCTAAAACAGTTTTTCCTATGGCACAAATTTTTCAACATATATATATATGAATGACCCTGAATGGGCTTTTGCGGCAATTTGTGTATGACAAAGATGAAATGTTTTATTAAAGTTGTTTTACAATGAAGATATGATGATATTATGTATGTTCAAGTAACGGAAGTAATGTGTGATGCTAATTATATGTTGTATATAACAGAATGCCTCCTAGACAAGCTCCTGAACAAGGAATTAGAGGCAGAGGAAGAGGAAGACCTAGGAGAGAGGTAGAATCCCGAGCAAGTTCGAGGATATACCACAACCACCTCCACCTCCACCTCCACCTCCACCTGAACGCAGGATAGAGAAACTTTTTCTTAGACAGAACCATCCTGTCTTTAATGGAAAAGGAAATCTTGAGGAAGCGGAACAGTGGATAAGAAAAATAGAACGGATCTTTGACTTTCTAAGATGTACAGCGCAGGAGCGTTTGTCATGTATTACCTTCCAGCTAAATGGACCAGAAGACTTCACGTGGGAAGATTTTAAGAAAGAGGTGTATGATAAGTATATACCAAAGAGCTATAGGAAAAAGAAGGAGCACGAGTTCTTCGTGTTAAAGCAAGAGAAAATGTCCGTAACTGATTATGATCGCACTTTTTGTGACATGTCAAGATATGCTCTGGATCAAGTGGACACAGACTTGAAAATGTCGGAAAAATTTAGGTCGGGTCTAAGGCCAGAGATAAGGATGTCTCTCGCCAGTCATGGAGACTTGACTTATACAGAGGCTCTTGGACGAGCACTAGATATTGAGGCAGCGATGCCAGAAGAAAAGTCGGTATCAGTTCAAACGCAGAATACCGCGGATAAGGGAAAAAGGAAGTGGGAAGCAAATCAGGGTAATAGCAACAAGGGAAGTTTTGACAATGCGGGTAACAAACGATCATGGCAAGGAAACATGGCGCAGCCTGAGACGTGGTTGGAAAAGGCGCTTTTGTTCCCCGACAAGAGGCCCACAAGAGCGGGGCGAGGCTCTTCCGTGCCGAATGCGAGAGGCGCACAAAGGAATGTGCATGGCGGGCGGTGGGAACTATTTCAAGTGCGGGATGAGAGGCACTATGCCAACAATTTTCGGGTACGCCCGAAACGATTGTGAAGATCGAATCAATCCGCAATGCCCGACCACTCGTGGTTATTCAATTCCACCCCAACCTCACCCGCAATACCAAATTTCACCTCAACAAAGAATTCCAGCAACAACAGTGGCAGCCACCTCAACAACAACAAAGGCGGCAACCACCGCGACAACGCCAGCAGCAGCAGCCCGGGCAACAACGGCAGAATCAACAAGGGCAAGCACCCGTCAGCCTCAGCCGGCCCAGGCTAGAGCATATGCCTTACACCGAGGCGAATCTAATGAGAACTGTGGAAACTGGCGGTATGGGAGTTCTTCTCAATGTACCGATTATAATATTGTTCGATCTGGTGCTCAGATTCCTTTATAGCAAGATCATGTGTAGATCTGTTGGAACTTAGAGTCGAGAAAGCGAATCGGGATATGAGAATCTCTTCACCTATAGGAGGGATTATGATCATTACATATCTCTTTCGAACTTAGAGTTGACTTTAGGATCACTTAAGGTTCTGGCGAATAATTTGAACATTATGCCCATGGGTGACGTAGATATAATCCTAGGAATGGATTGGTTAGCTGAAAATCATTCCACGATTCTCTGTAAAGAAAGGAAAATTTCATTTCATTTTCCTGGACAAGAAGCTACGCACTTCCACGTAATCAGCATGGGGAAAAGAGTTCCGATTATATCAGCGTTGAAGGCGAGAAAAATGATAAGCAAGAAAGGATGCCACGCATATCTTGTTTACCTGAACGTAGAAGATAAACCGAAATTGAAAATTGAAGACATAGAGGTTGTTCAAGAATTTTCGGACGTATTTCCTAAAGACCTACCAGGATTACCTCCTAATAGACAATTGGAATTCACCATCGACTTGAAACCCGGATCGGCTCCAGTGTCGAAGGCATCCTATAGAATGGCTCCAAAAGAATTGGAAGAACTAAAGATCCAAATTCAGGAATTGTTGGACCTAGGTTTCATTAGACCTAGTGTTTCGCCTTGGGGAGCGCCTGTGTTATTTGTTAAGAAAAATGATGGTTCTTTGAGGATGTGTATAGATTATCGGGAGCTGAACAAGATGACACTCAAGAAAATATACCCTTTGCCAAGGATTGACGATCTGTTTGATCAATTACGAGGAGCAGGTGTATTCTCAAAGATTGATCTCAAGTCAGGTTATCACCAACTCAAAATACGGCCGGAAGATGTACCAAAAACTGCATTCCGAACCAGATATGGCCATTATGAATTCATAGTTATGCCGTTCGGATTAACCAATGCACCAGCCGTATTTATCGACCTCGTGAACAGAGTGTTTCATCCATACCTAGACAAGTTTGTCTTGGTCTTTATAGATGATATTCTCGTCTATTCGAGGAATGAGGAGGACCATAAGGAACATCTAAGAACGGTGTTGCAAACCTTGAGAATTGAAAAGCTTTTTGCTAAGTTCGCAAATGCGATTCGGTGAAGGAAGTAATGTTCCTTGGACACATCGTGTCTGCGCAGATGGAATTAAAGTAGATCCACCAAGGTGGAAGAAGACAAGAATGGAAATCGCCGAAAACTCAGAATGAAATCCGAAGTTTTCTGGGATTAGCTGGTTATTACAGGAGATTCATCGAAGGATTCTCCAAAATTGCAAGACCAATAACTTGACTACTCGAAGGAATCAAGTTCAATTGGATTTGAAGAATGTGAGGCGAGTTTTGAAGCTTAAGCAAAGTTAACAAGTGCACCGGTGCTAGCAGCGATTTGAGCGGACACGAGTATGTAGTTTATATCGATGCTTCGAAAAATGGACTAGGTTGCGTTTTGATGCAAGAAGGAAAAGTGATAGCATATGCATCCCGACAACTTAGACCACATGAACTAAACTATCCAACTCACGACTTGGAATTAGCAGCAGTGGTTCATGCACTGAAAATTTGGAGACACCATCTCTATGGAGTGAGATGTGAGATCTTTACAGATCATAAGAGTTTGAAGTACTTCTTCGAGCAAAGAGATCTAAATATGAGGCAAAGAAGATGGCTCGAACTAGTGAAGGATTACGACTGTGGTATTAACTATCACCCGGGTAAAGCGAATGTAGTAGCTGACGCCTTAAGTCGTAAGAATCAAACCAAACTAGGATGTCTCCTTACACAAGAAGAAAAACTCATTGAGGAGTTTAAAGAATGAGGATTGAATTGGTTGAACAACCGAGGCGATCACGAGTTGTATCGCTACACTCACATTGACGTCGACTTAAGAAAAAGAATCATTGAGAGACAAAGGATGGAGGAAAAGTTAGAAAGATAAGAGAAAAGGTAAGGACCGACGGTTGAAGAATTTCAAGAAGCATCGACAACGCCTTATTGTTTGAAGGAAGGATATGCATTCCAGACAACCCGAACTTCGAAATGAAATAATGAGTGAGGCGCACGACACACCCTACACCGCCCACCCAGGCAGTACTAAGATGTACCAAGACTTAAAAGAAAAGTTCTGGTGGGAAGGCATGAAACGAGACATATATAGCTTCTTTTGTAGAACGCTATCTTGTTTGCCAGCAGGTAAAGGCATTACATCAACGTCCCTACGGGAAGTTACAGCCGTTGGGTATACCCGAATGGAAATGGGATGAGATAACGATGGACTTCGTTATAGATTTACCTAAATCGAAGAGAGGAAACACTGCGATATGGGTAGTTGTTGATAGACTCACAAAGTGTGCTCACTACGCCAATTCGTAGTACTTATGGATCGACAAGTTGGCCCGGTATGCGTAAAGGAAATTATACGATCGCATGGGTGCCAAAATCTATTACATCCGATAGAGACTCAAGTTCACATCCAGATTCTGGGTTAGCTTACAAAAAGAATTGGGCACGAAGTTGAACTTCAGCACGGCATTTCACCCACAGACTGATGGGCAGTCGGAAAGAACGATTCAGACACTAGAAGATATGTTGAGAACAGTAGTGTTGGATCGAGGTGCAAAGTGGGAAGATGTTTTACCTCTTATTGAGTTTGCCTACAACAATAGCCATCAAACGACGATTAATATGGCCCCATACGAAGCCTTGTATGGCAAGAAATGTAGATCACCGCTTTATTGGGATGAAGTGGGTGAGAGGAGAATTATAGGGCCAGAAGCAGTAAATGAAATGATTGAAATCGTCCGACAGATTAGGCGAAGAATAAAAGAAGCTCAAGAGCGAAGTCTTACCGATCTGTAGATCCGAGCGCATTTTGAAAGAGGAGATAAAGTATTCCTTAAAGTCTCTCCATCGAAAGGGATTATCAGGTTTGGAGTGAAAGGAAAACTGAGACCCCGCTTTATAGGACCCTATGAGATCCTAGAGAGGATAGGCCCAGTAGCCTATAGGTTGGCTCTTCCGCCAAATTTGGGGAATGTACATAATGTCTTTCACGTGTCACAACTAAGAAAATATGTACACGATCCAAAGCACGTGATCCATCAATCCAAACATGAGCTATGAAGAAGAACCCACAGCAATACTCGACCTGAAAGTTCAGCAATTGCGGAACAAGTCAATTCCGCTAGTCAAAGTGCTGTGGAGACATCACGGACAAGAGGAGGCCACGTGGAAACTTGAAGATACAATGAAGGAACGATACCCCCGATTATTTTTCTAAGGTATGCAAATTTCGGGAAGAAATTTCATTTAAGGGGGGTAGGATGTAACATCCCGTAGAATTAAAAGCCTAATTCGGTATTTAAAACCCGTAGGGTTTCGCCGAAACGACTCAATCAGAATGATATCGAATATGATTTCGATCGTTTACGAAAGAATGAATTCCTTTTAATATTCACTAGGAAGCGTTAATTAAGGATTAGAACGTTATAAAGTATTTCGACAATATTAATTGAACGTCGATATCGTTTCGATAATTAAGCTTAGAATTTAATTCTATTATTAATGGAATAAATTAACAAAGTGATTACGACTTATTACGACCATTTTGAGATGAGTCGATAATCAACGTTTTGAGACGTTTCAAACGTTAACGTTTAGAGATGAATTGAAAAATGGGTTTAATGATCAAGGAATTATAATATTTAAATTCCTATGATTATTATATGTAATTACAGTATTATTTAGCATTAAAACAATGCTAGATCATTAAGAATTGATCGAGATCAATTTTTCAAATTTTCGAAAACCCTAATTCGAAAATTAGGGTTTTCTCACATAAAATGATACCATTAATTTTTCCTATGATATGAATTATCATCTAACCATATGTTATGATATATATAACTATGAATGGCACGAAAATGATATAGGAACCTCTTGAGTACAAAAATGCCGTGACCTAGGGTTAAAATTTCATAATTCACGATTTCTTTAGTATATACCTTGCTATGCTTTGTTTTAATTAATCAAGTGATATGCGTTTATATTTAGGATTGTATCTTGATTAATATATAGTATCAATACAAGAAATAAATAAAATCATCACCTTACACCCCTAGAGAGCAGTGATTTCTCTTACCTATATTGCATGGGTTGAGTTAATCAAAGCCCATCATTAGTGTGAGGAGTGTTAAACCCATGTTATGATCACTAAGTGAGTCATAACCCACTATTAGAAAGCTTCCATATATTTTATTTATTTTCTTGTGAGGTAGTAGAGAGGAGAGGATATAGGGTAGGATCTTTCATTTTTTTTCTCATTTCACTCACTCAACACTTTGTGAACACTCAAACACTCCCATTTCTCTCCCAATTTCTGCAAAAAAACCGAGAGCTCCTTCCCCTCCCCCTTGAAAAATTTTTGTGTTCATCTTCTTCCTCTCTTTCACAAAGCTTAGCCTATACACATATCTCCTTAAATCCATACCATTGTAAGGTAAGGATCGATCAAAGTTTCATTTTTCTTTGATTTTTACAAAAATTCGAAAGGTGGGTCTTGGTTAATGAATGTGTTCATAGTGTTCTTGTTTGTAAGATTTTTTTTGTGCATATGTTCTTGATTATCCTTGATTTTAAAAATTTGCTAATATATGTTAAGTTTGATCTATATTATTGCATGTGTATTATTTGTAAAGATCTAGCAAAAGCATGTTAAGTTTGAAGCATATATCATGTTTAGAAATTTATTTCGAAAATGTTATAAGGCTTTGGTTGATGATCGAATGTTTTAAAAATTATTTTTGAGGTTGGATTATTGATCTATGATATGAGGAGAGTTCATAGTGATTTATTTGGAATTTTAGAAAATCCTATGCTTTATTTTTGAAATGACCGAGACCTTCAAAATTATATCTTAGTGTATGATTTTATTTTAGACATGCAATGGTATATTAATGATCTAGGACCTTGATTATGTGTTATATGAATTTATTAAATTTTAAGAACCAAATGCCCAATTATTTCAAAATGACCAAAGCTTTACAAAATTTTATCTTAGTGTATGATTTTTATTTTAGACATGCAATGGTATATTAATGATCTAGGACCTTGATTATGTGTTACATGAATTTATTAGAATTTTTGGAAATCAATTACTCATTTGTTTCAAAAAAGCCGTGAGCTTCAAGCTCAAAATGGTGATGATTCAAATGGTTTTTGATGAATATTATGATGTTATATTGTTATACTATAGTATATGAGCATGGTGTATTTTTGTTGGAATTTTTGTAAATTGTTTGGTATTTATTTGGAAAATACCGTGAGCTTAAGGATCTAATCCTTGATGAAGAAATGGTTTATGATGGACTATAGGTTATAAATGTGTTATAAATTAATGTTGGGACCTTGTACTATTTATATAAAATTTTTGAGAATTGTTGGACATATTTTCCAAAATTACCGTGGCCTATTTTTATTGAAAAGGTGATACTCGATTTTTATATGGTTAATATTAATACATATTAATGACCATAGTGTATAATAATACACTATATGAATTTAGAAAAAAAATTGGAACCCATTTGGTAATTTTCGAAAATTACCGTGAGCAATAAAGAGAAAATAAGGATTTTTAAATCTTTTTTTTAGATTAATAATATATTATATGTCTAAAAATTATTTTAGACATATTTGGATTTTATAAAATTTTATAAACATAAATTACTATGTTTATGATGAAACGTTATATTTAATAACGTTATAAGAGAAATATATTGCTTAATGAATAAATGGATTAATATTTAAGAAAAATATTAATAAAGTTCACCGATTTGCGTGACAAATCGAGAATTAGGACTTTACGAAAAGAAATCGATTGAAAAATCGATTTATAATATAAATTAGTAAGGAAATTACTAATGAAAGTCAAAATTGTTGACTTTTAAAGTCAACGTCTGAAATCGTTCGATAAATACGCTGTACGCGTAAGGCGTATCGGTTTAATGATGAAATCTCGTTGATACGAAAAGATTTCATATTTAAAGTCGTTAGAGCGAGAAGCGTGAGAAAAGCGTTGAACCTTTACCCAAAAAGGGTAAAATGGTAATTGATAAACATATCTCGATTTTATCAAGAGCGAGAAATGTTAGCTTAGGTTACACGCTTGAGCAGCAGTATTGAATTAGTTAAGGAATTCAATTTATATCGATATAGAATGTGAAGTTTAATCTAGACTTTGAAAGTCTCAAACACGTGAGCGACCTACTAAACATCGCTTTTACGTAAAGGTGTGGACGACGCGACGACTGGATGTTGACGAGTAATCAAGTTAAGACGAACAATAGTCCAGGTGGGCTTTCTTTCTAAACAATATGTGACTTTGCTATACTTTCCAAAATGAAATTATTTACGATGCTTATTTCAACTGTTGAGAAAATGTTTACAAGATTACCTGCCAAAAATATTTATATTTTATGTATGTATCCTATCCTGAATGAATGATATGAATGTGTTGGATAGCTTCCAACTTATGAATGAAATCGATATCGGATCCTGTGCGGAAGGCTTATACAGCTAGGATTAACGTGTACACCTAAGGTGATTGTGTCTTTGTAGGACAATTCACGGCGGTCATGCGTCGTAGAGGAGGCCTCCTTCACGACGTTCGACTATGATGTTATGATGAAAGGATAAGGGATATGGATCATACACGCAAGTAAAGTGCTCGCCAAGCGGATGTTTATGAGCGATGAAAATGATTTAGTAAGCATAAGGCATTTCAAATAAAACCCTTATGTCTTACCATGATGTGGCGATGTAATTTAAATCGATAATTTTGGCATGAGTCCACCGAGTGCATTCTTGTACTCGACCGCATGTTTGTTTTAAATGTGCGGGTTGGTGTTGATGATGATGATGGAGAGTATTGAGGAGTGAGGATGCTTTTGATGTTTACATGTTATGAACCTTGAATACACATCGTCATATGTGTATTCACACGTTTTCCATCGCAACTCGAATTATTCTTGCTTTGATGATAAAATGATGTTAACGATTGAAGTCCCAGGAGACTTGAAATCTTTTGGATCTGTTGGTCTAACCTTTCTAGTACTTTATGTTAGTAATGTCATCATGTTTGAATCATACTAAATTACGTACTATATATCCCCGTAACAGCCTTTCATGAACCCTAAGTACTGTTCCTTCAACCTGCCCTCCCTAATCCGTCGTTAGGATTTTAAGGTGGGTTGTGATAGAGGGCCCAGGGGGCCGAGAAAAGCTGAGCCAATCCCTAGAAAAATCGGGATTCAACAGCTCATCTATGCTAACCCTATCCCTACCTCGGTCTCGTCCTCGATCGATGCTAGAAGTTCGACCAGCCCTTTGCCTCGTCGAACGACCTCGGACTCTCGATGACACCCGACCTCGGCTCCTCGATGACCTACGTCTCTCTTGGGCAAGAAAGCGTCTCTCTTGAGCTTGCCACTCCAAAGAAAAAGGCTCCGAGGCAATGGCAGGAGCCCCAGCAGAAGAAGAAGCCTTGGCATCCGGTTGAAGCATCTCCTCAAGCTGTGGTTGGCGAGCTATGACGGTCTTGTATAGACCTCCCATCTTTTTCAGGTCGGCAAACTGCTCCTGAAATTGCCAGGAGTTCCGACCATACTCACGCCTGTACTTCGCACAACAGGCAGCGGTCTCAACAACTTTAGCTTCAACCTCGGGGATAGTCATCCCACCACTTCGGCGAATGACTTCCTCATACTCGGAGTGCTCCTCAGCTACTGATTTAGCCTTCTCCTCTGTGATCTCGAACCTCTCCTCCAACTCCCAAAACCGAGCCTGAAGCTCGTCAAACTTCTCCGAGAGGCTCGGAGTTTCACTTCGGCATCTTCCCGCAGATGTCCGAGCTGGTCATCTAAATGAGCGACCTCGACTTGCTTTTCGTCAAGAGCACGGTTCAAGGCTTTTATTTGGTCCAGCCAGGGAGACAGGTCAAAAGACGCAAAAACAGGCTGAAGACATAAAAAAAAACACTTCGGTGAATTGAAGAATTTTATTAAAGCCTTAAAGGCAAGTCAAAAACGACATCTTAATGATGACGTATTTACATTTGGTCTACAAAAAAAAAGGGGGATCAACTGACCCCTCCAGCAGCTCCTCCCTCAGTCTCGGCAAGCTCGGCCTCCTCCTGGACTTGAGCTTCTTCGGCCCCCTCCTAGACTCGAGCTGCTTCAGCCTCCTCCTGGGTTCGAGAAGCTTCTACTTCCTCGGGGACTCCAGAAGCCTCGACTCCCTCCAAAGCCGCCGTCTCCCCCGATCCCTTAGTCAGATCAGCCATCAAAGCTTCGATCATGGGATCTCGGTCCACCAGCGAGCACGGACCGACTCGCGATCGGCAAGACCAAGACAGTCGACTCTCCAAAGACGGGCAAGCTCTTCAATCCGTGGGCAAGGACCTCAGAATAAGCCCGTAGTAAGGCGTCATCCTCTGTCACCTCATACCCATACTTGGACTTATCCAACTCCGGGTAATCCTCGGCAACTTCGTCGATAGCGTCCGAGACTGCGCGCTTATTCAACACTCCGGCCACGCCAGCGGCCACCCTGGAGAACCCCCCCGACAGGAACAGCCTCTCCGCAAAGGCACGGAGCATCACCCCTTGCGAGCCCGCCGCCTCAGCCTCCCGATGTCGTGCCCCCTCCACTTCGGCCTTCAGTAAACCGACTTCAACCTCCGCCACCATGGCCTTCGCCGCCTCTGCCACCTCAGCTGCCTTCGCCGCCTCGGCAGCCGCCACGGCCACTACCTCCTTCCTGACCACATCCCGAGCCTTAGCCTCGGCCTCGCACACCTCTTGAACGAGGAGAGTCTTCTCCTCCTCCATCTCCCTGGCAAAGCGAGCCACTTCGTCGAACCGGGCAACGGCGCCTTTCAAGTACTCCGTCACGAGGACGGACGCCTTGGCTAGCTCGGCCGACACGCCCTCGACCCCCTTGCAATAACCAACCAAGTCAGAAGACATAATAATTACATTACTTTATAATGTATGCAAACAGATACACTACCTCGGGAAAAGTACGAGGTACGGATTGAGAACCGACAATCACGCACTCCGGATCGTTGGCAACCGAGGACTCGGGGATCGCACGCCTTATCCTCTTGAAGCGTTTGAGAGGCACGGACGAAGGAGACTTCGGGACATCTCCACCCCTCTCAGAAGAATCCTCGGTGGCATCCTTCAATGCCAAGGTGGGGATCTCAGAACCCGAGCTCGGTCCCTTCCTTTTCTTCTTATCTCCGAGCAAGTTCACTACAAGGAAGTAAACAACAAATCAGAACATCAACACAGAAAATAAAAGCAACAATATGACGGAGTATTGGAGTTGGGCCTCACCCCTCGCCGGCTCTACCATGGTAGCGAGGTCATAAGGGCTCAGCCCGGAGGCAGCGAGCTCGGCTTCGGTGAACGCTTCGTCAACCAGACCAACCTTATCCAGTGCCTCCTCTAGGCCACCGAAGCTTTCATTGGTGGCCACATCCGCTAACTTATCCGGATTCCAAGGGAACTCAATGGACTCATCGAACCGAAAAAAAAAAATTCTTCTGCCAGTTCGAGATTTTCGACTTCGTCTTTACTTTGAAGCCGCGACGAGGTGATACATAATACCACCCCAAGCTATATTTTAGCATGAAAAACCTAGGACGAGCCCAAGGGTAAAAGGAAAATTATGCCGATGGGCATAGACACCAAGGCCGTCAAATGCGAAAGGAATTTGGCGTTAAGCGAAGCAAGAGGAATGCCAAACATTTGTTGTAATTCGGTATACACAGAAGGAAAGGGGAGACGAAGACCGCACCAAAGGCTATCCACGTAAACCATGACAAAACCCCTCGGAGGAGCACTAGCCCTATCACTCATTCGGGGAGCAACATACTCAAAGGATTTTGGGATATAAAAATTAGAAGCAAGCTCTAATCTTGCGGATGCTTCTAAAATCGAAGAAAATGAAGAAACCCTACCAAAATCCATTAAAGGCGGGAAACAAACTCTACGCACGAAAGGTGGGAGGGTATCAAAGGTATATACTACTATATCCATCGAATAATTCGGTGGCGACACAGATACAACGCGGCCTTCCTGGCCGTGAGAATTTTCAGAATAAGAAGGAGACGAAGAAGCCATAAAACTTACTGGTTTTTGGTATTAAGATCGAAGAAGATGCGATGAACTCAGACGAGGAACAACAATGGCTATGAACTCTGCGTTTTTCAGAAAGCAAAATACTTTTTTTAAGTTTGAAAGTTAGTAACGGATAAAGTGATAAGAGAAAAGGCGTATCAGGGAAGTTATTGCCAATATGCACTTTATCGGGAACCCAACATCATGACGCATTAAATGCGCATTAAATGCGAGATAGCGAGACCCGTGTTCGACATCGGCAAGACATCCCGTGTTCGACCTCATCACGACGCTACGCATTCAACCACAAGGTCGTTTATCCGACCTCGGCGATATGAAAGCATCGACCTCGGCGATTGAGTCGAGCGAAGCATCTTGGCATAACACCCGGAAGGTGAAGCCTATCAACATGCGACCGCATAACGCCTCGGAAGGTGAAGCCTATCAACATGCGACTTCGCATACGCGCCCGGAAAGGTGAAGCGAACAACATGCGACGGCATAACGCCCGAAAAGGTGAAGCGATCAACTTGCGACTTCGCATAACGCCTCGACAAGCGAAGCGAGCAAAATTCGGGAGACCTCTACAGGATCACGCAGGCCCCACTTCGTCAGATAACGAATATCGGCGAACCATGGTCTCCCATCCATCACTTCTACGTCTTTTTGGGGGGGGGATGTGATAGGATACGGCCCAACTACTGGGCCCAAGTATCAGGCCCAATATAAATGGGCCTCGACATCAAGCTCGGCCTAGGAGAGTTCGGCCCAAGAAGACTCCTAAACCAGTTACAATTCAAATCACAAGTGGAGACACAGAAGATTCGAACATATCTAAAAGAATCCTAGTTAGAGAAGATCTCGGATTAGAGTCAACCTCGATATAATTGTGTATAAATAGAGGCTAGATTAGACAGAAAAGGATCATCTAAACTCTCTATAATCGCTCCTCATATTATCAATATACGAATACTCTCTCCCCCGTGGACGTAGATCTTATTCATAGATCGAACCACGTAAATCTTTGGTGTTCTTGTGCATTTATTTCCTTAACAAAATCAAGATCGATCACACACTATACGCGCTTATGTACGAAAGACAAGCTCTTGATTTTAAAAGTGCTAATGAAAAAAAAAAAACTGAAAAAAATTCAAAATCATAGTATTAGAAAATAATTTTTTATTAGGGGTATTTTAGCCCACCCCAGCTCCTCCTAGCTCCACCCCTACATACCCTTATTAAGGGGCAAAATTTATTTCCAAATGGGACATATATTAATTATAGGACGCATGAAGTATCTATGAAATTATGATCAATAAATCTTAATTGAATATTAATGAATTGTAATTGTGAACTAATACACTCTACTTAGTGATTCATAGATTGTAATTAAAAATCATTGAACCCTAATTATCTACTAATTAATAAGTTATAATGAATTAATTGTTAATGATGGCCGCACCAATATTTTCTCCTTTTAACTTTTTCAGGATTTAGGATTTCTTTTTTCTTTTTTTTTTCATTTACTTATTAGGGAAGGATTTTGGATTTTCAATCTGCCGCTATAATATTAAGCGATCTCACCAACTAAAGAAATTTAGCATATATTGAATTTCTGTATGTATACATGCACATAAATTAACGTCTGACTGTTATTATCGTATATACCATCTCTTCATATTCTATTTAGGGTGAGATTCGGTTCGGTTTCAGTTAACTGAAACCGAAATCAAAATTTTAGTTAATCGAAATCAACAAAAATAGCTAATCGAAACCGACACCGATAAGTTAATCAGTTACTGATTAACCGATTCGATTAGTCGGTTCGGTTAGCGATTAACTGAAATTTAATATTAAAATTTCAAAAAAATACAAAAACTAACCGAAAGTAACAGAGATTATTTCAAATATTACCGAAATTATAATATTAAATAAAATAATTTTTATTTAAATAATTAAATAAATAAATAAATATATTAATTAATTTTGATTAATCTGTTATACCCGATATCCGAAATTCACTTGAAGGGTATCACCGATACCGAACCGAAATCGAAAAAGTCGGTTATGGGTTGATAAATAATTAATGAACGTGTGATATCTTAAATAATGGGATTCGCAAGTTTAAGTATAAGTCCAACTCAATTTCGGTAATAAAAGGGATAAGTCAACATTTGTTCTCTAGTTGAATGAATAAATGTCTATGAATTAATTTATGTTCTGGGCTGAACATAAGATTATTAATTCATTTGAGATCCATCTTTATTCCTTGTATTTGATCCATGAACTGGCCCATCAATGCCTTTTGCCTAGCTAATTTTCGGCCAACCCTAGGAATTTCACTGGGATTCTGTTCTGATTATTATATTCTTTATTTAATACATCTTTTAGTCTAGATAAACATTATTTGATATTATTAGATATCAAGAGATTATTATTCTAAAAATGAATTATCTTCAGGGAAGAAGATAATTATTATATTTATTAGATGTGTCAGATTCCTATCACAATATGATTCTAGAGATAGCATTATAAATACAAGGTAGAGAAAATCATATCAACCCATCTCCTCATAGTGATTTTCGAAAATCACAGTTGTATCATAGGGGGTTATATTGTGGTGTTCTTCATATATTACTCTCACTCGGTATTGAAAATCAGGCATCATGGACACAGTCCAGAAGATCAAAGCTGGGTCAGCCATAGATTATATTTGCCAGAAATTCACAAATAAACACGAGAAAACCCATATGTGTTGCAATTAAATATATAGGAGCATGCTAGGAATATAATCAATGTACGATGAATTAAACATCCAAGATAGATCATCGAGAGCAAGAGTAAAATAAGATTCCATCAATTGGTATCAGAGCCTGGGATCAGTATCTTGGCTCTGTTCGATTAATTCACGTTTGATTATTACGTGAACTAAAATTAATTATAAATCCGTCGTTCATCGTGGCTCAATTATTTTATTTTCGTTGGAATTGTTTTTCACCACAAGAAAATTCGTGGTTAGATTAAAATTTATTTTTCTATAAATTATATTGTAAAAATGAAGAACAAAGATGAAGAACACGAAGAATGAGATGACACACGACGGAGTCCCATCGCAGGCGCACAACATGAGATGCGGGCGGCGAGGCATGCAACGGGGTGGGCATCGCTTACGAGGACTTGCATTAGTCGAAACAAACTCAACTATTAGACTTGCATCAATATAACTTCGTTTGCATCTGAAATATGTTTTTTTTATCCATGCACCAACTAAGTCAGATTGATGACTCAATGATCGACTGCTCTAGTCATTAGTAGAATTGTGTGTTGAGTTGGTTACACTCTTATTAGACTGCAAAAAAAAATCAAACTCTAAAAAATCTGTAATCAAATATATTTTCCCATACACTTAACATCCTCATTTAGGACCCAAACAGTCTACGCTCTAGAATATTTTGTTGAGATATCAACCCCACAATGGCATGGATTGATTCCCATCCTAGTGAACTCTACATATACAGAATAGCCCGAATTATTGCAACCTAATTAATTATATACAGACAATGTTGATTCTATTTGGTGCTGAAGTATAAAATGTAATGTTGTGAATCCGGACAACCTCTTCGTCGTCAACGTGCACCCGGACAGCACCTCCATCGATCCTGGCAGTAACCCGGTAGCAACTCAACGTCGTTCCTGGCAGCTTTTTAGACACATGCACACAATAAGGAAAGAAAAAAGAAAATAGAGATAACAATTCGGCTCAGATGAGGCTCCTCCTTTGACGCACACACACAACCGTAGCTCCACCAAAGGGAGTGGCTATCTCGTCGGCTTGGCAATCGTAGCCACTCCTCCCTCACAGACGTGCTCTCTCAGATGCACTCTCACAGGCGTTCACGAGCAACACAAAGTCTCTCTATTTCTCTCTCTCACTACATACTCTCAATTAGCACAAAAAGGGGGAAGCAAGAGGCATATATTTATTTTGTTGCTTGCTACCCAAAGAAAGGGGCATGACTTTTAATATATATAGGAAGAGAGGTGAGATTAGGTTTAAGAAAAAAAAGGGTTAGGGGGAGATTTTGGTTGGGTCTATAATTTTGAGCCAACATTTAATAACAATCTCCACCTTTGACCCAACTGTATTGCTATGTGCATCGGAGAACAAACCGCACAATCATCATCGCCGAGTGTCCCTTGCAAAATCACACAGACAGAGCAAGGAACAAGACGTATAGACACACAGTCCATACATGATCACAAAGATCAACCAAATGTAAATTAACCGTGTTCATACCTGCAAAAAAGACACACAGAAAAAATATTCACAAAGCACAAAGATATCTAACACATAATTAGAAGTTCACAAAGAAACATCACAAAGCTAACTAACACAAAGCTAGTTTACCACAAAACAACCATAAAGATTCATCACAAAGATAACTAGCACAAAGCTACAGAAGATCATAACGATCATCACAACCACCACACAGACAGTATATCACAAAGATTGCTATCACTAAGCTAGCATAGATCACACAGATCATAAAACACAAAGCATATCATAAAGTCACTAAGCCATCACGAAGATATGAAGTTGGCACAGAGACATCAAACCACAACAAAGCCACATAGAATGAACCACAAAGGTATGTTAACAAAAAACAAAAACAAAAAACGAGCATAAAGCAAGGGATGAAGCTCCACCTTAAAGAAAGCAACAATAGAGACACATAAGGAAACAAACTCCTAAGCTCATGCACCTTTAACTTAAAACTCAACCACAGACTCCACCTTAGAACAAATCACTCGTGGTTTCTTCATTAGTAACCACATTAGCCTGATCAACATGTTGATTTTCTTAGGACAATGATATAGGGACCCGTTTACCATAGCACTTCTTAAGTTTAAATCTAAATTTTGACTTCCCTTTATCATGAAACCTTTTTTCACCCCTAGCATGCATGACTTTATCTAGTTCTTGTGCACCGTTATCAAGTTTTAAATCTAATTCCTTATTTTTTAAAGCATTCACAACAGTGTCAAGCATCACATTATCTCTACCATACTCAATAGTGTAGCAAAATCTTATTTTAACCCTCTCCCGATGATCTATCTTGGATGTTTAATTCACCATACATTGTTTATATTCCTAGCATGCACCTATATAATTAATTGCAACACGTAGGAGTTTTCTCGTGTTTACCTGTGAATCTGTCGGGTATGAATAGATCAAGACTCGTGCTATGATCTTTTGGACTGTATCCGTTTGCCTAAACTCCAATGCCGAGTGAGGACAATCTATGGAGAGTGCTATAGAAAAACGTCTTCTTCCTTCTCTCAAGATTTTCGAAAATTCTCACTATGCGTATATAGCAATTCTCGAAAATTATGACTTAAGCATTAGCCTTGATTTTCTCTCTCACCTTATATTTATAATGCAACCCTAAATCCTATCTAGATAGGATTTATACATATCTAATAAATATAATCATATCACTTAAGATAGAGAGGATCAAGCAGAGTCCCAGTGGGACTCTAATAAAGAGAGGGACGATTTTCCCTTAGCCAACAGGGCTGGATGGTCCAGCCCAGGGATCAAATGCAAAGAATAAAGATGGGCCTTAAATAAATTAATTATCTTATGTTAAGCCCAGAACATAAATTAATTAATAAACATTTATTCATGTCACTAGAGAATAAATGCTGACTTACCCCTTTATTTCCAAAGTTGAGTCGGGCTTGCACTTAGACTTTACTAATCGCCGTATTTAAGATATCGTACGTCCATTAATTATTTACAACTTTCTGACTGCTTAAAATAATTAATTACTTTAATTTCTTAAGTAGTACCACTCAACCTTATTATTGTGCTTGAGATAACTCAACCTGCAGGGTTTAGTACAATAAACCTTTTGAGCTCCTTAAGGGGACGTCATCATCCTAAACGGATACGGTGACTCGACACAGGTAACTAGCATGACATACAAGCACTGCCACCACCTAAGATGCAGAGAATCTTGGGTTATCTCATGTAACCCTCACCCATAGCAAGTCAAAGTGATGGTCAGCAACTCATACTCACCTAATACCTTATGGAGGTTCAGATCAACGTAAGTCTCCGAGATCTAGGTTCTTCACGACGGTCGGATAGAAGAACTCATCTCATCGTGATCCATCAATACGTCGAGACGCATCAAATAGACAAGCAACCAAGTCAAGTCACTTCTTACCACACCGCAGCCTATACCGACAACTCGGCCTCAAGTTGTCTCAGCTGTGATACTTATTATATCTCATTAAGCTTGACCAATCATACAAACTTCTGTAATCTACAACACACTGTATGATCTAACTTATATATGAGATAAAGGGACATACATATACAATCAAGTAAAGAATTCAGATAGGAGATTGTAATAGTGGTAACAGGAAACATTGTATACAAGCTCAACCAAAACTGCTTCCAGTATACAAATCCAACAATCTCCCACTTATACTAAAGCAAAACTTTTAGTATACAATGTGTCTCTCTACTAGCTATTACAAATAACACCATCACTTTGCTTCTTCCACTTATACAAAAATTTCCTTTCTAAGTGGGTGCCATCTTGCGTAATCCAAGTCCTCGAATATGCTCTTCGTAGACTTTTTGCGGCGAGCTCTTCGTGAATGGATCGACTAGGTTATCCGCAGATACCAATCTTCTCAATCAAGACATCCCTCGTCTAACGATTTCTCTTATGACATGGTACTTTCTCTCTATGTGTTTGGTTGCCTTATGGGTCCGTGGTTCCTTCGAGTTTGCCATCGCACCGAGTTATCACGAGAAACTATGATACTCTTGGGCAAACCGGTACCACATCTAGATCCATGAGGTAGTTCTTGAACCATCTGACCTCTTTAGCGACCTCAAAGTGGCTACATATTCGGCTTCCATGGTGGAGTCCGCAATGCATCGCTGCTTTACACTCTGCCAGGATACGGCTCCTCCTCCCAAGGTAAACACATAGCCTGAGGTAGACTTTTCTCTATGTGTTTGGTTGCCTTGTGGGTCCGTGGTTCCTTCGAGTTTGCCATCGCACTGAGTTATCACAAGAAACTATGATACTCTTGGGCAAACCGGTACCACATCTAGATCCATGAGATAGTTCTTGAACCATACTGACCTCTTTAGCGACCTCCAGGCGGCTACATATTCGGCTTCCATGGTGGAGTCGCAATGCATCGCCGCTTTGCACTCCGCGGGATCTGACTCCTCCTCCCAAGGTAAACACATAACCTGAGGTAGACTTCTTCTCATCACGGTCAACTTGGAAATCCGAGTCTGAATAACCCAAAGGCATTAGACTATCTTCATGGTAAACTAGCCTATAATCTCGAGTCCTTTTCGGTACTTGAGTATATGCCATGCGGTCGATGAGCGTATCCGGTCGGGATCGATATCTAGCTACTATGCCTACCGCAGCGAGATATCGGGCCTCGTGCATAGCATTGCATACATGAGACTTCCTACGGCGGAGCGTAAGGAACTTGTCTCATATCCTCTATCTCCTTTGCAGTCATAGGTGACTGCTCCTTAGATAAAGGAACACCATGTCTCGAAAAGTAGCAATCCTTTCTTGGCGATTGCATACTAAAAGCAGTAATGACGATGATCAATGTAAGGCGCCGAGATAAGCTCAATATTTTACTCTTGCGATCTCGGTAAACCTTGATCCCAAGAATGTACGTTGCATCTCCTAAGTCTTTCATTTGAAACTGATCGGATAACCCACTCTTTACGTCGATAATGACTTCACATTGTTGCCAAGTAGAAGAATGTCATCTATGTAAAGTGCAAAAATACCACATCACCGTTGACATCTAAGCGATACACACAACTTTCGCTAGGCAACTGGGTAAATCCATAGGACTTTACCACCTTGTCAGCGTAAGTTCGGGATCGTGAAGCTTGCTTAAGTCCATAAATGGACTTCTTAAGCTTCCATACTAGATTCTCTTCACCCTTCACCACATAACCTTCGGGTTGTTTGTATATAGATGTCTCTACCTTCTTCAAGGTAACCGCTTAGAAAAGCGGTTTTCACATCCATTTGCCAAACCTCAAGGTTTAAGTGGGCTGCTATGGCGGAAGAATTTCGATGGACTTGAGCATTGCTACTGGCGAAAAGGTCTCATCGAAATCAATGCCTTCAACTGAGTGTACCATTTCACCACAAGCACGGCTTTAAAAGCGAAACCTCTCCATCTGAATCTCTTCCTCTCAGTATACCCACTTACTACCTATGGCTTCCTTGCCATCCGGTAGAGGTATTTTTTCGTATACATCCATAGCTGTTATGGACTCAATTTCTAAGTCCATAGCGGTGTGCCATGATCTTGCATCAGTGTCTTGTATCGCCTCACTGTATGTCCATGGGTCGATTATTGCCTGCTCGTTTCCTAGGACTAAATCCGAAGATTCACCCACGAACATAAATCGCTCGGGTTGACGAACAACCCTCCCACTAAGACGAGGCGCTACTGGCACAATGGCAACGGTGGGTGCAGTAACTTGTGGTTCTCTATCTTGCACAACTTGCTGGATAGGAGCCACTTATACGGCCGGTATCTCCAGTGGAACTCGACCCACTTCAATTTCTTGAAGTATCTGGTGTCGATCCCTCCCACTAGACACGACATCTCGTACCTTTGGCTTAATCGGTGGTGAAATACGATCATCTTCTAATTCTTGAAGAATGATTTCAACTTTGGATTTATGGTTTTTCATATAATCCTCTTCTAAGAATCGGGCATTAGTGCTAATAATGACCTTCTGATCCTTAGAACTATAGAAATAACCACCTTCGTTCCTCTAGGATAGCCAATAAACGACCATGCATCGGATCTAGACTCCAACTTGTCGCCTTCTTGTTCGACATGTGTTGGATCGCCCCATATCCTTATGTGGCTTAAACCAGCTTGCGCCCAAACCATAACTTTCGAAGGGTCTTTTCGACTGACTTGGATGGTACTAGATTTAGAAAGTGTGCCGCTGTTTCTAAGACATACCCCCAGAACAAAATAGTCAATGTTGCATAACTCATCATTGATCTAACCATTTCTAAAATAGTCCGATTTCTTCGCTCTGACACACCATTTTGTTGTGGTGTGCCCGGTGAAGTGAGCTGGGAGGTAATCCCACACCGCACCAAATAGTCCATAAACTCGTTATCGAGGTATTCGCCACCGCGATCGACATGATGACTTGATACTTTAACCAACCTTCGCTCCACTTCCGCCTTCAAGTTCGTGAATTCTCAAAGTATTCGGACTTGCGGTGAAGCAGGTATATGTATCCGTACCTTGAGTAATCGTCAATGAAAGTGACAAAATAATCGTACCCTCCACGAGCTTGTGTTGACATAGGTCCACACAGGTCAGAATGAACTAGCTCCAATACTTCTTTGGCTCTATAACCCTTCGCTTTGAAGGTGCGTCAACATCTTTCCTTCTATACTGTGATCCGCAGACTATGAGCGAGATAACCGTGAGATCACCCAACGCCTATTCTTAGCCGTCTTTAGATCCTATTTAGATTGATGTGACCTAATCTAAGATGCCAGAGAAAAGTGGTGTCATCTTGCGAAGAAAACTTTCTCTTTTAAGGTTTGATGTAGATGCAACATAATTAAAGGTATTATGTTTGGCAGAAATAGTATAAAGCGAATTATATAAAGTGCCACCACAGATAACTTCGTCATTTCTTATGATAGAAACACCACTATCAAAAACAACTGAATATCCATGAATAAATAGTTTCGAAACTGAGATAAGGTTTCATCAAAACTCCGGCACATATAAAACGTCTTTCAAAACTAAAACTGTTCTATCAAAACATAAAGTAACATCTCCGACTGCAACGGCCTCGACTTTCACCGCGTTGCCCATGGAGATCGTTATCTCGCCATCACACAGCTCCCTTGTCCGCATGAACCCCTACAAGGTGTAACAAACATGATCAGTCGCACCCGTATCTACTACCCATGAATGAGTAGAACAAGTCGCTAAACATGTTTCTGTTACTAAAGCAAATGGCATACCTTGAGCCTTGAGCTTGGGGCACTTAGCCTTCCAATGCCCAGTCTCACCGCATTTGAAGCATTTGCCCTTCTCCTTTGGCTTTTTCAAACCACTAGTAGAGCCCTTTGTATTACTCCCACTTTTTCTTTAGCCTTAGCATCTCTTGAATTCCACTTTCCTTTTCATCTTTTGATGAGCGGTGGTTTCTTTGAGGTGCGTACTAAAGATCAGGCACCTTTGCCCATTTTATGTTCTTCCGTTACTAGATCCTCTTACAATGAATCTAGAGTATAACTCTTATCATAAAGGACTACTCCATAACGGAAGTCATCAAAGACTTGGGAAAAGTGTTGAGGATCATATCGATTCTCGACTCACGTCATCAATATATCCCCAACCAATTCGAGCTCTCCAAGATATTGATCATTTGCTCTACATGGTCACGCCTTTGAATCGCTTTCCTTCATTGAACTTGACATTATTGATTTTGTCAAATTATGACAAGCGATTCTCGTCCGACTCCTCATACGATTTCATGAGATTTAGCCATATTGTGGTCGCATCATCCATCTCTTGATCTTTGGAGTTGCAAGGACTCGCACATGGTGACCAAAGAAGGCACTTTGCTATTCTATTTGATCCGTCCCATTCTCGTGTTCCTTGCGCTCCTCATCGCAGAATAAATCGCCTAGAGGTTTGGGACGGGTGTAGTGAGTACAAATAAATTTTCTTGGCAAGAAGAACAATCTCAATGTTTCGTATCCACTCGATGAAATTTGGACCGGATAGAGGATTTTGTGCGAGCATATTGATAATCGGTGTAAGAGACATATCTGAAAAGTAATGTAAACACATAAGCATACGATCGCACATAATTCGTAACAATAATATTGTAACCTTTTGATAAAATAATATTAATTGAAACCTCCAATCGCCCAAGGAATCCCACATGCAAGCTACGCGTGTGGACGTTTACACATGAACCCCTCGACCAGACTAAAATATACCTTTTAGTCGTTTAATTTCAATCCATGTCAACTTATCCTTATGAAAAATGAAATTAATGATTGGACCTTACTAGACCACATCACTATCGCAAGAAGGGACTTCGCGGGAAGTTGTACTTGAGGTGGTGATGTCTAAGCAATGACCACAATTTTAACAGCATAAAATGAATTCTTAGAATTGGCATACTCACTAGGACCATACCGCTTCCAATCCAAATTCCTTTGTTATCTCATTTTAAATCTATCTCTAGAGAACTTATGAAAAATCGCATATGCAAGCCACGCGTGTGGGCGCCATACATAAAACTCCCACTTCTCAATAGATTAAAATGTTTTATTTAGAAATCTCATCTAACAAACTTATGACAAACAGTGCAAGCATGCCACGCGTGTGGACGTTTACTCACAGTGTGTATCACTTTGTTTAGAGATCAAAAAGTGGAGGTCATGATATTTTAATTTTAAAATTAATATGTCGGGTTACTTGCTTAGACTTTTGTTTCAAAAGGTTTGTCCATGCAGATCACGCAATCCTAGCATGCTTTTCTATAGAACTCAACATGTAAAACATGCTCGCAGAATTCTAAAATATGCTAGAAAAACGCGATAAACCTAGCATGCTTACTATGCGCATCCAATCACGAAAACATATTACATGTTTATCTGCGTAATTAAACATACATAGCATGCTTCTGCATAATTTAAACATCCACGACATGCTTTGAATGATAAAAAATAAAATTAAATCTTTCATCGCAGCAAAAGTACAGATCTTCAAAACTCGAAAACAGGCCTCGCGTGCACGGGCAAGGATCAGATTCGTCAAAACTGGATTTGGGCAGAAAAATCGAAAACGGGCCGGATCATAGGAACGGGCCAGATCGGGCCAAAAATCTGGAACCGTGTCGAAAAATCGGGTTCGGGCCAAAAACTCGGGTCTGGGCCGAAATTGAGCCGGGTCGGCCCAAGATGGGTTGGGTCGCGTTAGGGCTGACCCAGCCGCGCCCACCGATTCTCGCCGCCCAACCTCTCGCCGCCTGTCGAGACATCCGCCGCCCAGCCTGCCGAGAAGACCGCACGCGGTCGCACAGCCTGGCCGAGACCTGCTGTCGAGGTTGCCGAGAAATCTCAGGTGCCGTCTGCCGCGCCTTGCCGCCCTACCTGCCGAGAATTACACTGCTGAGGTGCGTGCGATCCTGGTCAAGGGCTGTCGAGGCACCGAGAAATCCGGGCGTTGAGGTTTCCCGTGCGAGAATCGCGTGCCCCTCGTCGCACGGATCCCGTCGAGCGCTGCCTGCCGAGCACCGCGCACGCTGCGCGTGCTGTCACCCAGGCGTTGCCGAGACCTCGTTGAGGTTTTCACGTTTGAAAATCACGCCGAGGCTACCGAGGCCACCGGCCGAGCCGCCGCCGCCCGCTGCCGAGACCTCGTTGAGGTTTCCGCGCAACCGCCTAGAACGCGCCGAAGCGCCGCCGCGTGACCGCCGAGGTCGCCGAGAGGCGGCGAAGCGCTCTCGCCTAACCGCGCCCGATGGCCTGACGAGGACATCCGTCGAGGTCTGCCGAGCGCGCACGCTCAGCGCCGAGGCGAGCCGAGGCTTCCTCATGAAACCACGTGCACTCGCACACCATGATGCAGCCCAAGTTTTGTGAATTTAATTATTATATGGCATATGGGCCACGTTTTTGTATCAAGATTTTTCTCAATATTTTTAGGCTTGATTATCTAGAGTCCTAGTCTATTAAAACTTCTTTTGTAAATTAGAGTTCTACTTTGATTAGGAGTCCTTCTTTGATAAGGATTAGAATTCGCCACCTATATAAAGGCTTGTAAGCATCTGAAAATATTGACTTTTGATTGATCAATAAATGTGAGTTTTATTCTCTCTTCATTAGCTCTTGAATTTTCTTGTATTTGCCAAGAAATTCAATTATCGCGAATCAAGCGAGCAAACCACCACTCGTTGTGTGTCATTCATCGTCCCGAGTTGTTGCGTCAACTATCTAGTTGGGGTATAGGTGAAATCTTGACCTATATCACTTGAGGTTAGATCGAGAGGTTTTGGGATATTCCATCTTGTTCGTTCTTCCGGTTCAGTTGGGGTAGCGTCTTGATAGATCCTTCGTACCAGCGAGGATCGTATCATTTGGTATCGAGTGACCTTCCACCTGGTCGGTGTCTCATAGGGTTCGCCGGATCGCCGATTGAGGCGATCGGGTCTTATGTGGGTGGGGATGATCGTCCCCCGCTCATGGAGGTTTATCCCTGCATGGAGGTTTATCTGCTAGTGAATTTGGATATGATAAGGTGAGATTGAGGACATTTGGTATCTTGGGCCACGTTATTTTTTTTAATTATTTTCGCAGCCCATTTAGTGATATTAGTTTAATTAGATCTCTTCTATAAGGGTTTGAGTCCTTTGATTTTGATATAGGTGGCTTGACTTGATTTGAGGACAAATCCTTCTCGAAGAGGATCGACGGACATCCATCGTTAGTGTCATTCATCGTCCGAGTTGTCCAACTATCTAGTGGGGTATGATATGTTTTGGGCCATCGTTCGCTCTTCCGTTTTTTTTTAGATCCTTTTATTTTCATTTGGTATCAGCCGACCCATTTAGTTGTTAGATTAGGCAAATGGTCTAGATGATGCGTCATAGTGCTTATCCCTGGCCGGATTAGTATCTTCTCGAACTAATAAGTTAGATATTCTAGGACAAATCCTTTTGATTAGGATTTCCTTCTTTGATAAATAGTTTCATAGATTAGACTTATAAGTTAGTTTCTAGTTTAATTAGATTCCTTCTATATAAATTAGAGTTCTACTTGATTAAGCATCTTTGATAAGGAACTTCGGCCTATATAAAGGCTTGTAAGCATACGAAAATATTCAGCTTTTGATTGATCAATAAATGTGAGTTTTATTCTCTCTTCATTAGCTCTTGAATTTTCTTGTATTTGCCAAGAAATTCAATTATCGGCGAATCAACGAGCAAACCACCACTCGTTGTGTGTCATTCATCGTCCCCGAGTTCCCGACTATCTAGTTGGGGTATAGGCGACATCGACATATATCACTCGGAGGTTAGATTCGGAGGTTTTGGGATAGGCGATAGATCCTTCGCACCAGCGAGGATCGATCATTTATATCGAGCCGACTCGGTCTCATGTGGTTAGATCGCCGATTGAGATCGGGTCTTATGGGGTGGGATGATTCCCCATCGCGGAGGTTTATCCTGTTGGATATAAGGCTGGATTCCCACGTATCTTCGAAGGCTAGTGAATTGAAGTTGAGTCCATTTGATATAGGTGACCTTCTGATTTGAGGACAAATCCTTTTCAAGAGAGGGAATGATGCACCCAAGTTTTGTGAATTTAATTATTATATGGCATATGGGCCACGTTTTTGTATCAAGATTTTCTCAATATTTTTAGGCTTGATTATCTAGAGTCCTAGTCTATTAAAACTTCTTTTGTAAATTAGAGTTCTACTTTGATTAGGAGTCCTAAGCATCGAAAATATTGACTTTTGATTGATCAATAAATGTGAGTTTTATTCTCTCTTCATTAGCTCTTGAATTTTCTTGTATTTGCCAAGAAATTCAATTATCGGGAATCAACGAGCAAACCACCACTCGTTGTGTGTCATTCATCGTCCCCGATGCGTCAACTATCTAGTTGGGGTATAGGCGAAATCGGGACCTATATCATGGGTTAGATTTAGAGGTTTTGGGATATTCCATCTTGTTCGTTCTTCCGATCAGATCCTTCGTACCCGAGGATCGTATCATTTGGTATCGAGTGACCTTCACTGGCGGTGTCTCAGGTTCGCCAGATCGCCGATCGAGGCGATCGGGTCTTATGGGGTGGGGATGATCGTCCCACATTGCCGCGGAGGTTTATCCATGGATATAAGGTGGATTCCACATTTGGTATCTGCTAAGGCTAGTGAATTGAAGTGGGTGAGTCCATTTGATATAGGTGACGACTTGGATTTGAGGACAAATCCTTTTCAAGAAGGGAATGATGCAGCCCAAGTTTTGTGAATTTAATTATTATATGGCATATGGGCCACGCTTTTGTATCAAGATTTTCTCAATATTTTTAGGCTTGATTATCTAGAGTCCTAGTCTATTAAAACTTCTTTTGTAAATTAGAGTTCTACTTTGATTAGTTGTCCTTCTTTGATAAGGATTAGACTTGATTTTCGGCTATATAAAGGCTTGTAAGCATCTGAAAATATTCACTTTTGATTGATCAATAAATGTGAGTTTTATTCTCTTCATTAGCTCTTGAATTTTCTTGTATTTGCCAAGAAATTCAATTATCGGCGAATCAACGAGCAAACCACCACTCGTTGTGTGTCATTCATCGTCCCGAGTTCTTTGCGTCAACTATCTAGGTGGGGTATAGGCGAAATCTTGACCTATATCACTTGAGGTTAGATTCGAGAGGTTTTGGGATATTCCATCTTGTTTGTTCTTCCGTTCGCGTCTTGATAGATCCTTCGTACCGGCCGAGGATCGTATCACACTGTGCCGCCGAGCCGTGCCGCCCAGCCTCACCGATGGCCGCGCGACCTGCTCGTCCCTATCCTCCCGTGCCGCCCGTAGCTGCCGAGACCCGCACGCGAGCTGCCGACGGTCCTGCACGCTGGATGCTGCACCATGTCATGCCTCGCTGTGCGATGGTTTCCGGCGTTGTGTAAAGGGACTTCGTCGTCTCGTTCTTCATGTTTTTCCATCTTCGTTCTTCTTTTACAGATAAGATTTACAAGAAAAAATCTAATCTAACCACGGATTTTCTCGTGGTGAAAAAAAAATGATAAATAATAAAACGAGCCACGATGAACGACAGATTCACAATTAATTAATTGCGCACGTTATAATCAAACGTGAATTAATCCAACAGAGCC